>JAMXBB010000005.1:58115348-58134339 GCA_024138015.1 Lumnitzera littorea | reverse complement strand
ATATATATATATATATTATATATTATGTTGACTAATAAAATATAATAATGTATATATAAAATAAAAAAATTAATCTGAACGATCCCTTATCTAATATTTATATATCTATATCACTGCTTATTAAATAAACATTTACTTAAATCAATATAATCTATACAATATTGGGAAACTAATACTAAAGAAATATCCTATTATATAAACATAATTATATATACTATCTTAAATTATTAAGGAACCAATAAAATAATAATAAAAAATTGAAGAAACCAAACCTTGCCTTGATCCTGTTTAGTTGTGGCGTGCGAGTATGGGAATTAGCCAAGATAAGAGAGTACAATGTGCTGTTGGTCGTCAGGTTTAGATGTCGATGTTATGCTGTGTGTAGACTTTATGATCAGCAATGAAGATAGCAACGTGAATTCTCTAAGCGGTGTTGGAGTGTTCTACTTGGATAAGGAGGATGGCCGCTAATGCGTAGTGCTTACCGTATAATACGATGGACGCGGGTGAAGTGCATGTGTAGTTCAGTCGAGGAGGGTCTAACAGTGATCGGAGTAATGCTATGCGGAGAGTAGACTGCGGCGTACGCATCAGGTTAGAGATGATCAAACTAGGTTGTGTGTGAAGTGTGTTGTAGTGTATTCCATTATAGACTGTGATTGTAGTTGACGGAAAAGATTTAGTCGACGGTGGCCATTTAGGCTAGGCTGAACGCGTATGTTGATGAGGGCGTATGCTTGCTATTGTTGCTATCAGTTAACAGAAGATGTGCGAATGTTGCTGTTAGAGTTTGCTAGAGTTGTGCCACTACTACTGTCCGTGTTGATCGCTAGAGTGCAGTGGTGAAGATGAAGTGTGGTGTTATTGGTGTAGGCCGTGCATGTATTATGAGGCATATGGGTCAAGTTGGAGATGATTGGAGAGGGTGCTATTCATGGATGTGAAGACGACGTACGATGAAGGAACTACTGCAATTGGAGTGCTTGTCTGATTGGTAAGGAATGTTGAACATATACTATGGTGGTGTTTGATTTCAATGAATGCTACTGCAGTAGATGGTGGGTTTTGTTCTTGTATTGGTGCTATGGAGTGTTGAGCTAGTAGTGAGTATCTGCTGTTTTTGTGTGTGGAGTCGAGAGTTCTGTATAGTCAGAGAGGAATTGAGAATGGACGTTGAGAGAGAGATGGCAACAATGGGACTTGCTGCTGCGTGAACAACAGTGGAGAGATGGAGTGAATCAGATTCTGAAATTTTTTTCTTTTTCGTAAGTATGTGTATTTATAAAACCCAAATCAAATCATATCGAATTATATCCATTGTATCTAATTTATAAAAATTAAACTAGATCCGAATTAATTCAAATTTGATTTAATAAAATCAAACTGGATTCAAATATTCTCTAACTATTCAAATTCAAACGAAGAAGATTTGATTAGATATGATCCCGCTTATTTATCTTACTTTTCGTAAAAGATAGAAAAATAAAAGACATATGAGTATCTTGCAAGATTCGAACTTGTAGCCTTAAACTAACTCTATATCAAATACTCTATTGCTTATCCATTAGGCCGTTGGCCTATACCTTGATTTTTAATATAATTGAATTGTACTTAAAATACACGAGTCTATAAAATTATTTGAACCGGACCAAAACTAGACTAATTGACCCTAAAATAATTTAATTTCTAAAAATCTAAAATAATCTTTTATAGCAATTTTTCTTTTCTCATTTTTTTGTATTTTCATCATTAGTTAATTTTAGTTATTTTTATTATTTTATTTTTTATTTTTCTATTACTTTTTATTATTATTATTATTTTTTTTTGAATTAGGACCCTATTTAAAAGAAACAAAAACAAAAACTAAAACTATAATAACTAAGGGGTAAAAATCAAGTGTCTACACCTATACTATACTTAACACTAAATAAAAATGATGTTAAGCTATTAAACAAAAAATTCCAGAACTGGTGAGCCAAAGAAAGTGGCGGCAATGTGTTGCTTTTAGGGTCAAAACTTCTATTTTCATGCAACACTTGATTTTCATGGTATTTTGACTTATGTAGCCTATGATTCTACTAATCTAAACCTTAATCACCTTGTAAAAGTATGTGAAAATGTGTGTGAGAGAATATACCAGGGGCAACATGCATGGGGAATAGGGGTTTCATCATCCTACTTGAAGATTTTTTATTAACAATTACACTACTCTACATAACTTGGCCTATTTGTGTTATAAGTTCTACTAAAGGTGGTTTTTCTTGTACTTACCTTTGTGGACCATCTTGAAATACCTTAGAACTTCTGTGAAGTTGCTATAAAATAATTTTTAAGAAAGAAAACATTACTGTCTAGTCTTATATTACAAGAAAACTAAGGGAAAACCTAACTTAAGTTCTTACCAAAGCAAAGTGTGGAAGGCCTCCCGTTATGGTTATGTGTCGTAAGCCTTGGTGTGTGTAAGGGGATGTAAGTATGTCGATAAACAAGGGGAATGTTTGTGTGAGGCGTAGGACTTGGTTTGGAGTGATTTGGAGTGGTGGTGGGGAAGTTATGGAGGTTAGCGCTAGGGTGGTTGGTGGTAGCTGAGAAGAGGAAGAAGGAGTTTAGGGCTTGATCTTTGAAAGGAAGTTTGAGAGAGTTCTTGGGTGTGTTCTAGGGTTTGAGAAAACAAAAATGAAGGTGGAAAATGAGGATGGTAGGTTGTAGAAGTGAGAAAGGGTAAGGGGGATAAGCTTTTATTGTTTGAGAATCATAGACAAGGTATAAAATAGGGATCATGTACCTTATGTGCTTTTTGCTAATTTGGGCAAGATCTTGTCTCCTTAGGGTTGAAGATATTTTAAAAGGGGATAAGAGTTTGTCTTTTGGTCATTAATCATGTTTAACTTGTAGCTAATCAAGATGTAATGGGGTTGGTTAAGGATTAGAGTTTGATTAGGGTAATTGGTAGTGATTAGGCATGTTAGGCTAATTAGGTGCAATTAAGACGTGTTTAGGGTTTAGTTGGACTTTGACACTATAATTTAGCTATTCTAAATGCCCTACATGTATACTTAAGGTTCCCAGTGTTTGGTGCTCATTTATAGTAATTTGATTCGAGTACAAGCTCAAAAGTTAGGGTATTAATCGCCTAGTACTACTGATCACTTGTATTGATCGATTCAACCTTACCATTAGTATTTATTGGTGACAATAGGGTTTTTGATCACTTATTTAGGGTTAGATGATTATTTTATGGTTTCTCCATCGTTTTAGGGCCTTTTAAGTATTAGGGTTCATTCTCGTTTAGTTAGGTTTTTAGGGCTTACTTCAATTAGGGTTTTGGTCGAGCACTTAGGGTTTCATTCCTTTACTTAGGTATTATTATCATGTTTGGAGTGGTTCTAGGGACTATCCAAGGACTCCTTCTTCTAATTCTACTTTTGAGTTATCGAAATTTCATGGGGTTTACACATAGTGCACTAAAGTTACATAAAACGAAGCATACTTTACTAAATTGTGTAGAGAATGTTGGCGCCTCCAACTAGTCCCCTTTGCTCTTAGTTTTTGTCCCTATCTTTTAGTGGTCCTTGAGCTCCATGGATCCTAGGAACTTGGTGCTTTGTTAATGCTTTAGTATCCCTCTTACAGCTAAGTTTATGGTGGTGTTTGAGGGTGTTCTTCTTGTAGCTGAATGAGGCACCAAATGGGGTGGTTTGGATGTACAACTTAGGGTATCTTCAAGGGTGGTGGGGGTAGTGTTTAGGGGAGATTATCCTTGCTTATTTTAAGTGTTGAATGTCATAGAAATATGGAAGAACATATGGGAGCTCGGATGGTTTAACGGCTAGTTGGAGTATGCTTAGGGTTCCTTCCATTAGCTTGTCAAATTAATGTGCAAGTGAAGCACAATTTAAGGGTTGTAACTAGTTTTGGGATGCTTTTTAGGTGTCCATTAAATGTGAGTTTACAAGAGAAGAGAGGGTGAAATGATGGCTACCATGCCCTCTTTAAAGCAATAGGCTAGGGGAACAATAAGGGTGTAGCTTGCTTAACCCATCAACTTTTACTTTTGGCTTGATCCAAAAATGGTTAAGTTACTTTTCTATAAATGGTATAGCTTGTTTAAAGAATTAGGGTTGTTTTGTCTAATCACATGGGAATTTGATAAGGTTACATGCTAACTATGTTTACATCCTTCGGTTTATTTTGTTTTGAAATTGAATTGGGAGGGAAAATGGATGGGGTATGGCCTATCCAAACTTCCCAAGTATGGCTCTCAATTTCTCCCTTGAAATATTATAACTTGATTGTTTTATTCAAGTGGCTAAGTTAGAGTTTAGTTCTTGAATTTTTCCATTCATCAAGTTGGTTATTAAGATAGGTTACAAGTATCTTAAGATCAGTTTCAAGCTTGATTAGGTTTAAGCTTTTCATATAGGGTTTTTGAGTGTTCACTTTAGTATTGAAGTTTTCAATCTTTCATTTAAGGTTTCGATAAGCTTAGGGGTTCTTACTATGTTTAAGGGTTTAGGATTTTAATAAGTTGGGGATCATTATTAAGTTTTAGGGTTTGCAAAAGTTCGAGTTAGTATTAGGGTTCTCAGCCCTTTTGCTTAGGGTTTTCACAAGCTTGAAAGTATTTTACGATTCTTTAAGGTTTAGGGTTTTAGGTAAATTCTAGGATTGATATTAAGTTTCATAGTTCTCATGTTTGATTATTATTGAGCAGTCAATTAGTATGAGTATGACTTTTATATTAGCTCGATTCTTAATTTGATTGATCTTCAAAAATATTTAGAAAGTGTTTCCGACTACATATATCGTTACCATTGCATTAGCAGGGTTTACACTTACCTTCATTGCCTAACACCTAAAGATGTTAGACGAGTTCTTTCTGAGCTTCATTTGAGCTTATGTAGCAATCATGTAAAATCCCAAACATTGTACGTTCAGATGCTAAGGCTTGGTTATTATTAGCTGACCATGAGAGAAGATGCCAAAGATTTGGTATAGCATTGTTCGTAGTGCTAGAGCATGATGTAATAGGTTATGCTCCCTCTAGTGAATTACAACATCTAACTAAACCCTGACCTTTTATTCAATGGGTTTTGGATATTCTAGGATCTTTCCTAAAGGCCACAGGACAATGGTAGTACATAGTGGCCATGGTTGATTACTTTACCAAGTAGATAAAGGTCAAAGTGGTAGCAAAGATTATTGAACAAAAGGTAGAATTTTTTGCATTTAATATCATCCTATCAAGGTTTTGAGTTCCTTAAATGATTAGTACCAACAATGATCTACAATTTGACAATAATAAGTTTCGAGCTTTTTACGACAAGTACGATGTTAAGCCTAAAACTTGGTTTTTATTTTTCTTAACTTTGGATATTGACCATCATTTGTACTAGACTAGCTTATCACTTATATTTCTAAAAATAGTGTTTTAGCTCAAAATTAGTGAAAATTAAGCAAATAAGTGAATTTAATAACAAATAAAAATCAAGTGTTCTAAACATCATTATAAACTTCTAGAAATTAAAATATATAGGGCTCATATTTTGATTTTTTCAAAAACTAATTAATTTAACAAAACAGCAAAATTGCCACTTTTATGCAATATGATTACAACAAATAGTAAACTTTCTTATTTTCAAATGTTATTGTTATTGCAATTAAATACATATATTAGGTATATTATGTACAAAAGTTTAGCTTGAAAGGACATTATTTAGTATTTCTAAAATTTAATCTAATTTTCCTCCAAATAAAGAAATTCTTTAAGCACCTTATATTTCCACTAATTATTTAATTAAAATAAAATTACTATATTAATCTACACATAAAATAACCTCAAAAAACCAATTTTCATAATTAATTAACTTTATTTATTATTTTTATAAAATTAAGAAACATTCGACTAAAATTTGGTTCACTTGAACCAGCTACCTTCGTCCACCATTGAACTGCCGTACCTTGCTAAAATAACTAGCTGTACCACCCTTTCTTTAACCCCTAAGCTGCTGCAAGTTAGGTTGCTTCTAACCTAATGAACAACCCTAGATTAGATTACGCCTTGTTTTTCTTTTATTTTTTTTTTCAAAATATTCTTGTGTTTTCAAATTTCAAAATTATCATTTTTGATGTGTTTTAGTCTTATTTATAATTTACAAATTGATTACATTCATTAAACATTAGACATGGATGACTCATGTTTTTCATTATTTCCCATGCTGCCCCGTCATCGATGACTCATCCATTCACTTTTTAGTTAATTTTCCATGATTTTGTATTAATTTTCCTTTTTTTATAATTTATTATTATATATATGAATTTAATAAATATAATGCACATTTTATGTTAATATATGTATATTACATATAATTTAACTTCATTTATTATTTTTGAAAGTTAAATAACTTATCTCTAATATTTCATTATATCTTAAAGCTTGAATTTCGCATTTTTAATAATTATCGATATTATCAATAAATTGATGGTTTTCTTAAATTAATCCTTTTATATAACTTGTTTTGAGAAACTGGCATGCCCAAATAAACTTTATCTACATGACATATTCAACCCAAACTAAAAGAGATTTCATTGAAAATTTATAAAAACAAGTTTGGGAAATGATCAAGCACATATCTACGCCTTTGAAAAATACCCAACTACATACATAGGCCACTATTTCTCTCTTTAGGATGCCACCTACTCTCTCTATATCTTGTGATAGTCCTTACATGCCATGGCCACCCAAACTAACTACCATACTATGTCTACTATCAACCAAGCTTCAAAACAGGACCATTCTTAAGCTTAGTTGTGCCCTATAGCACAGCTACCTACTAAACCCTTGTCAACTATGCATCACCTCTCTTGAAGCACCACCAAAACGACTTCTTTGTCAAAAAATAACCCTACTAATGAATTCTTAGCTTCTAAAAACCTTAGGAACCACCTTTACATCAATTAAAACCAATCCCATACATATTATACAAAGTTTATCGCCACCACTTGCTTTTGAAAACCATCTAAACAATCACCAAAACTTAAGGCACTTGTACCAATCTAAGTTTCATCAATAATAATCTCATGAAACTTTGATTTCTTGCATATTTTGACAATTGGAAGTGCTTATGTGAAGTTGGGCAATGGCTTATTAAAGGCAAAGGGGAGAAGAAGAAGGAGGACAATGACGAATTTGACTCGTAGAGCTTCAACTTGAAACTAAACCTGACCTATGCACCTCTCTTCGTCTTCAATCTGACCCGACCCATATTGCATAGGTAGGATTTTCTATATTTTTTATTTTTCTTTTCCTTTAGTTTATTTTAATATTTTATTTTTCTGTAGAAATAAATTTAATAACACGTACACTAATTTGGTTTTTCTTTTTAGGTGCAAGTCTTTAGTTTTTATTGTTAGTTTATTATGATTGTTGGTTTTTACTACTATTTTTATCTTGTGTTTTGAGTATATTATTAACATGTGTAATATTAATTTTTTTTTTCAAAATTTGCATAGTTAGAGTATTTTATGTATAATTATACTAACTTAAATCATTTTGCAAGTCTTTGTATCCATTTCTATTAATTGATTATTTTAGCATAATTAGCTTGTTTATTATAAAAGCTACATTTTTTTTTTTTTGCATAATTATAATAAAAATTGCATGTTTTTTGGAAGAACCACATTTTCATCAAAATTCATGTTTTTTGTTAAAAAATTTGCATTTTTGTTAAATTTTACATATTTTTCACTAACATTACATTTTTTAGAAAGGAGCACCTTTTCAGTAAAAATTGCATCTTTTTACATAAAATTACATATTTTCACCTCTTTCATATAAATTAGCATTTTAAATAAAAATTGCATCTTCTTGTTAAGATTTGCATATCTTTCATGAAATTTGTATATTGCATATAAAAATTGCATTTTTAAGGAAAATTGTTTCTTTTATCAAAATTCATATCATTACGTTAAGATTTGCATATTTTGTAGTAAAGTTGCATATTTGAGGAGATTTAGGTAAAAATTGCATTTTTCATAAAATCGCATTTTAGATACTTTAGGGATTTTGCTAGAAAAAAACAATATTGTTTTGTCATGTGGATTTGTTTTTTCATAAGATAAAAGTCTCTAATTGGGTTCTTTGTAAAATTAGGTTTCAAGTTTTTTTTTATTTAAATTGGCAATAAAAATTAGATTATCCTTTAGGATTTTTCTTAAAAAAATAAATTAGAGAAAAACGTAAGTCTAACTTGTTTTCATGAATAAAGTTAACTTACATACTAAAGTTTTATATAAAAAATATAGAATTATATTGGTTTGATTTAGATTAGTTGGTACGTAAGTTGACTTTATTCATGAAAACAAGTTAGATATTGGTTTGATTCAGATTAGTTGGTACGTAAGTACCTCTAAGGTAACTATAAAATATGAAAATTTTTTATATTTTTTTCTCATTTTTTAGGGAAATTTATAATAAAAAATCATAAAAATTCATTTTCATGCATTTTTTTTGTACATTTTTGGCATATTTAGAAAAATTATAAAATAAAGGCTCATTGGTTAGTTTTTTCTAATTCCTACATGATGATTATAGTTTTAATAAGTTAGCCTCTGAATTCAGTTTTGCAGTTAATTTTTTTTTTTAAATATATTTTAGAAAATTTGCATACTAGTAGCTAAATTAGGGTTTTTCGATAATTCTTTCATCGAAAAACCCTAATTTTATCTTTTACCAGTTTTACTAGTTGACGACTCCGAAACTTATTTCTTAAATATATTTTCAAAAAATTTTTTAATGAAAACTATTTTCCCTTAATTTAATATTAAGTAATATATATTAAGCAAGATGAAAAATTGACAACTCTACTAGGAATTAGTGGGCTAACAATGTAGGAATTTTGAAAAATTGACTAATGGGCCTTTATTTTGATTCTTATTTTTCTTTTATTTTTGTTTGTATATTATTGTAAATAGTTATACTAACTTTCTTTTACTAATGCAGGCCCATTAAGGAGAAAAGTTGACCCAATAGGCTAAGCCTTTCAATGCTTTTTGGGAAATTTTTTCTATATACCATATGTATGCTTAGATAAGGCCGGACATGGGCCATCTTAGAAAACTAAGATCGACCATCATTGTGTAACTCTCAAGTTGTAAGGGTTTTTACTCTCATCTAGTAATGATAGGTGAGCTTACTCTTGCTTTAATGTGGTCCATGACTTATTTTCCAAAAATGTATGATGCTATAGAGCTTTAGGACCTATAAAGCCCATCTTATCACATTTATAATATTTGGCTTACAAATAAATGATGATGCGACATTTTTTAAAATATATATATATATATATATAATATAGTTTTGTGACTTTATTAATCTTTGTTTGAACTATAGCCATTGTAAATTATCTTCATGTATTTTCATCATGTAATAAAAATGAAAAAAATATATATTTATGCATAAAATTTTCTTTTTTTGTAGGTTTTTTCTTTTTGCAATCAATTTCTTTTTGTATAGTATTTTCATTGTAACTTATAAAAAATATACTATGTGTAGCAAATTTACAACTTGTAATCATGAAATTTTAATATGGTCACAATTAAAAAAATTTTTTAATGAAAAAAATTGTTGTGCTACTACTTAGTTGCTAGTCCTTGCATTTGCATTCATGTGTTCTATTATAGGCAGCATTCATGTATTTGTGGTATATTTGTGATTTTTTTTTTCTTTTCTCTATTGTTGGTTGCTTAAAAGTTTGTACAATGATGTATATATGTTAAAAAAAGAAGAGGAAATTCTTAATATTGGCTTGTGAATTTTTTTTTTAGAGCATGCAATTTTGCAAATTAATTAAGGTGGAGATTATTATGGAATTGTTATTTTTTCAAGGTTTTCCAATAGATTTTTTGAAAAAGAAAAGGAAGTAAATTAAAAAAAAAAAGAAAGTATTTTATGATAAAAGCTAGTTTCATGATAATTTTTACTTGATTCATTTCTATTATAATGCCCTACATATACCATACTATAGGAAATAATAAGATGTAAAGCAAGGAAAATGATTTTAATTTTAGGTTTCCATTGTAAATTATTTGCCATGTTAAGGTTAATATCTTTATAAGTGCTTAAGCTTTCATCCTCTATGACCTTTGTAATCAAAATTATTGGCCCATTAGATTGTTACGGTTTCTAGAAAATTTTCTCCATGAGTCGTCACCCTTAGACCATTCCCTTTTAAGTTGTCCTCTTCTAATAGGCCATTCTTTATGTCATCTTTGTCATATATATATATTGTCCTCAATTGTCATGCCCATTGGTCCTACCATCTTCAACCATTCATTTGTGCTATAAGTTCAATTAGATTTGTCATGTTAGTGTTAAAGTGTTTGTAAAATGAAATACGCACTGATTTTCAATAAAGTCTCCAAAAAGAGAGGTTTTCAAAATTAAAAAAAAAAAAAAGAAGAAACTTGTATGATTTATAAATGATTATTTCTTTTTAACTGTCACCCTTAACATTTTGTAAAATAATCACTTAATTTGTTATCAATGAATCTCATCATTCTTGTTATCTTTATAATTGTGTCTTTATCATCCCACCTTTATAATAAACTTCTTCAATGCTTTAGGAGATATTAGTTATCTTTCTATCTATAACATATATTGTCTTTTGACTCTCATTAATAAGGGTTTTCAAAAAATTTTATTAAAAAAGAAAAAGAACCTTCTAAAAAAAGTGGCATTGCTAGCAAGTGGGGAATTTCATAAAACTCTTGAAGATTGTATTTAAGGAGGTCAAATGGTGTAAGGTCCAATGGTCACTCATCTTAAGCCCAGAGTCCTTAGTAGCTGTAATCTCCGCAAATTTCCTAGATACGAGGTTAGAAGTTAATAAGGTTTCTTGAAAGATACTCTTAGTGTTGGCAAAATAATTAACCTTGAACCTAAAAGATACTCTAAAAAAACTCGAAATCAAACTCCTAAAACCGTAAATGGTAGTTTAAGCCCTAGTTGACCCCTATAGTTAAAAGCCTTAAAATCTTATAAGCAAATACTAATAACTAATGTTAACTCCTAAGGTCAACCTTATCTAACGAAGCTAACCCTAAACCCTAATGGGAAAGAGATTGATAGTTGAAACTCATGAGAGTTCTCTAAAACTGATAAAAGGGAAGTTAAACCAAAAATAAATATTGGTATAGATAACCTTAACAATGAATTCAAAACCTTAAAATGAATACTGTAGCCTTTAAACAAATATTTGAACACTAAAATCTTGATTGGAATGCTAATACATACGAACCTTTAAAATGATTGTAAAACCCTAATCTAAAGTTGAAAACCCTAATCCAACTATTGTACTCTAATTAAATAGTAAAACTATTCACTAATCGGAGACTAATCACTTAATTGCTCTAAAACCCTAATCTACCCTCTAAAACATAGCCAAACAGTAATAATTGTCTTAATTCATTATACTAATTAAACAAGATGACCCAATGGGCTTAACCAAGTTAATTTGGCACATTAAGCCCCAAACTATACCTAATTAATGTTAAGTGTACGAGTAATTAAGATTAAAAAACTTAATTACACCTTAATCCGCTAATTGGGTTTTACATCATAATTAACTATAAGTTAAGAACAATTAATCATATGAAACCAAAGTAATTATATGAAAATATCTCTTTAAGAATGCTAACGTTGTACTTGGGGAGACAATATGAATCCTGTAAACTTTTGGATTCGAACTTGGAGTTAGATATAAAATTTAATAGGTAATCCTTAAAATCACTCAAGATATAATAATAAAATCCATAAATAAAACGATTTAACCCTAAATAATAAGTCACAAATCCTAAGTAATAAGTCAAAATACCCTAAAAGCTTAATCGTTCGTGTAAAACCCTAAAACCTTAATCGTTCGTGTAAAACCCTAATATGAAAAAAAATCTTAAAAACGATTGGAAAATATCAATAGACTAAGTAAAACCCTAATTGGAAGTTCAAAACCCTAATTCAACTAATAAACCCTGAGTATACTCCTAAACTATTTGCCGATTGCAAATAATTTCTCTAATCACTAGGAAACCCCAAATCACTAGCCTTGTACGTAGTTTGAAGACCCTAATCAATCTCGAATAATAAAGGACTCTAATAGACGAAGTAATATAGGTCAATGAACTCAATTAAAGTGACATATGGCAAGACCTTAGTTACACCCTAATTAGGCCAAAATTACTTAATTAAGTATAATCGCAATTAATTAGCTTAATTACCCTTTAATCCATCTACCAACTCTCATTATATCTTAATTAGTAGCAAGTTAAATTCAATTAAAAACAAAAGACAAAAGATTAATTGAGAATTAAAGGGCACTTGTCCTTAAGGAGACAAAATCCCTCCTCATTTAGCAAAAAGCAAATAAGGTACAATAGTAATAAGAGAGGACTATGCACTCTTATCCTAAAGTAGCCATCTCTTGTTCCCCTTAATCCATCTTCAATATCTACAATTTCATCCCTCTAAAACCTTCATTTGACACCATTCTTCACACATAGAAAACCTTAAGACAACCTCTCCACAAACCCAAATAAAAATCAAGGAAAGAAGGAAGGAAAACCAAGAAGTGCTCTTAGATTCCCCTATGCACATCAGTGCCGTTTGGTACTGTCATGACTCTAAAGGGGTCTAGTAGGATTGCCTAAAATATTCATATCATATATACACCTATGATTTGAAAATGGCCTTGCAAGTTAGAGATTGCAAGAATTTAATCAATTAAACACTAAGGTTTTCGATTTTAATTAAATAGTTGGATATAAAATATAAGTGAATATAGATCTCTGATAAGCCATAGTCCATTAGAATCGCAGAGAATTGGTATTCCTTACCAAATACTAAGATAAGGTAAAACAACTTACTAATTTACAAGAAATACCACATAATCTTGTCATATGAATATATTTTACATAAATGATTTTGTACCACTATACACTTTTCAATCACCTCTAATATTACCAAATCTCTCTCTAATTTGTACTCTACTCTCAAGCTTATCCCAATCCCTGCTTACCAGAAACCTGTAAAAGAAACTATAAGGGAATAAGCAAACGACGACTCAGTGAGTTCGTTCCTCACCACTACCGTCAAGTGAGTTATCAAACATTATTAGCACACATGCAAGCTATATATATACGAAATGAATACAAGCGCGATAAATGCAAGCAGCACATCTATAGGAGTCTGGAACTATGGAAGGTGTAGAGTTATGTCGTCTACATGTTGATTTTTCCTCCGTACTTACCTGCATGAAGTACCTCACTTTAACTCAATGAGGCTGCTTAGGGGTACAATCTTACCAGACATTATTAAACTATTACCCTAGTTTGAGAATCAACAATCAATATAGGTGGAACCCAACTAAGGCTGCCTACCAAACATATCAAAGGCCCCTCGAGCACAAATAGCGAGTACATCTCGCTATCCTCAAATATCCAAGGCCTCACGGGCATAAATATGCAAGCCTTCTCACAAACAATTAGAGATACAATACTAGCTTTGCCTTAACAGAGAAAACATCATTTTGGGTTTTACGAACCTTTTCAGAAATCATTTAAAAGTATATTTAAGATAGGAAAAACATTTACTAAAACACTTTTCTCAAAGATTTGCAAAGCTAACACTCCCCATCAACGTACCAGTTGGATCATAGACATACGACAAATATAACTGGTTTCTTTAGTCAAATAGTTGCATTTACCAATTTAAGAAAGTGATCACACAGATGCTAACACATAAAACAATCAGTTATTTAATCAAACAATTAGTATCAATCAACAGGCAGCACATAAATAACAAACAAGAAGTAGATAACAGATCATAAGAATTCCCTTACTTGGGTTATGCTCACTTTCCCGACTTTTGAGAATTCTTAAACTCAATAATCGAATACTTAAAAGATAAGAAAGATTATAAGTGTTTTGAAAAACTAGGTTTCCATTAACTAAATATCTATCATTATTTACCTAGTTTCTTATTATAATCTAAGTATAGTATAAACATAGTTTTACTTAAATATTTTACTTACTTTTCTCGATTTATCTTAAATTTTCAATCGTATATAACTTTTTCAATTTAGTTCAAATTCTTATGAACTTATGGTCTATTTCGATCGTTTTCGAGTGTACTTTCACAAAGTTCATCATTTTAGCTTAAAAAGTTATAAAATATTAATCTAAGCTTTTTCTTAATATATTTATGATTTAATAATTATTTAAATTGTATAATTGATAATTTTATTATTTTAAGCCTATTTTACTATAATTACATATTTTTACTTATTCTTGAGATTTTAGAGTTATTAATTGAAAATTTTCAACTTTATTATTTTTTCTACTTAATTAATTAATTATTATTATTATAAATTACGAAAATTAATTATTTTATTATAAATAGTGATGTGGTAACACGTGAGAGTACCACGTGTCAAGCTTGTACCTTTTTTCCAAATTTTCCATTATTTTCTAATTTATGATATAATTATATATATATATAAATACTTATGATTATATTTAATCAAATCTTTCAATTTACTTAATTATTAAAATTTTTTTCTAAATTACGGTATTCTTATATATATATTTATTATCTTACTTTATTTATTAAATTGTTATTATAGTATATTGTATACACTATTTAAGTATACTAGTATTTTTACGTATGTGTTACTATTTATATATGTATAGTTATACATATACTATATGTTATATATTAAATTATTCAAACTTTCCTTATACATTATGTACAAGTATATTACACACTTATTTATACTTTATATAATTATATACATATATGGTCATACTATATATGTACATATATATATACTAAAATACAAATATTATTAATAATGTGTATACTTATTATTTTATACATACACATATATATATGGAAAATACGAAATGGGCGTATATACATATGTACACATATATATATGGAATTACATAATACACGTATATACATATCATATGCTAAAATAAATATTATGTACATATATATACCTTTATATGTAGTCATGCATATATATACATAATTAATTAAGCAAAATACTAAATATATATACATGTATATAAAGGAAATATTTAGTATACATACATATTTTACTTAAGAAAAATACTATATACATATACACATAGATATATATATTCACATGTACATAAATATATATATATATCAATACCTAAATAGTGAAAATACTAAATATATACCATGTGTATTCTTATTTATGCATACATACATATACATAAATTGTATGTTATACATAATAATACATATATACATGCCCACATACATATGTTTATACACAAATAGAGAAAATACTTAACACCTATGTATATATCTATTTATGCATACACATATGTAGATGTAATTAAATAAATAAACACTTAGTATACATGTAAATACTATATGATATACATATTTATAAGTAAAATAAATAATCTTACCTAAATATTTTAGTAATATAATGATTAAATTTCTTTAGTTTTCTTCTTGTTCTTGTTCTTGGTCTTTTCTTCTTCTTCTTTTTTCCTTTGCTTTCTTATTCCAATTGTGTATATGCGTTGTAGCTTTGCTTTTCTTTTCCTTTTCTTTTTCTGATTTTAATTCCAATCTCCAGCAGCTTCCAACGTAAATGGCAATGGACAAGAAATATAAAGCAATTTGGAAATCTTAGCATTAATTGAGATGAGACAATCTCATCATTACTTTTGATATTTTGCCTCAAATTGTAACACTTGGAGGAGAATTAAATCACATGGGTTGGTGTTGTTGTTGTGTTGGAAATTCACGTGGAGGACAGAGAAAAAGTGGGAAGAAAGAAAAAAGAAAAGAAAAAGAAAGAAAAAGGGAAGAAAAAGAAAAATAAAGATAATTATATGTAATTTTTCCCAAACGTAAAAATAATAAAAATAACATTTATAAATTAATTTTGAAATTTTATGAAAATTTATCAATTTAATTAGTACCCATTACAATTGTAATTCTTACAAGTTATTTTAACATTTTTATTAAAAGTTTTACGTGATTACGCGATTTAGTTGATAATTATAATCGACTATGATTATATTACTATTAAGTGATATTTATTCGTTTTATAAGCTTAAAGTTATAGTTTTAGGATTTCGATTAAGTTCAAGTTCGATTTCGATTTCGATTTCGATTTCGATTTCAATTTCAAGTATTTGCGCACACATCGAATTTAGGGTTTTAATACGTGATTTAAGTTTCAAGTAAAATTTTAGGGTTTTTATCCTTCGTATTATGTTCGAGTTGAAAATTTTAGTTAGTTTAAAATTTACTAACTCTGTTGAGTTAAGGTAATTACCCATAATATTTAAATCGATTTGTTATCTAAAATGCTAAATTTGTAGGGTTTACAGGTATTATCACCACCATATGCAAACAAATCACAAACCACCACCATCACCAAAATGTCACATAGACATTGTAGTTTCCTGCTGACAAACTTGTACACCTAAAAAAGCACATTTTGATTTCGTTTTTTTAGTGAAAAAGTTGAAACTCATGTAGACTAGTTTAAGGTAAAACTTACCTAACTTAAGTTTTTTATCTACACTAGTTTTATCTATGATATCTTAAGAGTTTAAGATTAGAAATAGTATATAAATGTGTTATAATCATATACATATCATTTTAGAGACTTATAATCACACCTTCATTCATGTACTTAGCTAGTTTGTTACTTATATTCTAGAAATGTAAGAGATAGTTTTATGTAGATAATTTAAAAAGATGTTGATAAAACTCTATAAAACCCTAAGTACCATCCATGCCACCCCTTCCATAATATCTATCGATATTGTTTTCACTATTTTATGTGATATTATTAGCTTAAAGTAAGTAGAAATGTGATTGAAATAAGAAAACACAATAGAATAAGTATTGGATGGAAAAAGTTAAAGGAAATCCTAAAGGAATCCTACATAGCCACCACTTTCATGAAAGTTTCAAATATGTAAATTTTGATTTATTATCTTAATAACATGTTTGGTTAGTGTTAAGTATGATTTTGGATGTAATTAACCAAGTTAAGAAAGGTAATGATGAGTTAATAACCTAAATTAGTTAAGATGATGATTAAGGCCTAAGGAATAGTGTTAGAAACCCCATTAATGAAATGAACTAGATTTGAAACACTTAGTCAAATGGGTTATTTAGTGGACCCATTAGGATATTTGGCCTATTGGAATAAGTTAGAATCAAGTTTAGGGTCCTAGAATACAAATTAGGTATAAACTAGCTCAATTAGTTATTAAAGTCTTAGAAATATGATTAGGAGCCCAATAAATGAAAAAAAAAAATAAAACTAAATTTGAATCCTAATATAAAATGGACTTATTTTAAGGCTTTTAGTGGGATTAAGTCTAAAATAATAAGTAGAGCTAGGCTTAAGGTCCTAAAATGTAAGATAAGCCTAAAAGCCTTAAAAGAATAAGGAATAGAGCCTAATAACTTAGTGACTAGATCTGATCATTAAATTAAAAAACTCATAAAATAAAATATAAAAGGTCTATTCAGTCTAAAAGTATAACGCCTTAAAACTAGAGAGTGCCACAACCCACTATGTGTCCTTGCCAATTAGAAACACGTAAAGGCTCTTAAACTAACTACAATCTCCAAAATAACTTGTAACAACTACTTAACAAGTATGAAACAATAAATCCCCAAATACATTAATTTGAGTAACTCACAGGTAAGTCACTTTAGCCCCAAACATACTAAATAACTAGAACTTGATCTTTTATATCATACAAAACTAACCGCCTCTCTTTCCTAACTCGATAATAGCAATTTCCATACTTATCATGAACTTATAGAATTGACCTACAATTGTAAAAATAGAAGAGTGAGCCAAAGCTCAATATAGGTGTACAAACATATACGGATGTCAAGCCTAAAACATACACATGCATATAATGCAACTGTAATAACATATAAACAAATAACAATTTAGTTATCTTTAACTTAGGCTAACAATCATTACAAGGGTGCTCATAACCGCGCCACACATGATTTGTGTCCACATACATAAGTAGATATAATAGAAATATTCCTTTAAGTCCTTTATGCCTAGAGTTTAGAGTCTAGAGACTAAAAACCTAAGATTTTAGTTGCATTATCCCATATGAAAGTTTACTAGGGAAACCTTGCATATGATTAATGGTTACTCCTTTAAGTCCCATATGAAAAAGATCTAACCAGCCAACATGAAAGGAACTTGACAACTAGCATGAATCTATTTGAAAAACAAGTAATACATTAACTTTCAAGCACTCTATGACTAAGTTCTACCTAGGAGTTATCTATGAATTGATAATTTATTCAATCAAGGTCTTGAAAGAAAATAATCAAATCTAATCATAAATCAATACTAGAAATGGAAGATACTATAAATATATAATACGATAAAGCAAAAAGTTGACATATTTATATAAAATATTATTTATTTACTTTAAATCGTAAGGTATGATATATATATATATATATATATATCTACAAAAGAAAATATACAGTAGACACATGATTAGAGTACCAAAATATATAGATTATCGAATTGAGATGGTAATAAAATAGCATGTACTTAATCATAAAATATTGTAGTTCGTAGAAATACGTAGGGAAGGACATAACAATAATCGACATATAAAATGGACATACTATAGAAATAATACAATATACTATATGATCATAATACTATCGTGAGAAAAATACTTAGATCGTAATGCTATCAATATTAATAATAAAGCATATTAATAATAAAATAGAATTGTCATAAATCAAATCGACACTCAAGACTTACATATAAAATATGAGTATTAATATAACACTATATTTAGACAAAATATAGTGACCCAACGTTAAGTACAACAAAAAACAGAAATTTGGCCCTAAACATATATATATATATATATATAT
>JAMXBB010000005.1:58026493-58115037 GCA_024138015.1 Lumnitzera littorea | reverse complement strand
GGTGTAAAGGTATGGGGGGTTGGGTAAGGAAGGTGGAAATTGAGATTGGAAGAGGAATTGAGGTAGGGCCAAGAGTAAAAGGGAAATGTTTAGTTAAGGGTTTGGGTAAGAATTGAAGGGGGAAATGGCGGCTGGATAAATGTGAGCGAGGAGATAAGTCCAGCATTAGTATTTGTGGTCGGAGTGGGGATTTAATGAAAAGAAGGGGATGAGGTCCATGTGTAATAATAAGCGGAGAGGATAAGTGTAGTCCAAGTGAGAGAGAGCTTGGTGAGAATACGAATATGCCAAGAGAATGAAGAAATGCAATGATGAGCTAAGAGAGAGAGTGAGAGAGAAAATGAGAAATATATTGCGGTTGGAAAAGAAAAGATAAAATAAGATTTAGGGTAGGTCATTCTAAGACTTTCTAGAATGTAGTTTAGGTTTATATAGAAAAAGAAAAATAAAGAATTAGTTAAAATAAGAATATATATATAGTAAATTTAATATAAAATCCTATATATAAAATAAAAAATTTAATATACTTAATATGTACGTAAAATAAGGATTTTAGAATAATTAAATTAGGACCATAATTTAGTCTTCTATACTATAGGATACACTTAGAATGAAATTAGAATTATTTATAATTTACTAAAATGAGTAGTTAACTACTAATGAGGGATTTCTAATGATACTAGCTTAAAGGGTTTTAAGATTTAATTAAATTACTAATCTAACTAGGATGTTTCAAAAAGCACATTAAAGTTATCCCCTATAGGCCCCTTAGTAGGTAAGGGCCTTAAACTAGTAAAAATAGCCCATTTAGGCTCATAAAGGCAACACCAAGGCCTAAGCTAAATATTTAATATATTAAGTACAAAAGTCCACTTAAAATACTTAAAAGGAAACCTAAAATATTAATATAAGGTCTAAGATCAAAAGCTAAGCTTAAAGCCCAAAACTAAGCCCAAATCCTAAAATAGTCAAACTAGCACCATTGACTAACGAACTTGTTTAGCCTAAATCGAATTCTTACACGTCCAAACACCTTAAAAGAACTTCACCAACTAAAAGAACACTTGAAAATGATGAAAATTGTCTATAAGAACGTGAAATTCTGATTTAAAACGAGAAAGTTATTACTAAAATACTAAATAAGAGAAAATAAGGAAATTATAGTAAGGCTAGCAAATAGATTAAGTTTAAGATGAGTCTTATTTACTTTAATTACCTTACTCAAGTGATTTGGGATATCTAGGTTGAGATACCGAGGACTATTGGCAATATTAGACTTTAAGGTTGAGTAAGTATACCACCTCCTATTTTACTTTGTTTTGTGCTTATATTTAGTGTACTATCTAATTATATATGATAATTGAACTTGATGCATGTTAGGATATATGGGAACTTGTGTGTGCCTATTCTGGTTGAACTATGCTTACAAAATATCTTAAGAGATTTCAAACACCCTTATTTGCTGCATTAGAACATGGGGCATTGGAGTGTCTACAATATACTTGCTTGATTGCCCCATGAATTTAGAATTAATAAATATTTGGTCTCTAATTAAACTGGACATGCATTACATCTAATAACATGAGTTAAAGAGCATTAGCACCATGTAGTAGAGCGAGAGATCATGCTTGGATAGATCTATGTTGATATTATGTATTATGATTGTTTATTATAAAACTTATTTCGTATGACATGTTCTTGCCTCAACCTTTGGGAATTACTCGGCTCTGGGGAGTGTCGCTTTCTACTTGAGGCTGAGCCGTATCCATTACAAAGGGTAATTATATTGTTAAGAGTTTTCGTATTGAACGTGAATACCTAGGTCCTGACTTACCTAAATATTTCCTAACACGGACAATGGTGGGCATTAAGACAGTGTTATATACAGTTACCAACTAATTTTATATAATATTTGCATTGCATATGCATGTACATGCATTCATATGTTTGATAAATAACTTACTTGTTATTGTCTGATGATAAGGTAAGAAGGTTACTCAATAAGTTAGATGTAGCTTATTTGCCCAATAGATTTTTTGCAGGTCTTACAAAGATAGGGCTGAGCTAAGGTTGGGTTAGGATTAAGATTCGAGTGTAGAGCACTCCATTAAGCTAATAAAGTAGAATGATAAGTTTAGGAAAGCAAGTAGGATAGTGGAATTAAACTTTTAAAAGTGTCTAGTGGCTTCATGATTATTGAGATATAGATACCTTTTCTTATTGTTTTGTAGGTGATTTCGAATCTTTACAGTTTTGGTGACTATGGATTATTGGATTACTTGTAGATATAATATATATATATATATATATATATATATAGTTAAGAAGATGTATGTAAAATGAATAAGCACCCTTATAAACTCACTAGTTAGAGCCTTGAACCTTTGACTTGAAAGGCAGTCTTTATATCATGAGTGCACACTTGATATAAAGATTTTAGGCAAAACTACCAAGCCCCTTTATGAGGCATTACAATAGCCTAGCTAAGACCCAGTATTGAGGGTTATGGTCCTTAGAAATACTAGAGATAAGCCCCATCTACCCATCCTCAAATCGAAAAACTTAAGAAACGCATTGTTAGACCTTTTCAAGAGCCTAAAACAAAAGCCTAAGCCTAGAAACTAAGCCTTCCCACCTATTTTAACCTACTTCATACTAGAGAGGACCCAAACACATGGCTTATTGACTTCACTTAGAGTTTTTCCCACCCGCTTTAACCTTGAAACTAGACACAAAGCCTATCTCTACTTTGAATTGTTCCATCAATAAGGCCAATGAGATCGAGCTTAGGGTAATAAATGGGGCATTATTTTAGAACCTTCCATCTAATTGAGCTTGGGATAATTCTAATCAATGATCAAATTCAATTAAATAATCACCTTTTTGCCTGGGGAAAGGCAACTCATTACTTCGAATTTTTAGAATGAAGAGAGATAAGCCATATCCTAAGCATTGACACTAAACACATGAGAGTTAAGTGACACAATGTGAATACTTAGGCTCATTCCTTAAAGGGGGTCTGTCTTGAACTTGGAACATATGTCAAAATGATGTTAGGCATTCACTTTGTCATCCCTAAATAGAGTTACCCCTTGAAATCCCATTTGAGCCTCTAGGGATTTTTCTTAAAATTAGCCTTATCAAGACCTTCCCCACATTAGGGCAATTAGGAGGTTAGGATTATTAGTTTGAAGAAAAAGGAATAAAATACTTGTACTTACCTCAGTTAAGCTAATTCATGAGAAATAATTGCAACAGATAATCTAATTTCTTTGGAATGACAAAGAGTTTCAAAAGCATAGACACCTCATTTAGCCCAAATGCCTCAAGCCCATGGATTTTTCCTAAACACTCTAAACTCATACACACTTCACCCATACCTCAAGATTGTGAATTTTTCCGAGTACTCTAAACCTATACACCTCTTCTAAACACCTCATACCTATACCTACTTCACCTAAGCCCACATACTTTAGACTACAGATTTAAGCCTTTGATCCTCTAAAATGGGAACTCAAGAAAATGGATAGTGATCACCTTGATAAAAGTAAAAAAAATAGAAGAAGAAAGGAAGAGGAAGAAAAAAAGAAAAAAATAGAACGAGAAAAGAAAAAGAGAAGAAATTGAAAGTGTACAAGGTGATCACCTCTAAAGATAAGCCAAAATTACCAATAAGCTTAAGCTCTAAACTTGTGGTGGAATTTTAAGCCATAAGTTTTCAAGAGTATTCAAATAGTAAACACATCAAATTCCCATGCCTAAGGCAAAGCTGTAAATTATGGTCCCACTAACTATACCACTGCAATGAAATTTTTTTAACCAAAAAAATGGATTTATCTCAAATAATAATTGCTTATGAAACTGGGTAAGCCCATATTTATTTTTATTTTTTATTTTTTCTAAGGTACTTTATTTGTAAACCCATGGTCAAATGAATAAAAATTTTCTTTTAAATTGGCTGTAACATCTCTTTGCTTAAAGCATTAACTAAAAGCCTTACATTGTGAACCCAAAAAAGCTCTAACTAATTGTATCATTTACAAGATGGACTACAATTATCATAATTAATGATGAGAGTGAAAATAGACCTTGAGGGTGTAAGGAAGTCTTATTGGACTAAATATTTCAAGTAATGGTATCAATTCCCTAGTTGAAAAATGAAAGAATAATTAAATATTTCCTTAAAGGCATGAAGGCCATTTGTCCTAAGTTTGAAGTTGATATTTTCAAAATTCAATGCTTTGTGAAGCCATAGCATAAGTTTCAGTAACAAGTCATCAAACATTCACAAGAAGAAAATGTATGACCACTAAGTATAAGGGTAGTTTGCCATTAAGATGCAACTTTGAGAGCTAGTGAAAACCCTCTAATTTGTTACCAATTTCCCCACAATAATAGGCTTTTCAAAAATTTTTTTATAGATTCAAAGTTTTCAAGAGCAAAGAAAAACATAATTATTGAAAATGATTGGGTTGAATCAAGTATAGTCCCATCCAAACATCCTTCCAAAGTTATCTCTTAGCATTTAGAGCCTTCCAATCTTATTATCCATAGTCTTTGCTAGTTTTTTCCATACAAGGGAAACTAAGGATCTCCATCCATAAAAGATGGTCCTTGCAATTGTTCCTATTTATCCATGACAAATCTCATGAAAAAATTGCTTATCCATTTAAGATAGCTTTTAACAGTCTTTTCACTAGGAAAGCAATGACCTCCAAATTTAACTTGCTAATTTAAACTAGGATCTTTTTAGATAAATCTTTCAAGAAAACTTCCTTCTCAAAGGATACCCACTAGTTTAAGTTAGGGTTGTCTTAGATCATTGAAAAGATCTATCCTCTTCGGGGTAACCGATAGTTTAAGTCAGGGATTAACTATTAAATTTTTTAGAGAGTTATTCTTTTAAAGATATCTGCCTTTCAAGCCAAAACCTTATTTATCTAACTTTTTAGGTCAAAGTCTTAACCTTTTAAGTTAGGATCCAACTTATATGAACTTTCAAGTTAGAGTCCTTTTACCTCAACCCTTCAAGTTGGGATCCTACTTATTTGACCTTGAAAGCTAGGGTCCTTTAACCTTGACCTTTCAAGTCGAGACCCCTTAACCATTAAAGTTGGGACCCTCCTTATCTAACATTTCAAGTCGAAATCCTTTTACCTTAACCTTTTAAGCGAGACACTATTAAGCTAATCTTTCAAGTCAAGACCTTTCTAAGCTAACCTTTTAAGTCAAAGTCTTTTTACCTCACCAATTCAAGCCAAGATCTTTCTTAACTAACCTTTTAAGTTAAGACTTTTCTTAACTGCCCTTTTAAGTCAAAACCCTTGTTTATCTAACCATTTAAGTTAAAACTTCTTACCATGCGCATTAAAGCTTGGACTTAGCAAAAATGGGCATGTCTTTATAGTAAAGTTTTATCTAAACTTTACTATGACGAGTAGTTGTAGATATCCCAATTTTACTCCATTTATATTTTCTTTTTTCATTTTTGGCTAGCTTTAAGGAAAAATACACGAAAAATTGAAAATATAAAAGATTCCAAAAAAATTTGAAAAATGGAGAAAAATACAAAAAATTTGAAAAAATAAAAAAAAAAGTGTTTAAATTAAGTTAGTAAGTTGTTTAAGGTTGAATTAGGTAATAATAAAAAAAATATACATGTAATTTAATAAATTCCAATTCTTAAAAAAATTTAAGCTTTGTTAAATATTTCTTAAGGAAAGTCTAGTAAAAATTTAAATTCATGTAAATGGGCTTTTGTTGAATTTAAAATTTGAATTTTGAATATTTTAATTAAATCAATGAAAAAAAAAAAAGCTCGAAATTTATGAAATTAAATTTATGTTGAAAATCTTTGGCATGTATATTTTAAGCTGCTTAAATAAGTTCAGGTCATTTTAAAATAAATCAAAGTGAATTGGGCTAGGATTGGAAAATAAATTTAAAGTTAAGCCCAGTTTGAATAGCTTAAATACATTTTAAATGCATAAGATGTTAAGAAAAAAGCCAGCTTGATCGGTTAAGACATATGCATGTATGTAAGAGGTTATGGGTTCGAATCTTGCAACAGGTATGAAGTACACAGACATGTGGTCATGTGATAGGCACATGATTAGCACATGACCAATTTTTTATCCTTCATTTTCTTTGGGGAGAAAGCTAGGGAAAGAGAAGGAAAATTTCCAAGTTTTTAGAACATGCTCTGAACACCAAATTAGGCCAAAGTTTTTATATTTTTGTGCAGATTTTGCAAAATCATTAGAAAATCATTGGCAAAACAAAAATACTTAGGAAGAACTTAGATTAAAACTCATCCAAATAAGATTTAGCATATCCCCATAACCTAAATTTATCTACATGAAAGATTCAACTCGAATCATTGAAAATTTATAAAAAGAAGCGCGGGAAATGATCAAGTATACATGTAGTTTTGGCCTGCCATGGCCATCATTAATAGAGTAGCATTAACTACCAATCGATTTGCTCATGGGAGGCTAACCCCACCTTTAGAGAATACTCCATCCCACAAATAAACTACTCACTAATACCACTCGCCACACAATATGCCCAAGTTGAACATTCCCACCCGCCTTCAAACTCTCAGACTATGACATTCTCCCTCACCTAAATTCATAACGCCTTCATCATGAGGCCAAACTGTCACCACTACCCCCTCCAGAAGATTGCCAACACTCCTCAACTCGTTGTCAAACTCCACCTAAGATCATCTTCACTAAGACATTAAGTCTCCACAGGCTTCCTCTTACCCTTACCCATCTCTTCATCTTCCAAGATCACCTTTTGCTAAGTTGCCCAATGGTAGGGTGACACAATCAAGAGCACTGATAAAAGATTTGGGCAGATCTTGTTATAAGCTAACTCATGACATAGTTACCCTTTACAATGATGTCCTCTCTCTGGTTGCTACTCCTCTAAGCTTAACCTACATGAGTTAGGGCTTACGATACAGTCGTCCTTCAACAAGAATTACCCTTTCATTAGATACATTGGGTAGCATTTAGGTGGCTCGATGAAAGCTGGAATGAAACTACTCTAATATTACTTGTCACAAGATGGGAGGTTTAACTTCCATAAAGTGCCCATGTAACACTCAACCATTTACTTCATCACATATTTACTTATATTTTAGATGGCGAGCTAACCTTCTCTTCATGTTTACCCTAGAACTATTCTAAGCCCATCTCTCTCAAGAAGTACACTCTAGCCTTGTTACAAGCCCTCGTATGTTTTGGGAGGCTCAAACATCGCAACTGGTTTTGGCCTACCATGGCCATCATCTAAGAGCAATATTAGCTTATGACCAATTTGCTCAAGGGAGGCCAACCTTACCTTCAGAGAATATTCCATCCTACAAACAAACTACCTGCTAACACCATTAGCTACACAATATGTCCAAGTTGAATACCCCTACTTGCCTTCAATCTCTTGGACCATGACATTTCCCCCTACTAAATTCATGATCCCTTTATCATGAAGCCAAACTATCGCCATTACCCCCTCTAACAGATTGCCAACCCTCCTCAACCCATTGTTAGACTCCACTCAAGATCATCTTTGCTTGGACATCGAGTCTCCATAGGCTTCTTCTCTCGCACTTACTCATCTCTTCGTCCTCCAAGATTACCTCTTATTGAGTTGCTTAACGATAGGGTGGTACACTCAAGCACACTGACAAAAGATTTAGGCAGATCTTGTTACAAGCTAACTCGTGACATAGCTGCCCTCTATAATGACGTCCTCCCTCTAGTTGCCACTCCTCTAATCTTAACCTACATGAGCTGCGACTCACTTGCAACAATGTCCTTCTTTAGTGGCCACTCCTCTGAGGTTAACCTATACAAGCCTTTTCAACATAACAAGAATTACCCCTTCATTAGACATATTGGGTAGCATTTAGGTAGCTCAATGAAAGATGGAATGAAACCACTTTAATACCACTTGCTACAAGAAGGGAGGTTTAACTCTCATAAAGTGCTCATACAATGCTCAACCATGCATTCCATCACATATTTACTAGCGAGCCAACCTTCTCTTCCTATTTACCCTAAGGCTATTTCAAGCACATCCCTCTCAAGGAGTGCCCTTTAACATTGTTATAAGCTCCCGTATGTTTTGGGTGACTCAACATTACAACTGGTTTCAACCTGCCATAACCATCATCAAGAGAGCGACATCAGCTCCCAACTAGTTTGCTCATCTTAGGCTAACCCCACATTTAGAGAATACTCCATCCTACAAGTAAACTACCCGCTAATGCCAATTGCCATAGAATATGCCCAAGTTGAACACCCCCCATTTGCCCTCAAACTCTTGAACCATGACACTAAGCAAGAAGGGTTTTTCAAGATCTATCTTCTTGGATTAGGAAACCATCAAACAAGAAAATATGGACACTATTAGAGCTATAGTTAAGCTAAGGGGGTCGGGACAAGATTTTGAGTATCCTAAAACTAGTTTACAATGAACTCACCTTAGAATTCCTCACTACCCTAATGATGGAACATGACTAACTTCCTTACAGAGCCTAAAATTTGCTCTCTTTCTGTATGAGAAACATCGAATTCACTCTCTTCAAAGCTAAGTTCAAGGTATTCGTGGGGCTCTATGATAAGGATTATGTTCAATGCCTCGAGTTCTATACATTACCCTATAAATTCCCTCGTGGATTTATCCTTACAAACTATTAGCAAAAGTTGACTAAAGAAAAGGCCTACAACTTGAAATTTGCTACAAGTTCCCACCTAAAGAACCCAATGCATTAGATCTTTTATTGGTTACTCACCCATACGATTAGTGGAAGAGGAAAAAGTATCAATATGGCAACAATACATGAGGTATTCTATCTTTATAGTTTGGTTGAAGGATATCCTATTAATTTAGCTATCGCTTTAGCATTTTACATGTGACATCAAGCTACTGATGTTACTATTTGGCAAAGAAAATGAATCTTCTTGTCAATAATCCCCAATTGACAATGGGGAGAGATCTTACCCCTATATGTCAATTTATATCTTCCGCCAAATCGACCTCTTACCAAACAATTTTGATAAGGAAACATCCAAGAGAAAGGAATATGATACCTCTACAACATACAAAGATTATACCAAGTTGAGGAATTGAAGGGTGAAGTCTCAAAGTTAGTGAAATCTCAAGAACTCTTCAATCAATCTTTGAAGAGAATGTTTCAAAGGCTAACGTGATTGATGGACTTTTCTAATGTTTTAGTCAACCAAATTAAAATCAAATTCCTCCACCTACAAAGGAATACTTGATTGATGTAGCTAAGAGAATGAATTTGAAGGATGACAACAAGGAGGATGAATAAGATTTTGAGGAGAAGGAGACAATTAGATTCCAGTAATGGAGATGAGGGTGAAGCAAAAGTGGATATTACTAAAGAGGATGACTTGGATTTTTAGATTTCCTTTTATTGTTCTTTTGTTTAAGTTAAATTATCTCTTTTATTTATATCCTGTTGTTCCTAATTCATAGTTTTGTTTATCTTTTCTTTAAGTTTGCAATCTTTCCATTCTTGTTCTTAGTTTGTTATCAATAATGAAGTTTTCTTTTGTCTTGCACACCTTTATCTTTTTTCCTTTTTTTATCCTCTTTTAGATTTCTTGAATATTCAATTGATAACTTCCTTCAATGATGACAAATATGGGCTATAAACTTACTATTCTTACTTATCTTAGGGGAGTCTTGTTTCTATCCCCTACTTTTTCTTATTGTGCTTTTTATTGTACTATATATTCTTTATGTGCTTTATTGTAAGTACATTGGGGACAATTACTAATTAAGTATCGAGAAAGGAGTATGGCATATAAGTATATTGCTCATTACCACCTGAGAAACCAATGGCATTTTATTTAACCCCTCTTAAATTTTTTTTTAGTTTGTAAACCAATTTTGTTCAACAACATAATGCATAAATAGTGCTTGCATGAAATTTTCTTGATTACTATTGTACATTCTACATGTTGTTAGAATTGAATAGTAGAATCTATATAGGGCAAAGTTACATATTATTTAGCTTGAGATTCCAAAGTATAAATAAAATAATAAGGTTGACGGATGAGTAAAGGTTATACATTATTTCTAAGCTTGAGTTATATAAACTTAAGCAAATAAGTAGATGAAACTTGTCTTCTATAAATTCCCTAAAAAAATCAAAATAGTTAGAGGCAAAAAAAAAAAAAAAAAAAAAAGAAGAGAAAAAGGGTGTACAAATTGGCTAAGTAGGTAAGGATTGACCTTAGTCAGTTAGAAGAATAAGGTTTCTTCCTTATGTTAACGTAAGAATAAGATGGTAAGAATCAACCATGGTCAAACAGAACATAATCGTACTCAATGAAAGAATTGAATTAAATTGCAAAGCCTTCCAATGGAAATATGTATAAGGGAGATGATCAGGATATAGGTAGATACAAAATGTGTTTGCTCTTAATTGTAGTGCTTGGTGAGATTGAGGAGAGACTTGTGAATATATACTAACTAAGTGTAAGGGATCATGTATAGTATTCACCTAGTAGCATGAAAATGAATTAATTAAAGGATGAATCTTTGGTTAAAAGCGTGGGTAAACTTTAATCTACATAGATTAGCTGTTGAATTCTGAAATATATTTATCTCTCTCTCTCTCTCTCTCTCATGAACCTCAAGAGGGCTTAGTAAGATTACCTAAAATTTTCATATCATGTGTACACCCATGATTTGAAAATCATCTTGCAAGTTAAAGATTGCAAGATTCTAAACAATTAGTTACTAAAGTTTTTATTTAATTAACTTACAACTACATATATGTAACTATAAATATTCGATAAGCCACAGTCCAACAGAACCGTAGAGAATCGATATCCCCTACCAAACAATAAGATTAGGTAGTGAAGTTCTAAAACTCAAACTTACTAAAGTCACAAAATTTAAATGTAGTATTAATAACTATATACAAATGAACTATATAGTCTGTCCTCAGAATCTAACTTCTATGCATCTCGACGTTGCACTCAACCTTCAGTTCTTAACCCATGCCTAATCATCTAGCAACTTGCAAAAGAAAACTGTTGGGGAGTAAGCTATAAGAGCTTAGTGAGTTAACCATCGTACTATACCAGCAAACAAGTTATCAAACAGTTTATTACCAAACATATGAATGCATGAACAAGCAGTATGCCAAACAATATATATGCAGTTAACCGGTACTATATATAACATCAGAATTTAACGCCCTCCGAAGTAAGGGTTGGAGATACATCGGCATCAATCACAACCGGGCTTTAGTACCTGGGTTTTTACCCTCATATCATTATATAGGAATTCCTTGTTTCATAGAATAGGTTTCTACTTCCATCAATCAATAGTATACAAATAACCAGGTTTGGCGGTGAACAGGTTCACACAGTCTACGCTCACACCCTACAGCGGTAGTCTTTAGATGAAACCCCCAACCACCCACGATTAGCGTCTCCGGCGCTAATAAAACCTGCAAACCAAGGGTAGGTTCTTGTTGTACCAATGCTCCTGCACTGCACTAATCAAATCATATGGGAATCCATCCTTCCAAGGTCCCTCATTACCAACCGCGTAAGGTGACGGCTGGAACATTATATGCAATGTTTGTGCTTTATGCATGAACCATTTAATTTTTGTTGGGTTGAATATAATTATGTCAATTTATGAGGTGATCAAACAATATCAACAAATCATTCAAATAATGCAATAATCAATTATATAATCACATTTAACAGTATTTTGTACAGTAATCAATCAATATCAATCACATGCATAACCCAAAACCCCATGCATCAAGTTATTAATATTTAATTCATGTGCACTAACTACAAGCACAAAACAAGTATAAAGTCATCGAGAGTACTCACTTGGTCATAAATGATGTCAGGGACTATATTAGCCCAAAGGTAAGTTGGTCTCGATCTCAGGATCACCTAACATTAGGGAAATATGGAAAGTAATAAGTTTAGAGATTTAAATACCTAAACCAGCATACTAAATTGTATTATTTACTTAAATCGGTTATTGACTTACTTAAAATCATCGATTCGAGCTTTTTATCGAATCGTGTATAACTTTTTCGTTTTAGCTCGGATCGTTATGAACTTATAGTCTATTTTGATCATTTTCGAGCGTATTTTCTCGTAACCAGGTCCGTTTTAGATGTTGTGACTCGTAGTGTAAATTGTGATATAAACATATCACAAAAATTATTATTTTAGTTTAAAAATCATAAAATATTAATTTTCGATATTTTTATTATTTTGAGCATATTTTCCTATTTTTGAGATTTTTAGCTTTATTATGATTATATTATTAGTATGACCTTTATTATTTTTATTATTTCTTATTTTCGTATTATTTATGTACTTCACGATTTATACATACATATATATATCTATATATATTTTCGGTATACTACATATACATAATATAGGTTATACGCTATATGTATGTATATACTTATTTTATGAAAATAAACATATTCTTATGTACATATATATATTCATGTATTTGTATTTATATATATAAATAAACTTATATAATTTCTGAATGCCTAAATATATAAATAATCTACAAATACTTATTCTTATATTATATACTCGGTATATACATATTTACATAGTAGTATTTGTTATAAACTATGGATACTACATATTATACATATATATATGTCATATATTATTATTTATAGAAACATACTACTATATTGATACTATACGATTACATATGTATATATACACAAAATAATTATACATGGATACATACATATATATATATAGCTTACGGTACTAATATGTATATATATACTATAGTTTATTTAATGAAATACAAAATACTAATTATATGTATTCTTAAAAAAAATACATAATACATACTCTTTCCATATACTTATGTACATACATGTATACATACATAGTCTAATACATGCATATATAATTTAATTTATGTATTTGTGCACATATATATATATAATAGTAATGTTTTATTAAAAATATACTATATAAATACTATATTTATACATTTATATACTATATATTATACATCTATACTACTAAAATAATTACTTACCTATTTATTTAATTTCTCTTCTTCTTTTCCTTATTTCTTTTTCTTTCTCTCCCTCACGGTTTTGCTTTCCAAGTTTCGGTGTGTGTTTTTCTTAAAAAACTTTCCAGATTTTGCTTCTTACTTTTATACACGGTAATTAGCAAATTTAGGAAAAGAAAAATAAAAAAAAATAAATCTTATCTTAATCTTTGCATTTATGAGGATGGGATAAGATAATTATCTTCAATTTTTTTTTTTTTTTAAGCTTAACACTTAACAAATTCAATTCTCACGTGGGCTGCTTATTTAGTTTTCATTTTGTTGATTTTGCTTACGTTTTGTGCAGGATGAAGAATTGAAATGGGAAAGGGAAGAAAGAAAAGAGATAAATTGGAAATAGAAGAAAAGGAAAACGAAAATTATTAATAAATATATGTAATTTTTCAAATCATATAAATTATAAAGATTCTCCTCGTAAATTAATTTTCAAATTTTTGTGAAATTTTATTAATTTAATTGGTACCTGTTACAATTATAATTTTTACAAGTTATTATAGCGATTTCGTTATAATTTAATGCGAATAAGCTATTTAGTTGAAAATTGCAATCGACTATAATTTTATCACTATTGAGTAATATTTAATTATTTTATAGGTTTATATTTATAATTTTAGGGTTTCGAACAAATTTGAGTTCAATTTTAATTAATAATGTGTAAGTCAGTTTTTAGGGTTTTAGTATACAATTTAGGGTTTTGATCAATTTTTAAGGTTTTTACTGCTTATAATATATTTAAATTTATAATTTATTAAATTTTTATTTTGCTCGGTTTTGATGACTCTTCAAGTCATCTATAGTATTAAGATCTACTTCCACTCTTAAATAGATAAATTTGCGGGGTTTACACACACACACACACATTCTCTCTCTCTATAAATATATATATATATATATATATATATATTGTTTCTTTAAGAGAGATTGGGAAAACTTTATGCAAGTTGCTAAAAGTGCTCAATGAAGGGTTATAGGGTTGCATGGACTTATGAGGACTTGATCCTTAATTTACTTCAAGTTAAATGTAATCTTTCGACAGTATCTTGAATCAAAATGGGTTGAGTTATATTTATTGTTCAATTTTCTTTTATATTATTCCTTAATAAGGATTGATTGATTTGCTTAAAGATAAGTAAATGTTTAAGTATAGGGAGATTTGATGAGTGTAAACTTACATTTATTTATTATTCTATTTTTAGTGATTTTCTTCTATTTTGATATGGATTTTAATGATTTTGATAGTTAGATGAGTACTTTATTGATTTCAAGATTTGGAAGAGTTATTGAAGTGAAAAGAATGAGGATTGTCCAAGCTTTGAGAAGAATCTCAGTTATTTTGAAGTCTTAGTTAAAGATAGTGAGCTATAGAAGAAGATTTTGTTGAAGATTAGAGCCTAGAGAAGATTATGTCTATGTTATTTGGCTATAATCCCTTTGTTAAGAATTTTTAAGGATTTCTTAAAGGATTATTGCAAGGAAACACACCTGAAGTACACATTTATGTTCATTCCCATGCTCTTAGGGCATGGTCATGCTATAACATTTAAAAATTTCCATATTTGAGTTATTTTTACACATCCTTATAAATAGAAAGTCAAATACTCATCTAGGAGAAGAGGAAGAGAAAGAGAATGAGAAAAGACGCTATTGTTCTCAAGGGTTTTCATTTTTAGTTCCATGATTTTATTGCAAGATTATCTTTTTATCATGATTGTAGCGTACATTGTAGATATCTAGATCTATGAATCCTTGAATTCACATGTAATGCACATACTTAGTTTTACTATAATGAAATTCCCTATTTCTTATTAATTCAATTGTATGTTTTTCATTTAATGAGGTTATTATTTCTAGGGTCTCAATCTAATTATTAGATATTGTACATCGAGGTTGCAAGACCTAGTGTACTATTAGATCTACCACAATTGAAGAGAATTGTTATAATCTTAGCTATAAGTTATAGGATTCTTTCAAATTTTATCATACTATTTGTAAGAGAATTCCTGCTCTTAATGCTATCTTTATTTGCTCTATTATAGAAGCGATGATAAAGTGTGGTTAGGGTTAAGAGTTAATAAGTGAAGCAATTCTTTTTAACTCATTAATTGAATTCTCTACATTAATAAGAATAGGGAATGAATTAGAATTCCTTTAAATTATTACATGTTAATTTCTTGGTGAAACATGTCTAGATATCCATATGATTGTTTAGGGTTTCTTAGTTGTTTATTGTGTTCTTAATTAATTGTGTAATTTTATTTTATTTAGTTGTTAGAGTTTAATTATTTTATTCTACGATTGGAGTTTAATATTTCCTTGTAAGTAGAATAGTAAAGTGGGAGTGAGTAATATGTGCAGTCCTTGAGGGATTGATAATCTAGACTTTGCCAATCCACTATATTATAACTTGACCGGTGCACTTACTAACCTATCGGGTGCTTATGTATTTGCTAAGCAGAGTCAAATTGCTAGAGTTCGCTATTTTTTTTTTTCAGAAAAACTTCAATGATTTATTTTTGCAAAAAATTCCAAATTTACATGATTAGCTAGTTATTTTTATTGCAAAAACTCCTACAAAATAGAGTAACTTTTTGTTTAGCAATGAATATTACATTAGGTTCGTTATTATTATTGTTACATAGTTAATCATTTATGTTTACTTCCAAACTTTCTAGATTAGGTTCAACCACACTTGCTATATTAGCTTTTGCTTCACATGCTATATTATGTCTGTTTACTTTAAATCCACCTCTTAAATCTATTGCCTTAGCTTATGCTATAATTACATTTAGGCCATTATCGAGATCTACTTTAACTACTTTTAACTCATCTTATTTTATTTAAGATATATTTTCTGCGATTTTATAATTTACGGGAAGTTCATTCTCCTAGAGTTTAATTAATGGTACATTAGTTACAACATGTGATTCATTAGATAAGTCATGCGATTCATTTCTTAGTGTAAATTCATTAGATCCCAAGGAAATGTTAGTCTCTATACTTGTGAGCTTAGTTAAAGTAAGAAAACTAATTTATTTTATTGGCAAATCACTAAGGCCATGTAGTACACTGATAGGAATACAATCAATTATTGCCTATGAGATATGATTTACTTTCTCTCACTCTAACTAGAAAGTGCAACATAGGTATCCTCATAGGTATCACTTTAGTATACCTTAAGCATCAATTTTCTTAAATGCTTCCACATACTTATGATATGGTGATTCTAATTTTATCTTTATAGGTGCCCTTATTCCAACCTAACTTTATTGCCTTACTCTAAATACTTTCCAAACAACTTTTTCCACTACCACCTTTGACATTGGACTCTATATCAAGGGAGGATTACCTATCCTACTTAATATTCCAACAAGATATCACGGACCTTTTTTTTTTCTTCCCATGATCTTGTATAAAAGTTAGAATAAAAGTTAAATCTACATAACTTATATCCTTAGGTGAGTTATGATATATATTCTTGTACATTTATACATACATACATATATATATATGTACTATGAATAAAAACCTAGAATCTAAATCTTTTATGGCCCACTTACTACCCATACTAAGTGTTTCCTGTAGTGTCTACTTACTTTTATTTATGACGTCTCAAAGAGAGCTTTTAAGAACTCATATTATGCTTTGAGTGGGTTCTTAAGAACTATCCTCTAATACTAACTCTCAAATAGGTAGAGTAATAACAGTTTCATCGTATAAACTATTTTAAGATAGGAGCTGGCATCCTAACTGCTATCATAGACCTAGTCCCTAGGCATCTAACTCAGTACTTGTTAGATATAAATCTTATGATATATTATTTTCAAATTTAATTTTCACTAAAGACATGTAAGTAAAATCTTAAATTCATACTCTTGTTTACAAGTAATATGCTTATATGAAAAAATTATATTTTAAAAAAGATGTTTAAGACCACTAAAATAAGAGAAGTGTATTGTAGACTAAAGGGTAGAAACTACTAGGTTGCTTAAGGAGACCTAATTAGTTTCTCCCAAAATGTTATTAAAATTGACAGTGGAAAGCAAAAGTCCATCTATTTCTTCTTGATCCTTACACCCTAACCCCACTAGCTAATTTATTAGAAAGTTAGGGTACTTAGTTTATGACTCCATTAATGAAATTCATTGCAATCAGTCAAATGAAACATTGTATAATGTTAACTATTAATGGAATGAGCGAAAACTTGCTTAGTAAGCAAGACAAAGATAGAAGAGTGCAAAACAAACACAAGGAAGGTTATTAACCATTAATGAAATTCAATGTAGTTAATCAAATGAAATATCGCACAATGTTAATCAGTCCATTGTGATGTTAGAGAAATTGCTTTTACTCTAATCCAAATTGAGGAGTTTTAAGGCAACTTAAATTGGACCAAATCTAAACTTGTGCAATGGAGAATATCCTCTTCTCGAGACTTTCTTCAAACCATTGTCTCCAACCTTTCTACAATCTCCTCTTCTATCACTTTGTTAGACTACAGGTAGAGTTAACCTCATCGAAGGGATTGGTATTTGATCTAACATCCTTAATTGTTTTCCCCTAGTGGGTTACTCTGAGTGTCAAGTTAAGTTGTAGGTCGTGTTTTTATTAATTCCAATTAAAGGCGATTAACAAATTTTATAAACTAAGCAATCAACACATGTACATGCAAAACAACACTTCAAGCAGTTTAACTCCATAAATAACTCATTACTCAATCATATACGTAGCATGTACACAAATATCTAATTACAATCACAACAAAAGCACTCTCAATCCTTCGAGTACTCTAATATAGTACTTTAACATGAAATGAGGCATCGATCCCAACTTACCTTGGCGTAAACGCATGTTATCCTTATGCGCCAAGCTCATCTTCGTTAATTATCCTTAGACATTTAATATAACAACTTTAGTTTTTGTCCAACATATGAAATAAGGCTTTATTTTCAATGTTAGGCATGTTTTTCATTTGAGTTAAGTAAGTTTTCTTAGCCATTTATTAAGTCTTAGTTATGTGAGGTAAGTTCTAACTAAGTTTCTAATTAAGGTTTTAACCTAATATTCTAATATAGGTTCTTGCTTAAGAAGTTTTTTACCTAAGTTTTTATTCTAGTAAATATATAGAATCTATATGCAAATGACTATCTAACCTACTCTCCGACTTTAGTGTGATCAAAATATTTAATATCAAACTAATTTTCGACTTAGTTTATGACTGAGTTTCTAACCCACTATTACTTTTGTGTTTCATTGCTTTACACATAAATTCAACTTACCTTAAGTTACAAAACCATGATAGACTTGTTTTTACAACATGATAGCATCTCAATTCCATAACCACCAATTACACTCCTCTATAGTTTACTTACATACAAATTCCTTAAGGAAAAACCTTAGAATCATGCTTATAAATCACCAAGTTTTGATTTAAACTCCAAAATCATCAACTTAGAACTTGAGATTACTCACTTTTAGCTGTTGTATGCTAATGAAAACAAATTATAACATGGTTTTGTGAAAATTCAACATGCTTCTTTAAAAAACTCAACTACTAGCACACTGTTATGAGAAAAACCGAAAAATTTCCAAAATCAAACCACATGACCTAAAAAATATATATTTTAGGGGTTTACTCATAAAAATTTAGACCGGAACTATAACAATTAATTTTTTGAAAATGTGATTAAAAATTGGTTTATGGAAACTGTACTTACACCAAATTTTGAAACTTTGATTTGATATTTAAACTCCTCATACAAAAATACTAAGGAAAACCAAGTTTAAAAAGTTTTGAAGGTCATTTACTATTTTTAGTAAATTTTAATTAAAATTGAGGAAAATTGAACACTTGCAAGAACTTAAAACTCTAGCCATCGTGGTGGAAGGAATTTGTGTTGACCAAAACAAGGGGTTACCACTCTTTTAGGAGGTAGTCTTATCACGAACTGAGAATGGTCTAGTTATGATAGATGCCGTATACTGTACGAAGAACCCTTAATTGATTATCCTTCTAATCATGAACTCTTCACACAATATATAAGGCTCTACAACTACTAGTCTCCTAAGAACATACAAATCCATATGATATCATCACACAAACATATTTATATAAAATTTAAATTACAAAGTTTACAATACACAGTAATTTAGTATATCTAAGTCTATATTACTGATAAAATAAAATTACATAAGTAAAAGTCTATATAATCCGTTCTCTCAATACATCAGATGGCTCGCTCTTGCCCAAGTTCCTAAGCTAACTTATGGCATCCCCTGGTTAGCCTCAATAAACAAGCTATCCTGCAGTAAAAGTCTAAGGGGGTGTAAGCCTAAGCTTAGTAAGCAAAACCCTCAGCCATACTACAGATAAGTTATAAATACATTATATTCACACATATGAATGAATAGTTAAGTAGAATGCCAAACAATACGTATAGTTAACTAGTCCATATACATAACTTAAATTTAACACCCTCTGAAGTGAGGGTTGGAGTATACACAACACCAATCAAATTCGGGTATTATATTAGAACTTACTTTACTACGGAACTTCGCGTTTCATACTTAAATCGAACAACTCTTTTATTTTCATAAAAGCCAAGTTTTAGTATAATTGTGAGTAGACCCCCATAGTCTACACCTACCCCTAAATGGAGTCCTCTAGACTCGATCCTTAGTTAGGCAGTTGGCGCCTCCAACGCCTAGTATTTCTAAGGGCTAAGGTAAGGTCATTTTATACTAGTGCACCGTACATAACCAATAAATTTATAATAACCCTTGAATAGCCTTTCTTTACCTTCATGTGATATGATGGCCGGAATTATGTCTATGTAATGCATGTTGATGCATGTACTAGTTTCTTCTTATGAGCTGAGTATAATTAAGTCCAATTATGATGTAACATCTAATAGTACACACAATTATTTTCTATACTACTATACAGCGAATAAAGTATTATTCGTACTTAAGGTAAATTTACAACTCAGTACATAATAACATACACAAGCATTTCCCGACCTCACACAACAATCAATTAACAATATTATTTAAGTCCACTACAATCACATACAAGCATGGAATCATAGGGTAAATACGCACTCGGCCATAACAACTTCCTTTAGTCGTAGTAATTAATTGGGAGATCCACGTCCGCATTAGGATCACCTGATCATTATGATATAATAATGGTAGTAAGCAACTGAATTAACTAGTAAGTTTAGGTCTCTATTTACCTAATTCTACTTAGATTACTATCAATTTTTATCCAATTAGACTTTATCACTAATCGTATATAACCTTTTCGTTCTATTTCCGATATTTATGAATTTATAGTCATTTTTCATTGTTTTTAGGTGCACATTCACACGGTGATATCCGTTTTGGATGTTAACACCTGTGTTTTATGATATGGACTAAATTTATGAAAATTTTAACTATTGACGCTTAATTATTCTTATTGCTTATATTTATACCCTATGTTTGTACTTAATGATTTAATTAGCCCTTAGATTCTTACACTTAGAGAATCTTATATTTATACCCTATGTTTGTACTTAATGATTTAATTAGCCCTTAGATTCTTACACTTAGAGAATTTTACTTTGATATTACTAATTCATGTACTTAATTAAGTTTAATCCAATTTAGGAAGTGTATTAGGGTTTACTAATTCATGTACCTAATTCTTATATATTCTTCTTATTTCTTATTTTATAAACTTATGCTTGTATCATCACTTATATCATCAATTACTTATGTTATTGATTATGTCATCGTTTGTGTAAACCTTAAGAAAAATAGTAGATGAACCTTAACTTAAGTCTAAGTATTATAAATTGTACAATAAGTCGATAAGGTTAGTAATAACAAAAAAATATGAAGTTTAATAAATCAAATATAATACCGATAACAAAATCTTAGGAATTGATCGAAACCCTAAATCGCTCACTAAAACCCTAAAACTAGTTTATGCACTTTTAATCAAAATTGAACCCAAAATTGCTTGAAACCCTAAAAACATAAACATAAATCTAAAAAAATAGTTAAATATTACACAATAGTGATAAAATTATAGTCGAATGTAAATTTTGACTAAATCACTTATTCGCGATAAATTATAACGAAATCGTCACAATAACTTGTAAAAATTATAATTGTAACGAGTACCAATTAAGTTGATAAAATTTCATAAAAATTTGAAAATTAATTTACGAGGAAAATCATTATAATTTATATGATTCAAAAAATTACATATATTTGTTAATAAATTTCATTTTCCTTCTCTTCCATTTCCAATTTATCTCATTTTCTTTCTTCCATTTCCAATTCAATGCTCTCATCCTGCACAAAACGTGGAGAAGAAAATCAACAAATAAATATCAAAAGAAGCAGCCTACGTGAGCAAAACAAATTGCCATGTGTTGATGTTAAATAAAAAAAAAAAAAAGATTACAAATGGTTATTTTTGTTTTATCTACATTAATGCAAAATCTAACTTAGCTTAAATGTTAAGCTATTAATCACTTGAGCAAAGGAAGACAATATAAACCTGGAAAAAAAAAATTTCTGCACAAACACACACCGAAACTTGGAGAGCAAACTGTGAAGAAGGAAAAGAGAGAAAGAAAGAAGAAAAAGAAGAAGAAAAGAGGAAGGAAAAGAAGAAGAAAAATAAAATTAATAGGTAAGTAATTTATTTTAGTAGTATAGATGTATATTATATAGTATACACATGTAGAAATATAATATTTGTATGGTATTTTTATATATAACATTACTATTATATGTCTATATACATGAATACTTAAATTTAATTATATGTGTATATATAGGGTTAGGTATGTATACATGTATGTACATAGGTATATAGTATGTATTATGTATTTGTTTTTTTAGAATACATATAATTAGTAATTAGTATTTTTCATTACATAACTATAGTATAAATATATATGTACCATAACTATAAATATATATGTGTGTGTGTGTATACATGTATAATTATTTATATATATATATGTATAGTCATATAGTATATATATATATATAGTGGGGTATTTTTTATAAGTATGTATATAAGACATGTATATATATATATATAATAGAGTATATGCTTTGGAGTGTACGGCATAGTATACGTATAATATATAGTTTACATATTTTATAATAAATATTATGTAAATATATATACCGAATATATTTAATATAAGAATGGGTATTTGTAAATTATATATATATATATATATATATTTAGGTCTTCAGAAATTATATGGGTATATTATTATGTATAAATACATATACATATATAATACATATAATATATATATATAAGTCATATACCAAATATGTAATAGTATATATAACATAATTAGGTGTATATGTATACATATATATATAATATCATAATTACATATTTTTCAATAAAATAAATTATAAAAATATATATATGTGTATAATCACAAAGTACATAAGAGAAATAATAAATAAGAAAATGAAAAATAGGAAAAATAATAAAGGTAATAATAATAATAATAATAATAATCATAATAAAGTAAAAATCTCAAAAATAGGAAAATATACCCAGAATAATAAAAATATCAAATATATGATTTAAATAATTATTAAATCATAAATATGTTACGAAAAAGCGAAAATCAATATTTTATAATTTTTAAATTTAAATAATAATTTTTGTGATATTTTTATATCACAATTTATGTTACGAGTCACAATGTCCAAAACGGACCTCGTTACTCGAAAATAAGCTCAAAAATGATCAAAATAGACTATAAGTTCATAACGATCCGAGCTAAAACGAAAAATTTACACACGATTCGATAAAAAGCTCGAATCGATAATTTCACGTAACTAAGTGAAATAAACCTTACAAATTATAACACTAGTTAGCTGTAAATTCCTAAACTTACAAATTTCTCTTATTCTCAAGTGATCTCGATATCGACCCTAAGCTGCCTACAGACTATTACGATCCTTGAGCTAGCTATGGCCGAGTGAGTTTTTCCTTATGATTCCAAACTTGTTTGTGTTTGTAATTAGTGAATCTTAATTATGATTTATAAATGAATGTGTATGAAGTTGGGTTATGCTTGTGCATGATAATTGTTGTTAATGATGAATCTACTTTAAATTTCAATAATATAATATTTGTTACATAGTATATTCAATAGATTGATTGTTTGTAACTTGGAATGATCACTGATTAAATATGACTTAACTTTTTATTCAACTAGAAAAAGTTAACTTAGATCATGCATAAATCATGCACCACATAACTAATTCTGGGCAGTCATATTACACAGAAGTAGCGAGAGGCCATACATGAGTTGATTATTGATTGTTATTGATTTCGTATGGTGTACACGTACGATATGACCTTACCCTTGCCCGCGGGATGACTAGGCGTTGGAGGCACCAATCGCCTGATTATGGGTTGAGTCCAGAGGCCTTCGTTTAGGGGTGAGTGAGGGCTGCGTGAACTTATTCACAATCATATGTAGAACTCATTTTGATAAGGGTAGTAATGGATGTACCATTACATTTGAAATATGAAACACAGAGTTTCATTATGAAATAAGTTATAATATGATACTCGGATCTAACTGTACCGAAGAATCTCTAACCCTGACTTCGGAGGGAGTTAAATCTGAGTTGCATGCAGTACTTAGTCACCTGCATGTATTTGTTTGTCATACTGCTTGTTAATGCATTCATTTGGTTAAACTTGATTGTTGTATGAACTTGATTGCTGTATAGTTGAGGGAAAATATCTCACTAAGCTAGTTAGCTTATACTCTTATAGTTTTCTCTTGCAAGCCGACCCATTCGTGGAGTCGGGCCGTCATATACCGGAGGTTAGTTTTCTACACGGGATCAGTGTGGGAGCAGGATGAGTTCAGAGAGTACTTCTGATAGTTTAGATTTGAATATGTAATTACTATTCTAGTTTAACTTAAGATATGTTTTAGACTATGTATTTCTAAACATTTAGACAAATAAACTATATTATATTTTTATAATATTATCATTTATCATGAAATGATATTATTTACGCTTACGCACTCTTGGTAGTTAGTAGTAGCTGTAGCCTTGTGTATCGTATAAAAGGGTTATCGATTGTAAGGGAACTCAATCTACCATCCTTTGTACGGTATACGGCAACTGCTACGATTAGCCCCCTCGGGTCGTGACAATTTGCTTATGTCATAACTTATGTTATCATGTGATTACATCATTGCTTATATCATCCTTTGTTTACATGAGCTTTACCTCATGCCTAAGTGTCTTATGTACACTTATATATATGTTAAGTGTATACTTATATCTTTACTCTACTTGTATGTATACTAGCATACTCATACTCATACGTATACTTATACCATATTTATACTTAAACGTATACCCATATATACATATAGTCACATACGTATTTTTATATGAATTTTGTATGCCTAAAATTCCTCTTAAGAAAGCTTTTCAAATTTCATTCTTTTTATATTTTAAGGATGTATTTAGCATGGTATAGGTATGTATAGTTAGTATATGTCTTAGTTTAGGTTATGTACATAATGAATACTTATATACAAAAGTCTTTATACATGTATTTCTCTAATTTACTCTTATGTACACATACTTAAAAACATATACACATGCATCTTCTTTTACTTTATAAAGATTCTCACTCTTCTACACATAAAGATTGAAGCTTTAAGCCTTCTTCAACATAGATGTACACAACACATAAACTACTCAAACTAATCTACCTCTTGATCTAACTAGTAAATAATATAAAGTAATACATAATAACATACTTTAGTTTGCTCTTTAAATATGGATGCAAAGTTGGAAAATTAGGAAAAGTGAAAGGGAAAGGGAGTTCATGATTATGGAGGTGGGGTAAGGGACTTGATTTTATTTTGCTTTGTGTTTGAAAAGAAGAAGAAAGTGGGGTTTAGAAGGGGACAAGGAATGGATGGTAAAAATAGAAAAGAAAAGGGAAGAAAAAGCTAAAAGAAAAGAAAAAAAAAAAGAAATCATTAGAAGGAAGAGATATTTCTAAGGTGAAAGTGACATTTTGTTGACTTTTTCACATGTTGACTTTAGTTAACATGTATTGATTTAGTCAACCTTTAGACCTTGGTCAACATGTGTTAACTTGGTTAACTTTCCAAAAGTATATACCATTTAGCATACATAATGTAGTAATTAAGAAAAATTAAAAAAAAAATTAAGGAAATGAAAGGAAAGGAAATGAGACATTTAGTGAATTGATTAGTAAAAATAGATGATGAGATCTTACTTTAGGTATTTATATTCTATATACATTATTTAGTAGGTTACTTTGTATAACTAGTATGAAAAGTATCAATTAGGGTATTAAGGTTTACTACATGTATCCTAAACATCAACTAAACCCCTAACTCTATGTAATACTATCCTAATTATATACTTAGAAAATAAATGCGATCTATGATACAATATCTTAGTTTTTAAGGGATTACTTTTGTATAATATATATTTATGAATGATTGAAAGTTACCCTTAATCTTTTACCAATGATTTGGTATAATACTAAGGTTATATTATTAATTAGGGTTTAAAGGTAAATTATAGTGATTTAGTGAGATTTTATCCTTAAAGTTATAGTTTTATTAGGGTTTTTATCACTTTTGGATAAAATCTTTAGTGTTTACATATATTTAGGGTAGAAAAACTTTTATACGTGATTGACTAGTTATTTTAGGGTTTTCACTTTTATTAGCCTTGTCAACTCTTAGATTATCTAACATACTTAAATCTACTTCAAATGTTAGATTGAAAAATTTAAGGGTTTACAAGTCTTCTCTTACTACCAGATTTTAGCTATCTATGGGACCACTTTAGCATCCAATTTTGCACTATTATCTTTCTATAACTTTTCTCCCTTAATCTTTCTCTCGTTGATTTTTCCAAGACTACTAACTCTCTTAAAGTGATCTCCTCACCATGCAATGCCTATCATAGGTCTTTTACTATTTTTCCTTATTAATTTAATGCATTTTTGCATAAATTCGAGTATTTTAAATAATTACATATATAAATTTTTACATAATAATTATATTCTAAGTATGTATGTATTTCCTACATATTATTTTACAACATTCAATAATTTTATTACTTATACAATGATGCCTATTTTGTGTGTTTTTTATATTTATATAATGATATAGTAAAATTCACTATTTAACTATTTTTCTATTATTTTATTATATTTTCATGATATAAGCCTATGAAATCTCCTTGACTAATGTTACAACCCATTCATAAATTTGTAACCAAATCAGGTTGCTTTCGTGAGCACTATAAATCATTCGCCCTGAACTTAACCACACAAGTTCGGGGCTTATATTTCCTAAATTAGATATTGGATCTTAGTTGTTAAAATTTTCAACGTACCATACCTTAAAAGAGTAGTAAGTAAGCCTGTAAAACAATACATTGTGAGATATCACATCGAAATCATCTACCTGCAACTTTGTTAGACATGTTTGAGGTTTACATTTCCTAAATTAGGTATTGTATCTTAGTTATTAAAATTTGCAGGGTATAACACCTTATAAAAGCAATAAGTAGGCTTGTAGAACAGTACATAAAGAGAGACACCAGGATATTATTCAGCATGATTACTCCGATATTTAGGTTAGTAGGAGTTAGAGAAAGGGAGTAAGGAAGTAAGTGTATAAGAATGCTTGCAAAGCGCAAAGGAGTAAAGATGCCTTTACTAGCGAGAATTTAGGATCACGTAGTACACCTTGACACATCTACTAAGTTTTGGAAGTAGAGATCATGTTGGCTATCACGTTCCTACGATGCAAAGATTCTGTTGTTGTTTGAGTCTTGGATCTTATCTATTATTGTGTATCTATTAGAATATTTTAGAATCTGTAAATATCTGTCAATTATGTAAAGAGTATATTTAGGATATTTGTTTTTTATGTTTAGAAGCTTGGTTAGTGCGTCTATGTTGTATATATATTGGCCATCTTTGGCCTGTGATATGAAAAAAATCACACAGAAATTTTCTTTTCAAAATTTATATGGTATCAGAGACTGGTTAAAAAAAAAAAAAAAAACGCTATAACTAGCGAGGGAAAGAAACCAGCCTCCCCTTACTTGTTGACTTCGAGTGATAATCTTGGTAATATAATTACTCAGGTGTAATTAAAAGGAGACAATTATGATGAATGGGCTCGAGCGATGCGAACGTCATTGAGGGCCAAGAAGAAATTCGGATTTATTGATGGAATGATTAATCAACCTACTGATGATTCCACTGAATTAGAGGATTAGTGGATTGTGAATTTAATGTTGGTTTCATGGATGCTCAACACAATCGAGCCAACACTGCGATCTACCATAACATATATGGAGATTGCAAAGGATTTATGGGAAGATATCAAAGAGTGATTCTCTATTGCTAATGGACCTCATGTTCAGTAGATCAAAGCAGAACTTACCAACTGCAAACAGAGAGGTCTGTCGATTGTGACTTATTATGGGAAATTGAAATAACTCTGGGAAGAGCTTGCGAATTATGAGCAAATTCTTATCTGCCGTTGTGGAAGATGCAATTGTAATATTGCAACTGAACTTGACAAGAAATGAGAAGAAGAGGGGCTTCATTAGTTTTTGATGGGGTTGGAAGATGCATTACATGGAGTAGTTCGTTCCAATATTTTAAGCACAAAACCATTGCCAAACTTGAATAAGGTATACTTGTTGGTGTGCCAAGAAGAACGTGTTAGAAACATCTCACGAGGGAAAAAGGAACATAGAGAAGTTGTGAGTTTTGTAGTACAGACCAATAGAAGAAAGCGAAAGTATAAAACAGAAATGAAAGAAAAATCTGCCATTTGCTTACACTGCAAATGAGAGGGATATGGTTTTGAAACTTATTTTCAACTCATTGGATATCCAGAATGGTGGGGTGACCGACCTAAACGGGCTGGACGTGGACGAGGGGGACAGAGTGCAGGGCATGGACAAAGTAATACGCCAAAGGTGAATACACCCCATATAATTGGGTAGCCATCATCATCAATGGCAGCAATGGAAGAAAATACAGCTTTTAGGACCTTGACAGTAGAACAATGGTCATTCTTTCTCAATTTGTTGAACACGTGCAAACCGGGTACTAGTGAGAAGATGAATGGTAAGGATAATCTGAATTGGATTATTGATTCCAGTGCTTTACAACATATGACAGATAGTTTAGAATTTTTAACAAATTTGAAAGAAATTGTAGCATGTTCAATTGGATTACCTAATGGAGAGCAGGTGATGGTATTGAAGGAGGGATCAGTTTGCTTGGGAAAACATATCAAACTAGACAACGTTCTCTATATTCCAAATTTGAATTGTAATTTGATATCTGTGTCCCAATTGCTTGATGGCTCTAATTGTAATGTCCAATTTACTGATAAAATTTGTGTTATATAGGATTGCACCTCGAAGATGGTGATTGGAGCGGGTGAACAATGCAAGGGACTTTATTATTTGAAGTCAGCAGTATCAATCCGAGAATGCAAGGCAAACCATGTAGATTCTTTTGAATTATGGCATAGGAGGATGGGGCATCCGTCTGCAAAAATTGTGGAATCTCTTCCTCAAGTTGAATTTATTAATAGTTCAGTAAAGAATAAACCATGTGACATTTGTTTGAGAGCTAAACAAACAAAAGAAGTTTTTGTTTTTAGTGACACTAAAGCAAATGAAATTTTTGAATTAATTCATCGTGATTTGTGGGGACCTTATCGTGTTAATGCTTCTTGTGAGGCCTCGTATTTCTTTACCATTGTTGATGATTTTTCTAGGGGTGTATGGATATATTTGTTAACTAAAAAAACAGAAGTGGAACTTGTCATGCGTAATTTCTTCGCCATGAGTAAAAGACAATTTCAAAAAGATGTGAAGATAGTTAGAAGTGATAATGGGATTGAATTTGCTTACTTACGTAACTATTTTTCTGAAAATTGAATTTTACATCAGACCTCATGTGTAGGAACACCTCAATAGAATGGACGTGTTGAGAGGAAAAATCGTCATATTTCAAATGTGGCTAGAGCTTTAAGATTTCAGGCCAATCTTCCCATCAAATTTTGGGGAGAATGTGTTCTGACGGCTGTATATTTGATCAATCAGACTCCTTCTAAGTTATTAGGAGGAAAGACTCCTTATGAGATATTGTTTGGTAGACCTTCTAGTTATAATCACATTCGAACTTTTGGGTGCCTGTGTTATGCTCGAAAATTAAATAGGGAAAAAGACAAGTTTGCTAGCAAGAGTCAACGTTGTTTATTTGTAGGATATCCTTTCGGAAAAAAAAGGTGGAAAGTTTATGGTATTGATATAGGAAAATATTTTGTATCCAGAGATGTTGTGTTCTCTGAATCTGAATTTCCATATGCTGATAAGGAAGGTGTGCAACCAGATCTTGTATAAGGTGCTTCTTTCGATATCACCAATCATTTTAATGGTGAATTGAATGAGGAAGACGAAAGTAAGGTACTTGAGAATTCGACTGTGACTCAAAGTGATAATAATGACAAGGGGGGTGTCATTGAAATCTTGGGTGAATCTGTTCCAAAACAACTTGGACGGGGTTATAGAACAAAAGAAGCTTTTACTTGGCTGCAAGATTTTGTGACATATACTGCACAACAAATAAGTCCCTTTGCATGTTCCTCCAATCTAATTCCGTCCACAGGTACCTCTTATCTTATAGCATATTATGTAAATTGTGACAAATTTTCTCCATAACATTGTTCTTTCTTAGCAGCTATGACAGCCGAAAAGGAGCCTGTTTCTTATATTCAGGCCATCAAAGACATTCGATGAAAAGAAGCCATGATGAAAGAAATTGAGGCACTCGAGGCTAATGGGACATGGACTGTAGAAGATTTGCCACAGGGAAAGTAAGCTATAGGCAATAAATGGGTTTACAAGATCAAATATAACTCAAATGGTTCAGTTGAATGTTATAAAGCTCGATTAGTGATTCTTGGCAATAATCAGATTAAAGGAATTGACTACAATGAGACCTTCGCTCCTGTTGCAAAAATGGTTACTGTACGTACTTTTCTTTCGGTGGCAGCAACAAAAGGATGGGAACTCCATCAAATGGATGTTCATAATGCATTCTTGCATGGAGATTTAGAAGAAGAGGTGTACATGAAGATGCTACCTGGGTTCTCTACTTAACAGCTTGGCAAAGTTTGTCGATTACGTAAATCACTTTATGGGTTACGACAGGCCCTCCGATGTTGGTTTTCTAAATTGACAACTGCATTAAAGCGGTATGGATTTCTTCAATCTCAATTTGATTATTCATTGTTTACTTTAAATCGAGACAAGATACATTTGAGTATACTGATGTATGTCGATGATCTTGTTATTGCGGGGAATAATGGAGTTGCCATTCAGAAGTTTAAAGATTATTTATGCCACTGCTTCTACATGAAAGATTTGGGAACATTGAAGTATTTTTCAGACATAGAGGTGGCTCGGAATCAAGAAGGAATTTTTCTTTGCCAACGCAAATATACTTTGGACATTATCAATGAAGCTGGATTATTGGGTGCTAAACCATCTGGTTTTCCCATTGAACAAAATCATCATTTAGCCTTAATAGAAAATGTATTGTTGACAGATTCAGAGAAGTATCGGAGATTGGTAGGAAGACTGATTTATTTGACTCTTACTCGACCTGAGTTGTCCTACAGTGTTCATATTTTGGCACAATTTATGCATCAACCAAGGAAAGCTCATTGGGAAGCAACTTTGCGCGTGGTTCGTTATTTGAACGGCAATCCTAGACAAGGAATACTTTTACGAGCTGATAGTGATCTTCGGTTGTATGCTTATTGTGATTTTGATTGGGGGAGTTGTCCTCTAACTCGACGATCTCTTACTAGATATTTTGTTATGTTAGGGACTTCTCCCATTTCTTAGAAGACTAAAAAGCAACATACAATGTCGAGATCCTCTACTGAAGCAAAATATCGTTCCATGGCTACCACTGTGTGTGAACTGAAATGGTTAAAGGGTCTTTTGCTGTCTCTCGGTGTTGTACACTCTCATCCTATACTGTTGTATTGTGATAGTTAAGTAGCTTTACACATTAGTGTAAATCCCGTATTTCATGAGCGAACAAAGCACATTGAAATTGATTGTCATTTCATTTGTAATGAGATTCAACATGGACATGTTCAGACTACTTATGTACATAGTTTTGAGCAACTCGCTAATATTTTTACTAAGGCATTGGAGACACAGCAGTTTGGGTATCTTCTACGCAAGTTGGGGGTTTGCAATCTTCACGCATCAACTTGAGGGGAGGTATTAGAATATTTTAGGATTTGTAAATATCTGTCTATTATGTAAAGAGTATATTTAAGATATTTGTTTTCTATGTTTAGAAGGTATTAGAATATTTTAGGATTTATAAATATCTGTTAATTGTGTAAAAAGCATATTTAGGATATTTGTTTTCTATGTTTAGAAGCTTGGTTAGTGCGTCTATGTTGTATATATATTGGTCCTCATTGGCCTGTGATATGAAAAAAATCACATAAAAATTTTTTTCTCAAAATTTATACTGTTATGACCGTTCTAAGGTGACGTTGGAGGTCGAATGGTATTTAGTCCTTGTGTTGGGACTCCTTGTTCCTGTCGGTCAAGGGATCACCACAATCTTGAACCCAAATAGGTCGGCTCAAGGTCCGAAGGTTGGTATAGCAATCAGATTAAAAGAAAAAAAAAAAACAACAAGAATCTTATAAATAAGTTTAATATCTAACCATATGTTTTACAAGAAAACGAGTAATTTCGTACAATATTCTGTCAAGCATATCCAGAAAACCTATGTCAGTCTAATTCTTTAAAGTGAATTTTCAAAAACATGCGTGGCGACGTACAAATGATGGTATATAGACCGGAGATAGACAAAAGATATGTGTCAAACAGAATCTATTATCAACAGCAAGGTATAGGAAAAGGAAAACTCTCGTCTAACTCATGCCACCCCAGGACAACAGCACAATCACGGAGAAACCAACAGTCCTGCTTAAAAACTGGAGCGAAGATATCAAAGAAGTGGATCCTGACGATTGCCCTTTGTCGTCGGAATTGTCAGCAGCTTGGTCTTCCTTAGGATGGTTGAAATTTGTCGGAATTTTTGTATCTGGGGCCGCTTCATCATCACCGGAATCGGGACCTGTTGGACCCGGAGCTACATCTGATGGATCCTTAAGACTTTCAGGCAAACCCTCACCATGAGTCACATTTATCTGCAAATGCTGCCCATTTTGGCATTGCTCGCCATCATAGTCACTGGAGAAGAAATAATTAGGTCCCTCCTTGACTAAAGGGACAGCCACTGTGACGGGTTGTGTGGCGGTGTTGGAAGGATCGGCTGATGACCACTGCATGGTATCATTATCCAGTGCATTCTCATAGTCGCATAGCTTGTATGTAGTCAAATTGTATGTCTGCACAACTGAGTGGTTGTTGTCTGTGTTGAAAACTGCATAGAAGGCAGAGTAAGTGCCAGAAACAACATATAATGTTCTTTTAACCATGCAAACTGCAATTAACAATACAAGCAAATTCTCCAGCGTAATTAAGAAGCTTGACCACGGGATTGTATTTCTAGAGAAATTATTGGGTACTATTAGTCTATATTAATTTATGCTCTAATTACAAACGAAATTTACTGCTGCTTCCGGATCCAAAATAAGGGAGTTACGTTTTGCAGTTGTGCAAATGAAAATAAATTTTATCTATAAATATATGATGCATACCAAGTTTTTCTTTTCCCCCAATAGAAGTGTATACCAAGATGTTGCTAACCATTATTATAATTTATAATTGTATTAGTATTATTATAGGTGGAACCTCAATTTGCACTTATAGATAGATATAAGTCCTTTATGTATACTATATTTATAACATTTATGTTCTATTGGAACCGAACATATTGTTAAATTTTAATCTCAGTTTGAATCAATTAAAAACATATATTTTTTTTATTTTTCATGAAGAAAAAACTACATCCACTCCTTTCTGATTATCCGATTATTTTATTTTTTATGTAGTGTATCATGTTAGCAATTCGATATGTGAACATCAATGCGATCGCTCTATTATAAGAAGAATCTTCTTTATCTCAACTCTCCTAGAACATCTCTTTATTTTTTTCACCCATTAATTTATGTAAAAAATAAAAAAAACAAAATTTCAGATTTTTTCACCCATTAATTGATTTAAAAAAATATAAAAAACACAATTTCACAAAAACTACATGACTTAGCAACATGACATGAGTTTAACTTTATATTATGATTTTAGAAATTAGTTAGATCAGTTAGTAAATAATTGTAATTATTAAAATTAAATGAATGTTAGGTAACTTAGTGATAACTGTAATTAATAGGATTAATTAGAAAATTAATTGTTATAAAAAATATTATATATAGCATTTTGTAAAGTATCCATTAATCTAATTTCTTCTCCCTCAAATTTTTAAGAGTTTTATCTAAAATTCGAACTAAACAACATTTTCATTTATTACACTGACTTTTAACACATTAATGAAGTGCAAAATATAATTCACTTTGGCGTTTGGACTGTCCGTTAAGTTGCTTGTAGGAATGAGCATTTTTTCCAAAATGATAAAACTTAATACACAGAAAGTCCTCCAAAAATAACATGACATCAAATAAGTTGAGAGCTTGAGATTGAGATCTTACTCAGAAAATCTCCCAAGCCGAATTCTTTTCCAGCAGCCCATTTTTGGTAATCCACTTCTGGCTTTAGTTGCGAATCGAACCAACCCAAGTCATCGCCGACGGTATAGTTTGTGTAAGCCTCCACAGATCCTGAAAGACAGAGAAAGATGAAGGTGATAGTGATGAAAAGTCCAAGCCCAAATCTATAAACCCTCTGGTCCATTTTCTTTGGGATCTGTGTACATAGGAATTCTTCGGGATCTGTGTTTATAGAAATGCTAAATTTTCTACTGGATGAACTCATAATGAACAAGAACTAGAAGCGGACAGTTAGCCAGTTAGACGTCGTTAAAGAAACTTGAAAGGGCAATCGTTAATTGAGTTGTTGCCAGCTCTAATGCAACTCAACATATGACCCCACGTTTTCGCAAAATTACCAAACAAGTCCATTTGTACGACTTTTTCTATTTGACACCCTAACCTCCATGTGGTGGGGCTTGGAGCGGTTGCCAAAATGAGAGAAAAACTGACCTGCTCACCTATCACAATACATATTATATATTTATATATACAATTATTGTGATTATAGTATTTTATATATAAGATGTCCACATGGATATTCTTTACGCAATATATATTCCTTACTACATGTTGTTAAACTGTTTCATCAAACAAAACATAAAACAAAGATATTAGAAAAGGGATGGTTACGATTTCATTCAGCTCCAAATAAAATTATTAGTTTCATGTTTTGAATAATGCGAAACTTGAAGATAAATAATATAATGACTGTAGTACATATATAAAATGCATATTTGCTGTTAAGTTCGAATTGAGGAAAAAATTTAACGATAATAGCTAGTACATATATAGAGAGAACTTACATTTTGCTTATCAATACAGGTGGAAATTGTACTTATAATAAAATTTATGCCAATTAAATAGGAAGCTAGCAATATTCTTGATAAGTACCATAGTTTGCAAGTATAATTTATCTCTGATTTACAATACTTTAAAACACATCCTTTCTTTGCACTTGAAAGTAATTGTAAATCCTCTCCATTTGATTATCCTTGCTAAAAAACTGGTCAGAGTTGAAAGAATGCCCCCCATAAATATTTAAGTATTGATTACATATATTCATTAGTATCCGTGTTCACGAATGTCTTAAATCTCACCTATAAGACCCTACATGGCTGTATAGGTTTCAAAAATTAAGTTAGAGCCACGGACGGATCCTAAAGGGTGTAACATGTTTACATATTTTACAGTGTAAGTATTACCATAAGAATAAACGTAGCTAAGCGGTAAAATTCTTATTCTTACAACCATAAGTTCATGGATTCAATTTCAATTAATAGGTATAAACATGTAATCTTATTGTATCGAGCAAATTTTGGATTGATAAAAGGAATCACATGATAGTTTTTAAATAGTAATTTTCTAGAACTTATTCCATAAAGAGAGGTACAAATATGATATTAAGGTATTATGTATTTACTTTGAAATTTGTACTTTAAAGATATAGGAAAGAAATTTCAAAGTACTCTATACCTCCTTATAATAATAATCCAATAATACTAATATGTATAAAATTAATACTATTACATTTTTTTAACCTTACAGAAAATAACAATTAAAGTTCAATCTATAATAAGACTCTAAGATTATACACTCTTATGTTTACTGTTTTATTCATCTCTCTTCTTTTTCTTTTCTTTTCCTTTTTTTTTTTATGGACCCTACTTTATTAAGATATTAAAAACATCGTAGCTCTCAATTTATCATCTAATATACTCACTACTTGATTTCATACTTTAAGCAACGGTTCAACAATTACTGTCGTTTATTTTGGGTAGCGAATATTTAGATCTATCACTTCATTTTAAAGAAAGGCAACAATTTAAACAGTTGTTTATTTACATGCTTTAAGTGAAAAGATATTAAAACACGTGCCAGAAAAAAATTAGGAAAAGGAACATGCACCTCTTATTAATCACTATTAAAAAACCATAATTTCAAAAACCCTAATTTTCTCATGCCTACTCTCTTGCTCTCAACCCATCGTTCTAAACAAAGAAGCAGAGAAGGAGAGGTGAGACTTCACATCAATTCTTTCTCCCTCTAATTTTCTCATTCTCTTTCTCTCACTCTAATCATCGTTTGAGGTCAAGACTTACAACCTTATTGCCTTTGCTAGAAATTTTTTCTTTTTCGTTGATATTGCCGTACTTTTCTTTTCTTTGGCGATGTCCAAGACGATAAATTTTGCAAAAGTCTTACATACCCCAGCTTTCATTCCTTTTTGAATACTTTGAAGTTTCTCAAGGCAATATTGTTCTCCCCTAATTTCATCTTCTCTATGTCCTTAGGTAATGACATTGGTCTTGCTCTCATTATCTAATTATTGTTTTTTCCCTCTATACACGATGTTAGTTTGGTTAGATTGTTGTTTTGGATTGAAATGCTGAGACTTGTGTTGTGTTAGATTATGGTTACACGCGTTGTATTTAACACAAGTGGAAGATTGAAGTCATTTCTTACTTTTGGTTGATGGTTGCTGCATATGCAATTGAGAGTTTGTTTACTTAATTAATCATGTCAAAATTATCTTGTTTAATTAATTAATTTAGTCTATCAAAATTATTTATGAAAAAACATGTCGAGATTACACTAGTGAATTTCTTCATTTTTACATACAATTTGTTATATTTTTAAGGGCTATGAATTGGATGTTACAATAATGCAAATTGAAGTTGAGCAATGTCAAGATTTTGTATGGTTGCTCACCTTTTCGAGATTGCTAGCAATTTAATCTTTTTGTTGAGGGAAGAAATGAAAAATAGAAAGGAAGGGGAGGAAAAAAAAAAAAAGAGAAAACGATGCTAACATTAATGGGACGAGGAGGAGGTCATGGAACCCCCTAAAGGATTGATCATCCTAGATGCTTTGGTAATTTTGTTCAAGCTTCATGTTTTGGGTCTGGTGTTGCACCTCAAAATGTTAGTTTACTATGAATTGGGATCTTTTTGGCTTTATTTGAAGAGAATTTGAGATAAATATGTATTTGGAGAAGATTGCATGGGTTTTTATTTGATATGGTATCTTTCTTTTCCCATAATAAGGTCTGGATGTTTACTGGTCCTTTTCCTATAGGCTGAGTAGTGGTTTGGGGTGGTGGGGTTTCGGACAAGTTTTGAAAGACAAACACAAACAAAAACTTAATTGAGATATGGCAAGAGTCCAGCATTCATTATTTGATGATTTATATTGATCGTTTGATTTGAGTTAATGATTCTTCTATTATTTTTGTTGGAATACTAGTCTTAATTTATTTTTAGTATGAAATAACATATCTTTTTCCTTAAGTATTAATTATATTTTTTAGATAGTAATAAATTATTATATTAGGTGAATAAATAGGGGGATTGGTGTTACCTATCACCTTCTATCATATTTTTTTTCAGGTGGATATAAATTGGACCTCCTCTTGTACTTTTTCATGAGTTGTATTTAGAAATCCTTTCTTATAATTCCATTAAATTTTTATCGTGGTATTAAAGCCCTAGATGATTCCTCAAGGCTAGAAGAAATTTTTTATGGGTGATTTACCAACAAAAATACAAGAAACAAATCCTAAAACCAAAAAATCAAATTCATTCATATGTCCAAGGCACTACCAATAACAATTCCCAATTCATGTCATGGTTGACTTTAGTAATAAGCTTAACTCTCAATCAAATGAGTATCCTTCAACAACTCTTAGATCAAACTAAACTCATGTCTAATGGAAGTAAGTCAAATTAACCTTTTACTACAGCCACGGCCCATACAAGTACATATTTGACCCTTTCTTAAGATTTGAAGTGCGAAAATTGGATAACTTATACGGGAACAATAGACAATATGTGCAACATAATGCATCTATTTGATACTTTTACTAAATATGGCAATTTAGGGATGATTTCACTTACTAATGGAGATACTATGGTGGCCCAAGGGAAAGGAATAGCTCACCTAGAAAATTTAACATTTTTTGATACCCTATTTGTTCCTAGGCTTAAGTACAACTTGTTATCTATAAGCAAGTTAGCAAAATATATGAACTATAAAATAATTTTCTCTCTAACATGTTGTTTCTTGTAGGACTAGTCTCTGGACAGGATGATTAGCTATCCTAAGGGAATAAATGGCCTATACTATAACTCTAGAGTGAGAACTAAATCTAAGGAAAAGTTTGTATCTAAGTCTTTTGTGTTAATCTCTAATAAGTTTGATGTTATGCTGTAGCATAAATGTCTTGACCATCTTAGTTTTTCATACATGAACCATTTGTATCTACATTTGTTCAAAAAACAAAAGGTATGGTGATTTTGAGTGTGAGCACCACATTATGACAAAATTATCAAGAGGTTCCTATCAAATCCAACCATATAAACCTTCCAAACCACTTCAATTGATATTTAGGGTTTAGCTTGAACTCTAACTTACTTTGGTCATAAATGGTTTCCCACTTTTATTGATGATCATTCACAAGTTTGCTGGGTTTTCCTCTTTAAAGAAAAAGCAGATATTTTCCACATATTCTAAGAATTCCATAAGTTTGTCTCAAATATATTCAAAGAAAATATTCATATCCTTTACATTGATGATGGGAAAGAATATTTTTCAAACGAGTTAAAATAGTGTTTAATCAACAATTGAATTGTACATCAAAGTTCCTATTCTTAAGCTCCTCAACAAATTGGAATTGCTGAGCATAAGATTAGGAATTTAGTTGAAGTTACTAAATTAATGATGTTTACATCCTACCTTCCAAATAGTTTTTTAGGAGAGGCATTTTAAATGTTTCATATCATGTTAATCGAATCCCATCAAAGGTTCTAACTTCTAGACTCCTATTAGCATGTTTGTTGAGTCATAACTTCACATGAGGTTACTAAACTCTTTTCCACCAAAAGTATTTAGATGTACAGTTTTTATATTAAACAGCTTACCAAACAAACACAAACTTGAGTCTAAGGCTATTAAACGTGTATTCATTGGTTATTCTCCTTCACAAAAGGGATAAAATGTTACCATCCTCCGAGAAGCATGTATATATCACTACTAACCTTGTATTTCTTGAAAATCAACCCTACTTTAGGTCATTTGCTAATGTAAAATTAGAATCATTCCATTATGAGGATAATAACACTTCTCTCATTATCATTCAACCCATACACATTTTGAGTCAACCTATACATACTCTTTTAGAATTTACAATTTTGTCTTCAATTGAAATATTATTTTGAACTGTTCTAAACCACCTAACCCAAGTTGTTGCTTATAAGAAAGTCTTACAAAGTTGTTAAGGTACCACTACTAAGTTTAGAACAACCAAGTGATTATACAAATTTACCAACACCAGAAGATATTTAAAACCTAGATCATTCTTTAGAAAAATCCACTGTCAAACTATATATGATGAGTGTGATTTTGCATACATTTCTTGTTGTATTTTTATGGTCATTTTGATTTGTTTTATTGTGATTCTTAATGATTTTGAACTTAATTATGTCATTTGTTGATTTTAGGGTTTTAATGGATCAATGAAGTGACAAAGATAGAAATTATATGTTTTTTGAGAAAGATATTATTGAATTTGAAGAATAACTTAATAATAACAAGCTTTAGAAGAGAATTTCATTAAGAATCAAAGTCTAGAGAAGATCACAAGTGAAGTCTATAGTCATGTTCCTTGGTCGTAGTCCCCTCGTAAAATAATCTAATTAAACTTTTGAAGAAATTGTGTAAGGAGAGGCCTATGCCCCAAGTCCATGGTCACGATCCTTAGGTGTAGTCATTCTATAATTTTTAAAATTTATCATTTGAGAGCCGTTTTGTCAAAACCATATAAATAGAGGCTAGATATGTGCAAAAGAAGAGAAAAAGATGCAAGGAAGACAAGAAGAAGAGGTCCATAGCATTTCTTAGGAATTTCAATCATTTATTTATGCAAGTTTACGTTTTTATCATGTTTTTAGAGTAGATTTGAGATATTTAGACCTGTGAACCCTGAGTTAATATGTAAGGTTCTTATTTCATTTATTCTAATAATATTTCTTATTTCTTATTAATTCAATTTTATGTTTTATATTCATTGAGTTATTATTTCTATGGCTTTAACTTAATTATTGGATTTTATATATCGAGATTGTAAGACTTAATACATAAATAGATTTACCATAATTGAAAGGAATTATACAAAACCTTGGTCTTTGACCAACCATCAAAGACTTAGAAATAGTGATACATTCATAATAAACATATAACCTAGAAAAATATAACTTGGGATGTGATGAAATAAATTGGTTGTGAGTAGTACGAGTTACAAGTACTATTACGTAAAGTAATCATAGTTACTTAGGATTGATAGATTGAGGGTTTTGGAAAATATTCTTGGAATCTAATGAATTTTTAATGTAAGGTTAGAAAAATTAAAAGAAGAATCCTAGTAAAGTTTATTTTGTAAAATAAAGTAACCAAAATATTGAATCTAATAAAAATGTAGTTTTATCGGGTAGCAAATATTTCTTAACATAAGCCCAAAACGTAAAACTAAAATATAATGAGCCCTTAAGGAGAAAATATTAAGATAACGTAATAAATAAAAACACATAGAATAATGTCTAGGAAATATATGTATATGTTAAATATAATTAGTGTATAGTATTTGTACCCTTATTTAATTAAAAAGGAAATATATCAATGTATTTATATATATAGTATATATGTTAAGTTATCTACCTAAATTGATAAAAAAAATTATTAAAAATTAGCAAGACAACTCCTTAATGAAGTATTAGGCATAACGAACTTGCATGGAAATTAGAGTATGTTGAACCTAGGGTTCATTAATTAACTTTAATGAGAACAAAAAGTATATATCTAAAAATATTGTTTTTAAAGAGAACCAAATAAGTGGGTGACTAAACTAAATATCATTTATTTATATTGAGGTAATTGAATAAGATCGATTAATTTGCTTAAAAAATAAATAAATCAATTATCTCTACAAGAAATTTAATCTTTTGAATAGTGATCAAATGATCTTGAAGTTAAATTGCAAAGTGTATTTATTTGTTGTGTGTTAAAAGAATTTTTAAGTAATATTTGGCCTACCGAGTTAACCGCTCAAAGAAGAACTAAGCTAACGGCATAAAACCCTAAAAAAGTACTCACTGGCTTAAAGGAGCTGGCATACCGGTTCACTTGCCGGTGTTCATGCCGGTAGTATATTTTGTTACCAACTTGTTGGCAGTATAAGGAACCTGTATGCCGGTAGTACAAGGAACCAGCATGCCGGTAAGTCTGATTCAAGTAACCATTGGAGCATTTAATGCACGGTAATAAGAAGAATTCAATGAGTTGATATAAAAGTTCAACAACCCAACTAAAGGCAATTAAGATCTGATATTCTACTACAATTAAAAAATATTCTCTTACATTCTTGAGCTTATTTACTTCTCTTTGGTCTCTTGTACACTTATTTGCTATCAAATAAAAAAAGACATAGTTATGGTGCTTGAAAGTCCTCACATTTGTAATCTTGAGTGAAGAAAGTGATATACTTGAGTTAGTTGTACGTAAAAGAGATTGTATAAACTTGTTTAGTTATCGGAGCATTGAGTTGTAAAATTGATAAATTGAAGTGAAGTCCTTAGTTGGAGGCATTGTGAGTCTGTAGAGACTAGGAGACGGTCTAAACTTCACATTATATCTGAGCTTGAATTTCTCTATCCCTATCTTCTTTAATTTCTATACTTATTAATTGTTTATTTGATTACTCTTATTATTATATTTATTTGGTTATATTGAAAAGAATTGCATATTGTCATAGAACTTAATTCACCCCCCCTCCCCTCTTTTGAGTTTAGCATAATGTTCTTCAATTGGTATCAGAGCTACTTTCTAATCACTTGCTTAATTATATATTAGAGTAAAGATCATGGCATCTAATGCATTAAGCTTTTTGGAAAGACAAGCAATCAATAGGCCTCCATTCTTAACTGGTAGCAATTATCTATATTAGAAATGTAGGATGTCCATATTCTTGAAAATACAAAATAGACTACTATAGCATGTAGTTAACCAAGAACCATTAAGATAGAAGGAATAGAAGAAAGAGATTACTCAGATGATGATTGGAAATTACTTGATCTAAATGAAGTTGCTATGAATATTTTGCATTTTGCCATAAATGAAAATAACTTCAATAGAATATGTACATGTAAAAGTACCAAAGGAATATGGGATGAATTACAAAGCACATAGAATATGCTCATGATCTTAATGAAATGTCAAAAGAGTAACTTCTTGGAACACTTAAAACACATAAGATCGTAATGAGATAAGGAGAGAAGTCTAGAAAGAAAATAATTGCTTTAAAAGTCATGGAGGAAAACTCAAGTGATGAAAAAAGTAAAGACGATAATAAGGTCACAATGTTAGCAAGGAAGTTTAGAAAGTTCATGAAATTCAATAAAAAGATTAAGAAAGATAAGGATGGATATGGATCACCTTCTAAGATCAAGAAGGAAAAGAGAGAAGTTATCAAATGCTATAATTGTCAAAAGCTGAGACATATTCAACAATATTATCCATTACTTAAGAAGGCTAATAAAGAGTCAAAAAGGAAAGCTATGATAGCTATTTGGAGTGATGGGGATTCTAGCGACTCCGATAATGAAACTTGCTTCAAGGCTCTTAATGATGAGGTATACTCTCCTTCACATGACTCCTCTTTTGATGAACTTAGGAGATATATGATGAGTTGTTGAAAGAATTTATAAAAGTGCAAAAGAAGAATAAAGTGTTGAAGCAAATGATGAGTAAAGCAGGTGATAAGTTTGATATTATCAAAAGTGAATACAATAAAGTAGTTGAGGCAAAAGAAGGATTAGAAGAAGGCAATGAGTATTTGAAAATTGAAAATGAGAGATTGACAAAAGAAAATGTAGAGCTAAATACTAGAAATAATGAATTGATAAATGAAAATCGTAAATTAAAAGAAGTCAACAAGAATTTGGAAAAGGAAATAAAAAAACTAAAACTTGAGGCAAAAATTAATGAAGGTGTGGTAAAGAAACTAAGTCGTCTTGAAATTTGAAAACTCGATCCTAAGAACTAGCTTGGATGACTTAAGGAAAATAATGGCAAATTTTGTAGATAGAGAAAAGAATTTAGATAAAATCTTTGGAACACAAAGGCTAGGCTTAAACAAAACCGAAATAAGTTATATTAAGGAGAATATGTATAGAACATATAAAAGCTACTATATTAAGGCATCAAATAAAACTTGTAACTATTGTGAAATATATAATCATATTGCGCATACATGTGCATTACATCATAATTTCTCCTTATGCAACAAAAGTAAAATGGTTTAGGTCTATAAGGAACAAGCTTACATGACAACAACTAATCCCAAAGGACCTAAACTAAAGTGGATACCAAAGAGATAACCGCTTGTTTTGTAGGATCCTTTAAGGCACAACAACAAATGGATCTTGGATAGTGGTTGCTTAAGACATATGATGAGAGATGCATCCAAGTTTACATCTATAGACTTGAAGGATAGAGGAAGCGTGATCTTTGGAGATAACAAAAAAGCTCATGTTATTGGTGAAGGTAACATTTGCATTAATAATGATTTTACTATTAAGCATGTGTTACTCGTTGATAATTTAAAACATAATTTATTTACCATAGTCAATTGTGTGACATAGGATATAAAGTAATTTTTCATGCATCAAAGTGTTCTATTGAAAACATTAACAATGACCAAATCCATTTTTAGGGGTATAGATGAGGAAACATTTACAAAATTGACTTCAATATGTTTTCATATTCTCTTGAGACTTGTCTATCCACTCAAAATAATAATAGTTGGTTGTGGTATAGAAAGTTAGGACATGCTAGTTGGATATTTTATCAAAACTAGCTAAAATGAATCTTATTAAAGGATTGCCTAAGATTAGTTTTAATAAAGGTAAAACATGTTGAACATGTCAATATGGCAAATAGACCAAGTCATCTTTTAAATCAAAAGATGCCATCATAACTTTTAGGCTACTCCAACTACACCAAATACATGGATTTATTTGGTCTAACCTAAACCTTAAGTTTAGGAGAGAAAAGATAAACTTTGGTCATAGTTGATGATTTCATTAGATACACTGGAACCCTCTTTCTTACTAACAAGGATGAAACTTATAATGTATTCTTGAACTATAGCAAAAAGGTCCAAAATGAAAAAATGTCTTTCTATTATCTCTATAAGAAGTGATCATGGAAGAGAATTTGAAAATCTTGATATGAAAGATTTTTTTAATAAAAATGGAATAGAACATACCTTCTTGGCACCTAAAACTCCGCAACAAAATGAAGTTTCCAAAAGAAAAAATAGGACCCTTATAGAAATGGCCAGGACTATGCTTTGTGATAATAACCTACCTAAATATTTTTAGGCTAAAGCCGTTAATACAGCTTGATACATATCAAATTATATTTTCATTAGACCAATTCTTAAGAGAACCCCCTATAAACTTTAGAAAGACAAAAAACCTAACATATCATATTTTCATCCCTTTGAAACAAGATGTTACATTCTCAATAACGGAAAGGAACAATTAGGAAAATTTGATTCAAAATTGGATGAAGGTGTTTTTCTTGGTTATTCTCTTACTCGTAAAGCTTATAGAGTATATAACAAGAGAAAACTTGCCGTAGAAGAGTCAATTCATGTTGCATTTGATAATACTTATATATATAAAGAATCAAATGATGAAATAGAAAACATTAGTGCTCATTTAGACAATCTTGGTCTTAACGAGAATTAATCCAACTCAATTGAAAAGGAATTCTCTAGGCAAGATGAAATTGTTAACAACTCTAATTTAGATTTACCTAGAGAATGGAAGTTTGTGAAAAATCACCTTAAGGATCTAATAATAGGAGAACCATCCAATAAGGTGCAAACTAGAGCCTCACTTAAAAATCTAAGTAATGTAGTGTTCCTATCTCAACTTGAACCAAAAAATGTAGATGAAGCTTTAAAAGATGAATTTTGGATTTAAGCTATGCAAGAAAAGCTAAATCAATTTATTAGAAATGAGGTATGGAACTTAGTTTCTAACCCAAAAGATAGACCAGTAATTGGAACTAAATGGGTATTTCGAAACAAGTTAGATGAAATTAGAATAGTAATAAGAAACAAGGCACATCTAGTTGCAAAAGGCTACAACTAAGAAGAAGGAATTAATTTCGATGAGACCTTTACTCCAGTTGCTAGATTAGAAGCCATTAGAATGCTTTTAGCATTTGCCACATATAAAGACCTTAAACTATATCAAATGGATGTTAAAAGTTCTTTTCTAAATGGTTACATCAAAGAAGAGATATATGTAGAGCAACCATCGAGTTTTGAGGATAATGAATTCCTAAACCATGTATATAAGCTCAATAAAGCCTTGTATGGACTAAAGCAAGCTCCTAAAGCTTGATACGAAAGATTAACTTCTTGATAAAGAATGAATTCACAAGAGGGAAACTTGACACAACACTATTTATTAAACTATCACGACTCAAGGGGGTTAGTCGTAACAGTCGCCGTATACCATATAAAGGATTGCAGATTGAATTCTCTTACAATTGACGACCTTTTTATACGATACACAAGGCTATAGCTACTACTAACTATTAAGAGTGTGCAAGCTTAAGCAATATTATTTCATGATAAATATTATAAAAACATAACACTATTCATATTAAAGCTTACAACTATAAAGTCTGAAATATGTCTTAAGTTAAACTAATATAACAATTACATATTCAAATCTATAATTAATCAAAGGTACTCTTCATCCTCATTCAGCTCCCATACTGACCCCGTGTAGAAAACTAACCTTGGGCATGCGATGGCCCGACTCCACAAAAAGGTTAGCCTGCAAAAAAAGACTATAGGATATAAGCTAACTAGCTTAGTGAAATAATTTTCCTTCAACCATATAGCAAACAAGTTATACATTAATTAAGTTTAACCAAATGAATGCATGACAAACAGTATGCCAACCAAATACATGCAGGTGACTTGGTACCGCATGCAACTCAGATTTAACGCCCTTCGATGTCAGGGTTGGAGATTCATCGGTACAGTTAGATCCAGGTATCATATTAGAACTTATTCCGTAATGAAACTCCGTGTTTTGTATTTAAAATATAATGGTATATTCATTACCTGCTTTATCAAAATGAGTTCTACATATGATTATGAGTAGGTTCATGCAGCCCTCATTCACCCTTAAACAAAGGTCTCTAGACTCGACCCTTAACCAGGTGGTTGGCGCCTCAAACGCCTAGTTATCCCACGGGTCAGGGTAAAGTCATATTGTACGTGTGCACCGTACGAAATCAATAACAATCAATAATCAACTCACGTATAGCCTCTCGCTATCTCCGTGTAATGTGACTGCCGAAATTAGTTATGCAGTGCATGATTTATGCATGATCCAAGTTAACTTTTTTTAGTCGAATAAAATTAAGTTTTATTTATTCGGTGATCATCTATGTCATAAACAATTAATTCTAGTGAATCTACTATGCAACAATCATTACATTTTTGAAGTTTAAAGTAAATTTACCATCAATAATAATTATCATGCATAAGCATAACCTAACCCCAGATATATTCATTTGTAAATCATAATTTATATTTACTAACTATAAGCATAAACAAATATGGAATTATTAGGAAAAACTCACTCAGTTATGGCCAGCTTAGGGGTCGTAGTAATCTGGGGGCAGTTTAGGGTCAATATCGAGATCACTTGAGAATAAGGGAAATTTATAAGTTTGGGAATTTAAAGTTAACTAATATTATAGTTTGTAAAGTCTATCTTACCTAATTACGTGAAATTGTCGATTCGAGCTTTTTATCAAATCACATGTAACATTTTCGTTTTAGCTCAGATCATTATGAACTTATAGTCCATTTTGATCGTTTTCGAGCATTTTTTTTGTAACGAAGTCCGCTTTGGATGTTGTGACTCGTAATTTAAATTNTTGTTAAAATTTCATGCAAACAGGTGTTTTAGTCGAAAATTGTAATCGACTATAATTTTATCACTATTGAGTAATATTTAACTATTTTATAGGTTTATGTTTATAATTTTAGAGTTTCAAACAAATTCGGGGTCAATTTTGATTGATGGTATGTAAGTAAGTTTTAAGGTTTTAGTATGCGATTTAGAGTTTCGATCAATTCCTAGGGTTTTGTTATCGGTGTTATATTTGATTTATTAAACTTTGAAATCTTTAATTGTTATTAGCCTTATCGACTTATTGTACAGTTTAGGGCACTCGGACTTGAGTTAGGGTTTAACTACTGTTTTCTTAGGGTTTACATAAACAACACAATGATCATATATTAATTGTTCAAATATACATTGATGACATTGTGTTTGGTGCTACTCATACAGATTTAGTTAATGAGTTTGTCTAGTACATGAAAAATAAATTTGAAATGAGTATGATGGAAGAACTAAACTATTTCTTAGGTCTTTAAGTTAAGCAAACCAAAGATGGAACCTTCATTAACTAAGCCAAATACACCAAAGAACTCTTCAAAAGGTTCAAAATGGAAAATTGCAAAACTAAGCCAACTCCAATTAGTACTACTCTAAAACTTGATAAAGACAAGAATGGAAAGAGTATTTGTGAAAAGATGTATTGGGGCATGATAGAAAGTCTTCTATATTTAATTACATCTAAACTCGATATCATGTTTGTTGTGTGTCTATGTGCACGATTTCAATTTTCCCTAAAGAATCTCACTTAAATGTGGTCAAATGCATTTTTAAGCATCTTATAGGAACTATTGAAATCGACTTATGGTATCCTAATTTCACCTCACTTGATCTTGTTGGATATTTCGATATCGACTTTGCCGGCTGCAAAGTCGATTGGAAAAGCACAAGCAAGACATGTCATTTCCTTAGTAATTCATAAGTATCATGGCACTCAAAGAAACAAAACTCAATAGCACTTTCTACTGTTGAAGCTAAATATATAGCAGCCAGTAACTGTTATACCCAGGTATTATGGATGAAGCAAACATTGCTTGACTATGGCTTAAAATTTACTAATGTTCCAATAAGATGTGATGATACAAGTGCTATTAATTTGACCAAAAATCTAATTCAACATTCTAGAATTAAGCATATACAAATTAAACATCACTTTATTCATGATCACGTGTAGAACAATGATATTTGCTTAGAATTTGTTGACACTAGCAATCAAATAGCTTATATATTTACTAAACCCTTGAGTGAAGAAAGATTTTGCACTCTAAGAAGAGAATTGGGAAAGATCTTGCAAAATGAGTGCTAGACACATAAGAAACAACATAACATTTTTGAATAAAATTAACTTGCTAAGCAAGTTGATCATAAAATATCATACCATGAGGTATAAGAAACATGATCATATGGCTTTTATGCACTAAATATCACATTTAACATGTTTTAGGCATACTTAAAGTCATTCATGCTTATTTAAGTTCATATATGCACAAATTTATCATGCATTAGTTTCCATGCCCAAAATCGAGGCTCACATGTCTATTTTCATTCATAAATCATGCTTGAGTGGTTAAATTAGCACAAATTGAATTTCATGCATAATTGACCTCTCTAGACCTATATTAGATACTAAAATGTTATAAGGAGCATTTCTGGCACATTTTGGTCAATATGAGTGTTATTTGGTTTGATCATGAGTTCTTAAAATTGTGGAAGGATGTGCACTTGTTCACTATTTATTCATATGATTAGCCTTGATCCTAAGGAACTTATGTGGTGATTTTGTGATTTATAGAGTCTTAATATTACAATTTGCTCTCACAATTCTTAAATATGTATTTGAAAGTTGCTTGAAGTATTAGTGTGCCAAAACTCAATGGCTATTGACATGCCTTGCTTATATATGCACTCTTCTCTCATCAAACAAATCATAGGTTCTTAAAGTTTGATTTGGCTAATTTTTTAAACTTTAACTTAAATTTTGCTTTTCCAAGCCTTGATGGACTCAACTAAACTTGTTTGAAGTGTTAGAATGTTTATCGAATCTCTATAAGTCTAACTTGAATTGGAAACTTTGCTCAAAAAGGAGAATTCTGCTGTTTTTCTACAAAATTGCAGAAAATCGGCATGCTAGTTTCCAAATATACTGGCTTGCTAGTTTACCCCCTTAGATAATACAAAAATTTCGGTTCTGATCATTTAACTAGCAAGCCAATTCACTTAAGCACTGGCATGCTGGTATATTGCCCTAGTTTTTTACTTCATTTCGGTTTTGTTTGTTGAACCGGCATGTCAGTCCCCCTAACCATTGGCATGCCGGTATACTCCTCTCGTGAATAAGCTTTTTTCCATTCTGTTTACATAGCTGGCATGTTGGCTCCTTACACTATTGGCATGCCGGTTCATCAGTTTCCAAGCGCAACTTAAGTCACACCGAACCTTCTCTCTCCCTTTATCTTCTTCCATAAAAAACCCCCTTTCTCCCTTTCAAACCCTAACCTCTTTCCCTCTGTTCGATCCACCTCTTTTCCTCCATCAAAATTCATTTTTTCTTCCCTTAATCAACTCTCCAGTCTCTTAACTCACTTTCTCTCTCCTCATTGTGTCCCACTTCTCCTTCTTCTTCTCTTCACTTTCTCTCTCTAACCATACCCATCAACCGTTACGTCACCACACATCGCCTACTTGCTTCTACCGTCACACCGGCTTCCATCACCCATACTCTACTCACTATCCTATCTACCTTTACTCATATCCACACCATCCACTCTCCTCTTCACCACCTATACCTATACACATCTACACCTCTTTAACCACTCGTGGCACTACACATTGCTCATAGACTCATACCTCGGACCTATGACCACCAACTCTTTCCATTATGCTAACATGCCTAATGATTCGAGAAGTTTGCCAACCTCAAAATTGATACTGTTATCTTCTATCCCCCGAAGGTGCTCGAGGAGTTTTGCATTACGGCTTTTCCTAATGTCATCACCAATCATGTCCTTGATATTCTTCGGCTTCCTAATGAGGTTCACGATGATGTACTTAAATATTTCTACTGTAATATGTCAGACTCTTTAGACGATCAGGGTCGGCTAAAATTAAAAATGAATCCAAGTGATGAAATTCATTGTCATGTCCTTTACACTTATGTTTATGGTAACTTAATCACTATAACTCCTGAGGATATCTGTGACCTTATTGACGTTGCTGTTGGAGGAATTGACGTAAATGTCAATTATTAAGGGGCCAAATTCTATGAAAGAGTGTTTTGATATAAGGGTATTGGTGGAAATTGGGGCAAGGAAAAAAATTTAGTAGCCATTCGATTGGATCTTAAGATCAAAATTCTCCATCACATTGTGATCCATAATTATTGCCTTCAACGAGCCAGCTATCTAATATTACCCTTCAAGATTTATGAATCCTCTATTATTTGCTTGTGAACAAGCAAATTGATTTTTTCAACATAGTGGTTTAGTGCTTTAAACATGTTACCAATAACCCATCCCAAGCCCTCCTTCGCTTTGGACGATTAGTTACATAACTACTTATCAGAAAGGGCATCCAATTTCCTTCCCCTCCATGAGTTGCTCAAGTTAAGCATCTTGAGTTGATTGACATTTGTAGGGGGAATTAAAAGAAATTGGGGAACAACTAAGTTAAGAGGAAAGACCTTCCTCCTTATGATCTTGTCTCTAAGCGCTGTTTACAGGATTTTATTACTTTTTCTGATGAGTCAGGTAGTCTCAATATTCATACCAGTGCTCCTCCAAGCTGTGTTACTACTCCTCCACCTAAGGGTTCTTTTCACTAGCCTCCAACTAACTACAGGTTTCCCTCTTTTGATCCAATTGCTCCTTTAGCCTCTTAGCATCTCTTTTATCAATATTTAGAGATGCGCTACAATCAGCTCTAGGAGGACATTCGTGATCATTTACACAGTGGGTTTTAGGGGCTTTATAGTCATTTCCAACTGAACTACCATTGCCTATTTGCCCTTTTCCTCCTCTAGCTCAAGACGATGATCCTCCTGCTGATTAGTCATGCACTTCTACATTTTATCCTTTCTTTGCTTTTTTCTGTTTAGGGACTTAGTCTTTAGCCACTCTTTCATCTTGTTATTATCTTGTAAACTTTGGTCCTTGATGGGCCTGCTCTTTATGTTGGATGTTTATGACTCCTTTTTGTAAGTTCTATTTGCTGCACTTTTGCTCTCAATTGACCTTATTTTGCTATGTTACTCTTTTTGAGCTTTGTGTATCCTTGATCTTCTTCTTATAGGGGGCATATTCTCTAGTATAATCTGGAACTCTACTAAATTTTCAGCTTGAATCTTCTTCCCTCTTCACCGCTTGGATCCTCCTCCTTTTGATGAGGCCAAAGGGGGAGAAATAATTCAAGTCATTAATTGGTTAATTCAAGTCTATAATCTAAAGTAGTCTAAAAGTTAAAAATTGCTTAAATTGGATATTTTTATTGATTGGTTAATTATAAGTTAATTGGGTAATAGTCATTCCCTTTTAACTCCTAAACATATACATGACAGCATTTGCAAATTTATTAAGTCATTATATTGAGTTATCATGAAAAAGATCAATTCTCACCTTTTTGCTCAATCTTATTCAATTATTGATCATTTTGAATTCTCATGATAAATTGAGGAGGAGTATTGGATTGAGGTGGAGCACTTAGACATTTAATAGTTTTGTCTTCATCAAAAAGGGAGAGATTGTTAAACTTAGGGTTTATTAATTGATTTTGATGAGAACAAAAAGTATATATTTAAAAATGTTGTTTTTAAATAGAACTAAACAAGTTGATGACTAAACTAAATATCATTTATTTATATTAAGGTAATTGAATAAGATCAATTAATTTACTTAAAGAATAAATATATTAATTATCTCTACAAGAAATTTACTCTTTTGAATGGTGATCAAATTATCTTGAAGTTAAATTACAAAGTGTATTTGTTTGTTGTATGTTAAAAGAATTTTCAAGTAATATTTAGCTTATTAGTTTGATGGCTCAAGGAAGAACTAGGTTGACAGTATAAAATCTTGAAAAAGCACTCAATGGCCTAAAGGAGCCGACATGCCGGTTTGCTTGCGGTGTTCATGCCGGTAGTGTATTTTGTTACCAACTTACCGATGCCAATAGTATAAAGAACAGGCATGCCGATAAGTCTAATTCAAGTAGCCTTAGAGCATTTAATGCACGATAATGGGAAGAATTCAATAAGTTGATATAAAAGCTCAACAACTTGACTAAAGGCAATTAAGATCCGATATTCTACTGCAATTAAAAGACATTCACTTACATTCTTGAGCTTATTTACTTCTCTTTGGTCTCTTGTACACTTATTTGCTATCAAACAAAAAGAGATATAGTTGTGATGCTTGAAAGTCCTCCCATTTGTAATCTTGAGTGAAGGAAGTGATATACTTAAGTTAGTTGTGTGTAAAAAAGATTGTGTAAGCTTGTTTAGCTATTAGAGCATTGAGTTGTAAAATTAATAAAGTGAAGTGAAGTCTTCGATTAGAGACATTATGAGTTCGTGGAGACTAGGGGGTAGTCCGAACTCCATGTTATATTTGGGCTTGAATTTCTCTTTCTTTATCTCATTTAATTTTTGTACTTATTAATTGTTTCTTTGATTACTCTTATTATTGTATTTATTTGGTTATATCGAATAGAATTGTATATTGTCATAAAACTCAATCTATCATCGCCCTCTTAAGTTTAGCCTAGTGTTCTTCAGAGTAGAAGAGAGGTAAGCTTTATGGACACATATTAACTAGAACAACTTGAAACATGCCATTTGTCCCTTACCAAAATCATTAATCGACCAAGAGCCTATTATAAATTCTCAAGAGCTCTTCTATGGTCAAGTCCTGGGCAATCTAATGTTTAGGAAAATTAGAGAAGGCATACAAACATAAGAAAAAAGAATTAAACAAAAATCTAAAAGAAATGATGCAAAGCGGGGTTGTAGGAGTACGCAAGTCACCAATCAATCTGACAGGTAACCACCATCGTACTTCAAAGAAGCACCACTTGTTTAGGCCTTCTAACAACCTCTCTTAACTAGATAGTGGGCAAAAGCCTATGCAATGGCGAGTACCTCAAATTTATCCAATTTTGTATTAAATTCTAAAAAAAGAACATTGTTGTCTAAAAATTATGAAACTTGATTTTTTGAAGTATTTTTGCATGAATAATTCAAATATCAAACTAAATTTTTACAATTTAAAGTAGAAATATGAGTTCTTTAAGAAAACAGGCTTAAAAACGAATTTTATTATAAATTTTGAAAGTAGTAAATGAAGTAGTTTCTACTCTAATTTTTGTCTATAAGTTCCTTAAAGGGTTTATTTTATTATTGTGTAAATATTTTTGCAAAACTATCAAGTAATTTGATTTGCATGTATAATAACTTGGTTGTAAATAAGTTTATAATATTGAATTATTATGGTAGAGTGTAGAAGCAAGGGAGTTCATGTTAGAATCAGGTGATTTGATGATTTAAAAAGTATTTTGTGTAGGTCAAAATATAAGCCAGAATGTCAATCAAGTGAAAATATGAAATAATGCCATATATAGAACCTATATTAGGGAGTTGTACAAAAAGTAGGCTAATTTGTATATATTTATATATTTTTGGAATTATTCTTTATGTTCTTCATTTGCATTTAGCCATAAAGTAAACCTAAGTGTTATATTAGTAGTATTATACCAAATGAATATTTAATAAGTCTTTTAATAAAATCTCTTATCTCAAGAGAGATGGTGTAGCAAGGAAACGTAACATAATAATACTTATAAGGTGTTTGAGGAAGTAATAAACTATGTTAGAAAGTACGCTGGAGGAATCTTAGATATGGAGGGTAAGCTAGAAACTCGGTCTAAAAGTACTTAGAACCAAAGTTAATTTAAAAAGAATAATACCAAGACAACCTATACCTCAAAGTATACATAAGTTAGTAACCTTGCTTATACTCGACATATAATACCAATACATGTACCTTAAATCACAATCAATTTATTTAATAAGAGTAAGATTTGGAAATTTGCTAAGTGACCCAAATAAATAAATTGCTTGTGTTCTAGAGTAGATTTTATTTACTCTTAACTTATCTAACTGCAATGATTGTGATTGATCTTGTGTATATGAATATGACGTATTGATTGCTAAATTATGAAATGCCTTTTGGAATTCTTTTGGTATATTTTGTTAGATGAGATGTGCTTAGCTATTAACTGTAATGCCTTCAAATGTGCTATTACTTAGTATGATTGATGATGTGAATCTATATTAAACTTGGACGACTAACTAGGTGCTAATTTCTAACCTACATCTTAAGGTGTTCACTTTTGATACTAAGGTTTTAGAGATGGAAAACGTAAATGGAATAAAGTAACAGTTGAGGTAATAAATTGATGAATAAGCTTACTTGTGATTCTTAGAATTTCTTAATTGTCCTTAGTATGTGGATGATGCATTCAAGGTATGGCATAAAAAGGACCTACGAATCAAGTTTTCCAAAAAAAACTAGGATTTTACTTAGTTAAGCTTTATTTCGAAAACCAAGTTTTTGGTTTAGCAAACGATTTTCTTTTTGGGAACTTGTCTTATTGTAATGCAAATATGTAAGATTACAAAATTTGCTTTCAATCATATAGAATTGCATGACTTAGGTTGAGTAAAGTTTGTTAAGCTCTATTCTAGTTCCTAAATTAGGTAATTCAAATGCCCAACAACATCAACTAACCAGATATCTAAGATTAGGGCTAGGATTAGGATATTGGTACTAATGCATGTCATGTACATTAGCATGACACGTGTGTATTACATTTGCATTACTTGTTTATGCTAAGGTGTATTGTGATTGAGTTGATAGTTTGCTTTATGATTGTGCAAAGATGTTGCTTTTGTTGTTATCTTTGCCTATTTATTTACTCTCACTTAGCTTACAGTAGGTTAAGGGGATAAGTTTCCTTATCCTCAAGTTTTAAAAGAAGTTAGATAGGATCTCACATCATGGGAGCAAGAGGACTTTGGGATGCTAAAGACATATGACTTTCTTTAAGGGACAAGTAGTCAGAAACTTAGATTCAAGCATTAAGAAGGAACTTTACAAGAAGACTATCAAGTTATTTTCTAAAGGCCTTAACATGAGATTATACAAAAAATGTGTAGATCTTTTGTTGAGTTCGTATATTATAAAGATATCCAAATGGGAGTTATGTATTGTATAAGAATTTATAGTTATGATGCTTTAGGTTTAGCTCCTTTTTACGAAAGATTTTTCATTGTTATTTGTTATATCAAATGAGAAGAGTTTTGGAAGTAAGAGTCTCATGTCGTTATATAACAGGTGAATTATATGTTTTGCTTTATCTTTAACTTAGAGATAGCAGTAACAAACCATTTTCAAGTACCAAAATTTGAGAAAATTTTTAAAATAGACACCTAGAAGGCAAGGCATCACAAATTACTATAAGATTAGCGATTAGTTGTAGATTTTTTTCAGAATTAATTTATTATGTTACGTGTTTAAGGCATTCCTATCCTTACCATTGTTTTAAAGTATTATGTTGTAGAAGCAATTCGGATAAAGTGTTGTTAGGATTAAGATTTAATAGAGAAGCAACTCCTATTAATTCATTAATTAAATTACTTCGGCTAATAAGAATAGAGAATAAATAAGAAATCTTTAGGATTATTGCATGTTAATCTCTTGATGATTAGAGTTTAGATATTCTTATGGTTATTAAGGGTTTTTACTCGTTCTTGCTCTTTATTATTAATTATTACTTGACTTTATTTCTATTTATTAAAACTTACTTCACTTAATTTACCATTGCGATTGATATCCCCTTTCTAGTAGAATAATTGAACGTGAGTGAGTAAATGTGTAGTTCTCGAGAGATCGACAACCTTGGACTCCGTCATCTAATATATTATTACTTCATAGGTATACTTACCTAATATTGCTTGGTGTGCATAGTATACTAGACAATCAAAACTTCCTTTGCATAGCTAGTCACCTTAATTAAAGTCTATGGTCTATCTATATTAAGGAATCATTTTGAATTTTGAAGAGCCAAAGGACAATTCATTAGGTATTCCTATTTCTTTGAGAAATAAAAAAAAGGGCATCTACAAGGTATCCAATTTCCAATTATGTTAATTATCAAAATATATCTCCTAAGTATAGGACTTCTTTAGCAAAAGTAGGTGAGGAGAAAATTCCTACATGTATTTAAGAATCTCTTGGGATACCTAAGTAGAAGGGAACACAATGTATCAAAATAATACATGGGAGATTGAAGATCTGCCTAAATGGAAGAAGATAGTAGGAAGCAAATGGGTATTCAGCATCAAGTATAAGTTAGATGGTAGTATTAAGTAATATAATACTTGATTGGTAGCTCAAGGTTATACACAAACTTATGGAATAAATTATGAAGAAACATTTGCCTTAGTTGCCAAGTTGAACTCCATCGAAGTAATTTTGTCCTTAGCAGCAGCTCTAGATTGGCCATTACACTAACCAAATATTAAAAATGCATTCTCAAATAGTGTCTCAAGGAAGATATTTACATGCAAATGCAACTAGGATTTGCCTCAGAAAATGAAGTTGGAAAGGTATGTAAATTAAATAAGTCTTTATATAAATTAAAACAGTCTCCTAGAGCATAGTTTAAGAAATTCGGTAATACTTAATAAAGTCGGCTAAACATACTTTGTTTATAAAACTAAGGGCAAATGGTTTAAAATCTACTCTTACTGTATATGTTGATGACATTATCATTACTAAGAAAGATGAGAAAGAAATTGAATTGCTAAGAAACAATATTGCAAGTGAATTTGAGACCAAAGAATTGGGTCAATTGAGATTTTTTTTTTTTTTTTAAGAACAAAGGTTGATGGAAGCAAATAAGGGATTTTCATTAACCAAAGAAAGTACATATTAGATTTTTTGAAGGAGATTGGTAAATTAGGGTGTAAACCTCTCAATACACCCTTACTCCACAACTGGAAGAGTTGTGCTACACAAAATGATGCTCCTATTGATAAAGGTCAAGACTAAAGATTAGTGGCACATTAATATATCTATCTTTGACAAGACTAGATCTAGCTCACTCCATAAGTTTTGTTAGTCAAGACATGCATGCACTTAGCAAGCATCACTTAGATGGAGTAAATCATATTTTGAAGTACTTCAAAAGAACTCTAGAAAAAGGTCTTTTTATCAAGAAGGCTCATAATAGAAGCATTGAAACCTTCATGGAAGCTTATTAGGGTAGAGATATCTTTGATAGTAAATCTACATTTGGTCTTTGTATAAATGTTTGGGGAAATTTAATGACTTAGAGAAGTAAGAAACAACCTGTAGTGCCAGGAGTAGTGCTGAGGCAAAGTATAGAGTAATTGCCTAAAGAATTTGTGAAGTAATCTGAATTAAAAGATTACTAACAGATCTAAACATAAAGATCAAAGATGTTCTCATTTATAGCGATAGCAAGTCATCCTTAAACATCATAAAGAATCCTATTCAACATGAACGTATGAAATATGTTTGGTTGTATTGTCAATTTATCAAGTTAGAGATTAAAGAAGAAAGAATCAAGTTACAACATGTTTCATCTCGGTATCAAGAAGTAGATATCTTCACCAAATCTTTGTCAAGGCAACTCTTCAAGGAGATTTTATGTAAGTTGGGAATGATGGATATCACTTCATCGCTTAAGGGGGAGTGTTGGAATATTAGTCTCAATTTATTTTAGTATGAAATAACATATGTTTATCTTAGAACTATTAGTTATATTTTCTAGATAGTAATAAATTATTGTATTAGGTGAATAAATGGTGGGATTGGTGCTTCCTATCACCTTTTGCTATATCTATTCAAGTGCTTACAAATTGGATCTCCTCTTGTACTTTTTTGTGAGTTGTATTAAAAAATCCTTTCTTATATTTCCATTAAATTTTTATCATTTTTATTGTTCGAAAAAATAAAATGCTTGTAATCGGCCAATTGTTTCTGCTCTATACCAAAATCTCTAGCAACAATTTAATTGCTTTCAGAATTTTTTAGTTGAAGGACCATTTTTACCTAAATTTCATGATAGTATTTATTTAGTTAGGCAAGCTTAACATTGAACAATAAGGAGCCGCATCTGATTCCTTTTCAATGGGATGTGCTAATTTATTTTTGCGGCTCCTTAATGAGACAAAGCTTTTTGGTGCAAACCTTAAACACAGGTGGATAGAAATTTGACAGATTCACTACCTCAAGGGAGACCTGGTGGGATTCTTGCACGATAAATATTTATCTTATCTTTTTTTGTTATTTTTCACAATTAAACATCATTTTCTTTTTCTCTTATATCTCTTTGTGCTTGTTAAATTTGAGGTTTTAAAACTTTCCTCTAGTAAACAGAAAAATCTATATGTTTTGATCTTCGCTAAACTGCCCTCTCAATATGATGGATTTGTGCTTAGTAATTCTACCTCTTATTGTTCAGATTTTAAGCAACTATCCCTGGTTAGAAAATTGATCAATTAACTAGAATTTTGAAAATGATATAATTGTAACCAGGCTAAGTTTTCATGAGATAGGAAAATGATTGAAAGAAGAATTATATAGAATGGAAGATTTCTTAAGATGCTGGCAACTAAAATATGCTTACTTAGTTGTGCCTCCTTTTTCCTTTCATACTATATTGGTTTTATGAAAGTATCCTCTCTGTTCTATTAATGATAAGAATTAAGGTTAAGATATATTTCTTTTAATAACATTTTCCTAGCATTAATTAATTTGTTTTACCCCTCAACCTTTGAATTTGGTGTAGCTTGTAGGCCTTGCCACTTGTGAGTTTTGAGTCTCATATTAATTGTGGTAAGTTTCTGGCCATTTAGATGGTTAGTGGACATTGGCTCCTTATTGCTGATGCAAAATGTATCAAATAGTATTTTGTTCTTTGAAGTTTTCATTCTTTCTAGCTTGACTCATAAAATGGTAGATTATATTCATTTGTTAATATGGAAATTTACTAACTTTGCACAGTTTCAATCAATTCATCAAATATCGACCCTTAGTAGTAAGCCTATCCCCTAGCTTAGTGCAACAAGTAAGCTCTTTTTCTTTTTTCTTTCTTTTTTTCTTCCCCTTCCTTTTGATATTTATATCCCTTATTCTGTCATCGGCCCATTTAGAATAGATAATTTTTTGAATAAAAATCTTTATAAAAAAGTATCAAATTTGAATGTATAATCCTTAAGCCTTCTATTTATTACTCCAAGGATATAAATCCCACGAATACAAACTATCAAGTAACGAGACATAAATTAGGTTTCTAAAATTAGAGGCTAACATGGCTGAAGTAGGAGGTTGTGTTGCCTTTCTTGTTTGAAAAAAGATATAAAATAGGATAGTGCAATCAAGTATGCATGGAATATGCCCTTTTGTGCTGCGTCAGCGAGAACATAATGCTCCACCTCTAATGACAGAAGATCTCCTATATACTTTTTTCTCTCATTGCTTTTGGCCCTTGATTTATTGTTGTGCCTTAATAAACATTTACGTGCTTTTTGTTAGGGGTATAGTTCACTGTAGTTCAATTACCCTTCCAAAATAAACCAAACTATAATATATACTTTGATTTTGTATCAGTTTGAATCGAACCTTTGGTTCAATTTAGAAATATTTTTCTAACGTAAAACTTCAATTTGATTATATATAGTTTATGGAGTTTCCTGCGTTAAATTTTTTTCTCAATTTGCCTTCATTACCGGAATAGAAATCCTTGTTACCTCAAAACATATAATTGAATCATTGGATTGGGCAGTAAATAATGAACTAAGAATTTATATAGAATATCCAAAAGGGATAACAAAAACGTGTAGGCACTTGGATTAGTGATGTATCTTAACTGTCATATTTATTTGAGAGGATTCATTGTGCTTTTGCTTTGAAATTTATATTATTTATTCTGTTATGGAAATATATGCTTAATTTCTTTCTTGTGTAGTTGAATATTTGTATTGATCTATATTTGCTCATATGTCACGCTTTGACATGGACTATTATCCTTCAACATGATCACAACAATCTGAGTAGACATGTCATATTTTCCTTTTGACTATGTATATATGCATTGAAATGGTCTCAAACTGTGTGAGGTTGTGGGATGCTTTATATTATAAATAGGATCCTTTTTCAGAGTAGAGAATAACTAGTGAAAAGCATTTTAGATGTAAATGAACTGACATCATTCAAGAGGGAAGATAAAAAATCGGTATGGCGTTTACTATCTTGAGCATAAAAGAAGAAATTGTAAGGGGAAAGTGTATAGTATCCATTAGAAGATGGGTAATTAAATGGGTCCAGTGCTTCTAATATATTCCTTGAAAAGAGCTGGATTTAACTAGAATCTATTTTTACTTAACATGTTGAAGCTATTTGCATTTTACCACTGCAGGTTGACGTGAACCTTTTATGAAAAACTTCACGGAGCTCCAACTAAATGTGAAAGGGGCAAATTGATACAGACCACTAATTATCTTAATTTAATTCCCGTGCCCCATAAAAATGTTACTAGCTAAACTCCAAATACGAAATACATGGGCCCATCTATTTCACACTTGGACTCGTGACTTTTGCATTTGGATTAATATAATGAAATCTGACATTTTGTATTTCGACTAATATAATAAAAAAAAGGACGATGCTTGCATAATTATGGTGTCATATTTATTAATAATGTATATATTTTATATAATATTTAATATATGAGCACTCATTCCATCAACTCCTTCCAATAGTTCTAAATTGACAAGTTATGCCAACTTTTTAGAACTTCTAGTCTTTATCAATCCAAGCGGGACAAGTGATGGGCAATTCCAGATTGGAACGTTTGCCTTAACTCATTCTAAGGAAAGATTATCTGCTTTGATTCTCATTATCTTTGTAGACATTGGAGAATAAAAAAGCTGAATATCATAGTTATTTCAATGTTACACAAATTTCCATACCTTAGTTTTGCATTGAATAACTGATGGAAAACTTTTATTTTCAGAAGGTTGGATCTTGTAATGGAATTCGGTATTCCATACCTAGGTTTTGCATTGAATAATTACTATTTTGATTTAGTAACATTTTGCTCATAGGTAAAGGATAGAAATGATGGATGATGTGTCCCGGAACAAGTGATGAGTATATAAATTGTTTTGGAACAATTTTTGGGTATGATTTTTACTTCAGCAGCTTAGGGAGAAGAAATTTCTTGTCCATGTAAGAAATGTTGTCATAGATATTTATATGAAAAAAATATTTTTTTTGAACACTTGATGGGTTTACTCTAGGATATGATGATTAAGTTTTTCATGGAGAGGTATCATCATGATACTTTAATGTAGATAATGCAAGTGACAGAAACACTGATGATGGTGCATTAAACATGCAAGCTGATATTGATAGGGTATTGTATGACAATTTTAGAGAAGTAGTTGAAGAATTTCAAAATCGTAGAGTGGAGATTAAAGAGGGGCCAACAATTGAGACTAAGAAATTTTATAAACTAGTGGAGGAAGGTAATTGAAGACTTTTCAAACCATGGAGAGGAGATTAGAGGGGGACTAACTATAAAGAAGCATTTATTATGAAAGGAAATATTGCTTCGTGTTCTCAAGGAGTTAGACTATAGAAACAAATACAACATCAACATATAGTCTTTAGATGGCATGTATAGTCCTCTTACTCAAGTAACTATATAAAATATATGGTACATAAGACATAAGTTTTTATATGACATATATAAGTTTTCACATATGGTATTAACTACATTTAGTGCAAATTTGTGATTAATTTTTATTGTTCTTTTCTTTGGAGGATGGTAATGTGAAAAGTAATGATGCTTTAAAGTCTATGCAAAAGACCAGATATTTGAGATATCATTCAACTTTTGGGATGAAATGTCAAATGATATCATTGAATTTCATTATGTTATTTTTGGAATGTTGGTCTAAATAGTTTAGATCTTATTCGAATTTAGATATTTGTTTGTTAATTTGTGTATTTTGAGATCATGAACATTGAAGAACCTTTTGGATGGTAATTAAATTCAAACTTATGATTTGTAAGTAATTGATATTAATTTTGTGATATTAACATTTATATGTATACAGGTTTTTTGTTATGAAAGTTGAAAATATTACATATAAAAATAATAGTTATTTATATTACTTTTGTGATATTATCATTTATAATGTCTATAGCTTTTCTATTGTCAAAGTTCAAAATGTTACATGTAAGGAAAAACCATCATCCTTAATTATTGTTGAACCATTGTCTTTTATCTTATGAATCGTCACTCTTAATGTGCATCAAACTGTTGCCTTTATAGAAAGAATCAGTTTCCTTTTAGAGCTATAAACCATTACCTTTACTTAATTATCTATTATCAAATTGTTACCCTTATTACAAACCATTGTGTTTTAGTTCTATCTAATCATTTTTTTAATTATTGTAATTGTTGTCAAATATTCTTACATAATCGATGCATTATTTCTTATAATTGTAGCTTATTTAAAAGAATAAATCGTGATAAACTATTACATATTTATATAAAAATCATTGTAGTAAGTGTGCACAAAACTATCATCTTTTGTTTTGAAACTATTGTAAGGGCCGGTTTCAAATTGTAAACTGGCTTAGAAAACTGACAAATCGACCTGGCGTAGAAATGGTTGGGCCCAAATTGCCCCCCTAAGTTGCTTGAATCAGTAGGTCGTGAATTGTTGGGCCGACTTGCCATTAAACTAACTGGTCAGCCCGACTAATTTATCTCCTTAAGAAAAAAAAAAAGAAGAAAGAGAGAAAAGATGTCATTAAATAAAAAAAAAATTGGATAATATTCATTAAGTCATGATATATCAAAGTTACTATTTTTGTGATGGCGAATAACAATTTTATAAAAATAATATTATCAAAACTAATGATAGAGAACTAATCATAGGTTAATTATGTATTAAAGATAATAGAAAATTTAATTTAAGTTAATATAAATCTTTTTTATAAAACTTGTCAAATGTTAAATATTTGAATATGAGAAAAAAAAAATTTAAGAGGAAAAATAACAAAAAAAATTGGAATCACATTAAGTTAAAAATTAATAAAAAATAGAAATTATTAATAAATTAATATGATTTTAAAAAAAGAGAAAGGAGGCTACATCAGGAGAAAAAATACACCACATCAAGTCGGAAATTAATAAAAGATTAGAAATTATTAAAATTAATAAAACTAAAAATTAATAAAAAAGTTAAATATTAAAAAAAAAATGATTCAAGGATTGACAAACCGGTTCTTGAACTGCTAAGCTACTTGAACTAGCCTAAAACTGTGACTAAGTAGGTCGATCATGGTTCAAGGGAAATCTGGCTTGTGAACTAGTGATTCGAAGCTGGATTATCCGGTGAACAAGTCTAGATGTACTTTCTAATAAAATCATTTCATGTATATAAAATGTATTGCAACTATAATAATAATTAGAACTTCTTGTAAGCATAGCTTTAATATTAATTTAAATACTATTAGTCTGCATCTGCATATTACCTATGCATCTATACCTCGAGTTCCAAGTTTCAAAGCATCGTATAGGTCGTCATTACATGTATTTTAGATTGTAGACACTCCTGTAAAGCATCTTTAATAGGTACTAAACGCGGTGAATATTTGAGTGGCATAATCTCTATGCAACTGTATAGATAATGGAAGGAAAAGAAATTAAAGAAAAAAGCAAGCAAATTACTCTTATGTTCAAAAGTTAATCCTCATAAACATTATCGTATGGTTGGTGAAGTTAGAGTTTTAATTTATATTTAAGAGATTTTATCATGTCTTTTAAAAATCATTTTTTTATTGATAAAATTAGATATAATATTTAAGTGATTTTTTAATAAATGACATAATGTACGTAACGATCTTGTCAGAATAACAATGTAAATATTTAATTAACCATATACAAATTTTAAAATGGTTCCAGAAATTTATAGAACAGATTTTTAATTTTAAAATTTTCAAACCTACTGACTACATAAGATAAAATCTCCAATCTCCTGTACGCTTTAGATTTTAACCTTATATTATCACCACAGCTAAAAAAAGCAAAGGGCAAGTTAATTGCCTAGTTTTTATAGATTTTGCCAATTAATCTTTTTTTTTTTTCCTTTTCGGTTATTGGTTTTATTTACTTTTCTTTTTTCTTTGGGTTTTGTTTTTGTTCTGTTAGTTTGCTCTTAAGAATTAATCTGAACTGAATGTTACACCACCCTGGATCCGCCATTTTGCACGCTGCTTTGAGTTTAATAGTATGTCCGAATGCCTTGCACCATTTTATTCTGATCAAGTAAATATAAAGATCCACTGCAAATTTTAAGCATCTTCCCACCCCACGTGACCTATATTTGGACACCATTTACTTTTCATGTAGGGTTTAGTAGAAGAAAAGCATCTTGCCACGCCTACGATCAACATCATTGGACCACCATTTATGTTTCACCGACGGGTTCAGCAAAAGGACGTGATGTAAACCAATTCATTGTTGAGAGTGGCTTGAATGGACATCCTTAAAAGTTTAGCGGTAAAATCACGGTTGATTCAATTTTATCATATTTTATAATTATATATTTGAAGTTTCGATTTATTTAATTATATACTTAATTAAAAATTTAATTATCATTATTTAATTTTAATTCATATTATTAATCTAATCAATACAATCAGTTGATGAGATAGTCACTCACGGCTTGAGAAGGATCGCACAATTCTTACATTTTTTGAGTGGATCATGTTGTTTTATCTACTTTCAGCTATGATACATTGATTGATGAATGGAGAGCTTCAAGAATATGCACTAGAAATATCAATGTATTGAAGTAAGTAAGGAGCCTTTTGTTATTGAGACTTTTATTCCACTAACAAAACAATATAATTAACTTGGAAATGACATATCAATGATTGAAAACTGTACATAAAAAATATGACAAGTGGACGCGTAAACAAGTTGTACAATATGTGTCTATGTTTCCTCTCAACTCTCTCATTTTGTTGAGAGGTATAGGGAATAGTATGTTGATATGCAATTCCAAGATTATGCGAAAGATCTTGACAAGAATATAATTGAAAAATGGTTGAAATGTACTTAAAAAATTGATGAAGAATTGAACAAGTTTGATACTTGTGATGCATCAAATATGTCTAATTGGATCTAGTAATGTCATCACTATAGTAAGAAAGTATCTAGTATAAGATAAAAAGGTAACATGATAAGGGGCCCAAACATCAACATAAAGTGACTGAAAGCCAAAAGCACTAGTGCTGGAACTTATAGGAAATGAAACTCAATGAGACTTTGCCTCTGAGCAAGTGCTATACAAGACACCACAAAAACCTAAGTGTTTACACATATCTAAGTGTACCAACTTTGAAATAGATGTATGTCCTAACCTACGATGAATCAAGTGAACATCATTATACCTAACACAGGACTAAGAAACTAAAAAGAATTGTTTATTAAAAGCACTAGTAGTAGAAAAATCACTAGATGGTTCAAAAGAAAGCACATATAACCCATTTTTAGCTTTAGCTATTGCAATGGTCTTGTAAAAGGTTTGGTCTTGAAAATGACACCAAAGAGTGTCAAACATAGCTATTAATGATTGATCAATAAGAAGTTTATGTACCAAAAGGAGGTTATGATTGAAATGTGAGATAAAAAGAATATGGTGTATAGTGAGATATAGTGAAATGGATATCTAACCAACTATATCAAATTGCCACATACTACCATCTAGTAGCTTTATTGAAACAAATGAGTTTAGTTATTTAATGTCATGGAGTAAATGAAGGAAATGGGTCATATGATCTATTCCACTTGTGTCTACTATCAAATTAGACATGTTATTACTCAAAGTAGCAAAGCAAAGAGAAGAAATACAAGTAATTGGATACTAGACTACAAAATTAGAAGTAGAAACTACATCTTCTTTTTCCTTAAGCATTCTCATCATTTCTTGACACAAACTCTCAAGAAACTAGCTATCTGTTGTTTTAGTCGCATGTCCCTAAACCATATTTCCTTGAACAACCTACACATCTTCCTCAATAGGAGTCTCTAATAGAGTATTAGTATCCTGGTTACTATAATAGTATGAAGCAAAAGCTATTGACTTTAGTTTCTAATCAGTCTCCTTTCCCTTAAACCATTTCGGATACTCAATCAATTGGAAACAAGAATTGGTTGTCTGACCATCAACCTTATAATGCTCATAGAACATATTCTTCTTTTTCCTTCTTTTGCCTACAATAGATTTATCTATAAACATTTCATCCATGTAAAAAGTTGACATTTCAACTTTGGCACCTCAAGTTCCTAAAACTTATTGTTGTTTCTCCACCTGTTGGACAAATAATAGGCCCTATTGATAAGTGGAAATGCCTCCATAGACAGAATTTGATATTCCATGTATGCATCATTCAATTCCCTAAAAAAAAAAAGAAAATCAATTTAATATGAGACTCATAATCAACAATTGCTCTTTCAAAGCACATGTGCAACTATCCATTCTTCCACATCACAGCTTAGATAAGTATTTAATTCATGCAGTTCATCCCAATATAGATGTAACTTATTAAAATACATACTTATGATTGATTATTCTATCTAATAGTATTGATCTCATGTTGGATTTGAAAAATTTAAAGGACTACTAGTAATTCCGTATTATTATTTAACCTCCTTCTATAAGTCTCATACAAACTTAACATACAAAAATTTTGTGACAATTCAATGGTCATTAAATTTGATAACCAATAGTGAACCATGTAATCCAATCATGTCCACTTAGTTAACTCATTTAAATCATTAGTAGGCCATTCAATTGAACCATTAACTAAACTAATCTTCATCTTAGCACTTGGCCCTAATTTCATTAATTTACTCCATGAAAGGTAATTTTTACTATTAAAAATGATATTTCCAATTGATAGACCTGTATTATCATATCCAAATAAGAAGAAAGATCACTAATAGCTAATTTGTTAGGATTGTTCATGGCTTAAATTTCGAGATTACTCATATGAAGTTGAATAATACATAGTAATCAAAATCAAAATTGAGGTCACCAAAAGTACTTGGAATTTTGCTCTAATACCATATCAGAATCTTATAACAAGATACATCCATTGATGAATGGAGAGCTTCGAATAATAAGCAATAAAAATATCAATGTGTTGAAGTATGGAGTCTTTTATTACAGAGGCTATTATACTACTAACAAAATAGTATAACTAGCTCTAGGAAATGACCTATCAATGATTGATAAATTTATAAATAAGATAAAGACACATGGATGCATAAATAAGTTGTACATTGTGCCTTTACGTTTTGTATGGGGTGGTCAGTGGTACTTGTCGGGGGTTGAGCAACCCCTTAAGGCCATGAGCTATTACTCCATTGGCTAGTTATACTAATTGCACTAACGATATAAATTGAAGTTGCCTAGAGTGTATACGGTGTGAAAGAAATTTTTAATTAGATATATAATTAAATAAATGGAAATTTTAAGTGTATAATTATAAAAAAAATGGAAATGTTAACGTGTGAGTTGCGACTTTAACCTAAAAGTTTATGTATATAGGACTTCGATGTTGTTGTACATTTTCATTTATATGGAGTTACTAGATTTATATTTGTCAACTAAAGTTGGAGACACAACATTGAATATTTTATTAGGCTTTTGATAGTTAATAAGGCTCTCTTCATGTTTAATAAAGCCACTATTTATGTGTTTTAAGGTTGGAAATAAATCATCTCTTTCTTTCAATTTTGAAGAAATAGTTGAGATTATTTAAAAATTTGAACAATCTTATATGATTGTTGTTATATCATTTATTATTTTATAATCTTAATTATTGAGTATTTAAGGAATTTATCCCAATAGTTTTCAGATGCATTATTGTTTGCTCCCTATATCAATATAGGCTTGTACAATGATGCTTAGAAGTTATTTAATAGCTAGCTTAATCTAAGTTTAGGATAGACCCTTGGAATTTATTGAAAATAATAGGTTATTACTGTAATCATGTATAGACTCTAATAAGTGCAGCTTTAGCTGAGGGCCTGAGAAATCATTAGTTATCCAAACAAATACTATTTGGTATACAATAATTTAACGATTAAAAAAAACAAAAAGGGGCGATGTGGGATTTCATCAAAACGGATTTGTGGTTCTCAATAGTAACAGGAAATAGGCTGATGCTTTTGGCCCAACGGACTCACGTGTCCAGACAAAAACAAGTGTCTTTTGCTTTATTCATTGGTCTATTATTACACAGTGATCTCGGGTTATTAAAGCAAAGGAAACAAATTATGTTTTAATCGAAAAAAAAAAAACAAATCATGTGGGTTAGGCATGTTCAGTCCCCCAGCACGGTGGAGGTTCCACAGCGCGTCATGAGCACCGGACTACGGGGCGGTTGAGCAACTCAAGTGAACTCCTTCCTGGTTGTTCCGCTTTGTTATATCCACCCAAATTCCGAGCATGTTCTTCTGGCTATGGCAAACGGTGTGGAGTGGCATCGATGTGAATATTGGTCCCGAGTGATGGCATATACTGAATGGTACATTAAGGAAATATTTATTTTATACAAAAAGGAAGGAAAAAGAAAAGTTGTACTAGCTAGATAGTTATCAGTTCACAACTCACAAGCAACGAATCTCACTATTTTAACAATTAAAGAGTGTCGGTTTCTTATGTACAGCCAAATCGATAAATTTTAAGACAAATTTTTTTCCCTTACCGCTTTTCATTTCTTTCCTGCTTCAGTCATGCATCAGCATAAACGGCATATAAACATTTGTGCGCCGATTTGAGTTTTAAGTTATACTACTACTATTATTATAATTATTATTATTGACGGTCCAAATTCTACGTTTTGATGGTGGATTTGAGATTGTGTATAAGATCTGTAAAAGAAAAAAAAATTAAAACTTCGCTAATATCGGATCAACTCCGATGTAACAATTTTGATACATAAATTAGTATAGAGAAGGCCAGAGAGAGAGAGAGAGAAAAGAATAAGAGAACAGGAGTTTTAAATACGCCAAGAAGAAGTCCCGGGAGTTTCCCAAGCTGTATTTATGGCCAAAGGTTCGCAACTGTCTTCTCAACGATGGTTGACATATTTGTTACATGGGAAATGAGTCACTAGACTAATTCCTTATTCTTAGAGCGTGGGACAGTAGGTGTAGGACTATAATTTAGGATTCCAAAATAATGAGTCTGACCACAATATAATACGATACAATTTAAATATATTTTTAAATAAAAAAATTTGATACAAAACATAAATAAATTAAACTTGTTTAAAGAAGGTTAAAATCATGTTTAGGTTTGAGTTGTGCTTTAGACCCGAATATAGAACAAGAGACACATCGTATATTTTTTTGTATTTACATTTTGTTGTATAAATCATTCTTTATAAGTTAGAGATCTCGATTAAAGTTATGAGATATTTTTAATTATATATTTTTCTTACATTATAACTTAAATGAGCAAAAAATTACAAACTCATATATAAATTCTTTAATTATCTCCTTTGTAAATCTTATAAATAATATGATAAATTTCGAAATTAATAGTAGTAGTAATAGTAATATTTATTTAAGTTATGATTCTACTTAATGTTGTTATGATAACTTAAATTTAGAATTGTTATGTACTACTCTTACTACATCATAGTTTAATTGGACAAAAAATTATGAATTTATGTGTAAATTATTTGACTATCTTCCTTGAAAATTTGAGAAGCAATGTGATAAATTTAGAAATTAATTTTAGTAGCAATATCAATATCCATTTAATCCATGATTCTATCAAATTTAATGATATTAGATAATTTAAATTTTTGGGTTTTCTATATTTTGTTGATTTTGTTTTACTAAAAACTTTTGTTTAGGTCATAATTTTTTATTTAGCATGAAGGTACTATGCCATTTGTCTTTGTAAATTTTAAATATTATTGTCATTCTTTTCTCTTTATATTTATAAATATTTTATAGATTTAATTATAATTTTTTAATCAACAAACAGTATCAAATTTAAGACAAATAAGATATAACATAATAGCATGAATCGTTAGACTAATATAAATGGGTTCAACCTGAACACTAAACACATTAGGTCATGGGTTTATCTTTTCATACATGATAAATAGATGGGTTCTATCATGAAATTAAGTTTTTTGAATAAGAACTCGTCTAGATACAAAAAGCAAACATGACATGATGACATTAATTACCAGCCAATTGTTCACACCCTCTTATCCAAGTTCAAACATGTGGGCTATTATGCACTTATGGTCTAGCCTACCAATGTTGACGGAAGGCTACAACCCTTAATTCCTAAACTATTTGGAATGTTCCTAAGCTATTTGAAATGGTTCAAAGTTTTATACGTTAGAACTCTTTCTAAGGATATGAGCATAGTTCGTTTGAGTAGAACCTAGTTTGCATAAAGATGTTGGAATTGGGACAAAGAGCTCAAAATGAGCCCTTAAGAGATCATGTTGGGTCTTAGTAGGCCTTTGGTAAAAATTCCCTAACAACACTTGCCCCTTAACTCTCCGTGGTGCAAAGTAATAAGGAGAATAAAGTCCACCATAGATGAGCTTCGGCCTTTCGTGTGCATTCTTTAAACATAAGCAAATTCTAAGTTATGTGATGATTATTCGTAGCATCCACTTGAACATATCAGGGAAGTGTAGTTATCTGAGCTGAAAGTTCATTTTTGATCTTCTCATAATCATTTTCCCATTTACTCTTTAGGTGCTAGTTGGATTATAAATTGTATCTGAGTGACTTATTAGGTGTGTTCAACAAGCTTTCTAATAATCGTCATTTCGGGTACTATGTGTTGTGACTTATGCCAAGTTAACAGGCATGATGCACTCAATTTTAGACATGGGGCTAATCAAGGGTCATTGGATCTCATGCATTTCAATCATAAATGCTTAGGATTTCCTTCATTTATTTCCAAATCTCGATATTTAGGTACGGTTATAAACACTCTTTTCACCACTTTCTTTCACTTTTTGCATCTTGAATTTTCTCTTAAATTTCCAAACTCCTCTCTTTGTTCTCACATTCTCTTGTGTATTTGTTCACTCCAAGCTTTATAAGTAACGATGTTAAAAATCGCTTCTAACTCATGCTCCTTTCATGAAGATCACTAAGAAATAGTCTCTCGTACAGGAGTGGTGGCAATAGTTACAATACAACAAGTACCTAGCATAGTAGAGGAAGAGAACTTGTGGGAGTTTCTTTTAGATCTCAGTGATGATGAAAATGAATACACTTGTCAGCTTAGGAGAATTAACCAAATTCCAATGGAGAGATACCTAAATGGTGGAGAAGATCAACTTCAAAGAGAGCATTTTCTGAGATCTAATATGATTTATCTTCAAATGGGGTAGATAGTACTTTAACCAATAAGGAATTTGATAAATTATGTGACTACTTCAAGTGCATTCCCTGCAGTTAGAAATGTGTTTCCTTTTTAGGTGAAAGGCAGTTTGTACTTTTTGAGAAATACTTTGAGATTGGCTTTCATATTCCTTTTTCTCCCTTTCAATTGTCATTTTTATGTTGTCATAGAATATGCTAAAGCATGTTGACCCCTAACTCTTATAAACTAATGATTGCTTTTGAATCCATATGCAAAAGATTAGAGGTTAAGGCTACCTATCCTTTGTTTAGGATTTTTTTTTTTTTTGGAATAAAATATAAAGGGTGGTACAATATTTGTGCCTAACCTAAAAGAAATATCTTGCTTGGGTTAGAGTCATCTATTTACAACTAGAAACAAAAGTGGTCGGTTATTAGGTTTGTCAAGAAACTAAAGTTTCTTACTTATTAGACCAAACCTCTTAGGATGAGTGATATCAGGGTCTTATTGGGTAGTGATAAGGCAGCCATTGAGGAGATTGAAGAAAAATTTAATGATAGGTGGTTGTTGGGATAATGCCAAGGTGATTATTATTGATCAATATCCAAAGAATGGATATCTCCTCTAAAGAGGATAAAGGAGTTGAGGAAAAGAAAAGTGGTGTATGGGGAGAGGTTGGCATGAGCGTGGATGTGATTGCTGATGATCAACAAGATGGTGTCGACACTTTTGTGATGATTAGTGAGAAAGAAGGTATGCATTTGGATATTGTTATACCGAAGGTAGGCTTGATGTGAGGAGACATCATTTGCAACCACTTGAGGGGGTGGGGGGTAGAGTTAGGTAGGGGAGGTAAATGTTCTTCCCTCCCCATGCTCATCATGGCTTCCTATAAAATTGCATTGCATTTCTAATTTTTGAGCTAACTTGTTTTTTCTTTTACAGAAGCTGCTTAGAAACTAAAGCTCCAAAGAACTCTTTGTTAGTTTGAAGTTAGGTTAGGCTAGTAAAAAGAACATTAGTAGCAATGCTGGTAGGAAGAAGTTAACTCCTACTAAAAAGAATTTTGAGGAAGTGCAAACTCAAGCTAAAAAGGCTATATTCGAGCTAAAGAGAGGTTATGTCACCAAGGTAAAGCCATCGAGGAAGCGACCTAATGTTTATGTCCTTGTAAAAAACTAAGATAAAGATAAGAGGATAGACAAGTCGACCAAAATGATTGATGAAGGTTAGGTTGGCACCAATGCTGGTGTTGGATCGTTTATCCCTTTAAGGGGCTTGAGATTCAACCAAGTGATCCTTAGGCTCTAATAGCCAAAATGCCGACTATTGAACAAGTTGTATATGAGTTCCTTCTAAACTAACATGTTAGAACTAATGATGTTGCTCTGGGGAAAGGCTAGGTCATTGTACATTTATTAGAAGGTATCAAACTTCCTCGAGATGTTGAGGATTTTCATAAAGATGTCAAATTCTCATTGAATTTAAAGGAGCTAGCTATTGCAGAACTTTATGATGAGTTTTATTTCCGTTCTTTTCATTGCACTACTAATTTTCTTCTTATGATTTGTTTCATTTATTATTGTAGTACTCTCAACATATAATGAAAGTCATCAATACGCTCATTGCCAAGAATATATGTATGAATAGTGTATATATGAATATATGTATTGGTAGAGGAAGACAAATTAGATATATGTGAATTATGTACATATACGTATTCCTCAAAGTATAATCTTATATCATAATTTGGGAAAAAAAAATAACGTATACTTTGCTTTCTTTTTGGGAAAAACACGTGTCAATAGTATATATTAGTACACTTATATATATAATTTATTATTAAAAATACATTCATATATATGCTTGCTTTGTTATATTACCATTGTAAGTGTCGCTTTGTTATTTATATGAGAATTATGTGTATGTATTATAGCCTTATGGTTAGTTTATTATATACAAGTATTATGAAATGTATGGACCCAAAAATAATAGTTACAATGACCTAATTAATATTTGAAAAAGAAGTTTTCTTTGATGGAAAATCGTAACTTATATGATTTTATTCATAATAATGATAATAATTTGATTATATAGTAATAGTGTATTAATACTATATTACCAAATATTTATCTTAGCTAATATCGTATAAAGCTATGTATTATAAATCAACTTCTCATGTTGATGAATAAATTCACCAAAAAGTTAGCCAATAAAACTCAACAAGATTTTGAATTAGATCTACATTGTTGTCATGAAAACCATGCTACTATGTCCTAAAAAAAGAAAAAAGAAAAAAGAGAAAGAGAGAGTGAAGTAGAAGGCAGTGTAGAAACTTCATTTAAGTGGGGAAAGTAGCCTAAAAGCTTCACTGAAATATATAAGGTAAAATAGGGGCTAAATCAAGAGCAATAGAAAGTAAAATAAAAGCTAAACTCGAAAAGGGTATAAAGTAGTATAAGATTTTTTAGGTACAAGCTAAATTTGGAAAAGAATAAGTTAAAGCACAAATAACAATATAAGTCATATTGTAAACCCTGTAGATTTTCTAAAGAGAAGGTTAGAAGTTAATAAGATTTCCTAAAAAATACCCTTAGTGTTATATTTCCTAAAAAATACCCTTAGTGTTAGCGAGATAATTAATCTTGAACTTCAGAGAACACTCAAAGACCCTAACTCAAACTCTTAAAACCTTATATGACAACCTCAACCCTAATTTGACCCTTGCACTTAAAGGCCTAAAATCTTGTAAATAAATGCTAATTGGTAATGCAAAAATAACATACATTTTCTATACTAACTATGTGCTGATTTCGATGTTATTTTTATCAATTTGGTGTTATTTTTCACTTAATTTTTTTATTTATTATTTTCATGGACTCTAGGAGTACTTTATGAAGATTTTGAAGATTTTGAAGATTTTAAGGCAATTTTAAGCATTATTGGAGTAAAATCAAGGGCAATGGAGTGAAGAGGAGAAATTTCGAGCAAGAATAGAAGTCTAATAGCGACTACAGCAAGGACCACACTCGTGGTCCCCACTCGTGATCCTCTCGTCAAGGAATTTATTTTCAAGTTTTCGTAAAAGGCACAACGATGCCTAACACCATGGCTATATTCCCTGATCATAGACTACTTGTAAAACAATTCCATCGAATTAATTGAATTGCAAGAAATTTTCTATTTTTGGAAAGCTTTAAAGTCTAAGATACGATGCTTCATTTCATGGATTATAAATCTTCTATTTCTGAAAAGCTTTGACATCCAATGTACCATGCTTCCATTGTCCTTTATTCCATGACCAAATTTAGAAAGTGAATTAAAGAGATGTACAAAGAAAAATTCAAGAAATATGGAAGATATGAAAAAGACATTTTGGAGATGCATTGGAGATACATTGAAGATATATTCCAAGATGTCATTTGTATTGTAAATTGGATAGAAGTCTTGTAAATTGAGATAGAATAGAATCATAGAATAGAAAGTAATAGATAATATATTTCTCAATTTTATTTCTCTTGACGTTTTAATTTAGTGTTTAGTATTCAATTATTGTGAACCTTAGTTTGTTATGCAATTAATTTTATTTTATTATCAATCTATGATTTCTTGCTATTACGATCTAATTATGTAGAGTTTATTGTCTTTCTTTAGTATATACCATGGTTACTAATTAGATGTCTAAGTTTACTGTAGAGCCGCAAGGCTTATATTAAATAGATAAGTGTAATTGAAAGAGTTTGAACACGCTAAGAGATTAGGTATTGAATCTTTCCAAATTAAGGAAACTTAATAACCAAATCTAGGGGCTTCATGCATTCTTCATATGCTCCATTTTGTAGCTACATGGGAAGAGAGGGTCTTAGGGCTAAGAATTTGCACGTGAGCCTGATTAATTCAGAATCCAACTTCCATGAGAATGAATTTTTGCATTTTTGAGTGTTTTTTCATGTCTTTTTGCAATATTAACATGGTGAGTCAAAATTTATTTAAGCCCTTACTTGACTTAATTTATGTTGTTTTCACACACTAAGACTATGAAACTAGAAGTCAGTTGATTATTTGTTTTGACTCTATGCTCTAATAAATCCGATTAGTTTCTAATTGTGCTTTAGTTAATGCTATGTTTCTAAGTTTTATTTAATTTCCCACACTTATGCATTATTTTGTTCATTGTTAAGAATAAAAGCGTGGAGGAGATATGTGTGTGTGTGTGTATAGACATATATATGAGCTTGTGTTTTCTTATATTTTTAGGAAACATGCCAAAGAAAAGAAAAAAAAAAAGAAGACTTGTAGGATGCGTTTTTAAGGAGATTCTCAATTTGCTAACTTGATTTTATTTGTTTTTAATAAATATTGTAGTTAGTAAAATATTAGTCCTGTTTTTTTTAAGTTGCTTTTTTATGGACTTTTTCTTGTTTGCAAGTAGAGTAGTTTTAGTTTTAGTTTTTAGCTTTCTAGTTTTATTTTTATTACTTTTATTTTGCTTTTTTTTTTCTTTTGTTTTAGAGGGCTTATATGAACTAGTTAGAAAAGGAATCTTGGGGTATGGTAACTCTAGCATTTGATGTCAAAGCTTAAACTAAGGAAGTTTTGGTTTCCTTATTCATTTTCTTTTATTTTTCACTCTTAAATTCTATGTGCTATTATTGCTTTATTTTATACATTGAGGAAAATATACAATTTAAGTGTGGGGGAAGGATAGATTATATATGCTATTGTATATTATTGCATTTCCACTTACGCTTTTGATAAAATTTGTCAAAATTTTTCAAAATTTTAGAAACTTATGACCCCCTATAAATATTAAGCAAGCATAAAATTTTCAAATCTATCCAATCCTTTATAAATTTATAACTCTTTGCTGAATTTGAGCTATTAAATCTTTAGAGTTCAAAGTTACTTTTCTCTTAAGCTTAGACTTAGACTCGGGATTATGATATATATTAATGAATTAAGGTTTAGTCATTGTGATTTCTGAGTTAAATTTTTTAAGATTGTTATCTATCCTTCTTTTTCAAAATTTTAGATTGGGTGAACAAAGGAGATTTGTTTTTTGAAATTCCTTTGAAAAATCAAAGTAGTTAGAGGTATAAAGTAAATTAAGTAATTAAATTGAGTTAATTGAATAAATTGCTGAGGATTGGTATGGATTGATCTTAGTTCCTCAGAAGAGCAAGAATCTTTTGCATTGTTGGTCCCGTATAAGATATTGAGAGAGGGGAGAGGGTGGGGTATATTGATATCTTTAGAAAATTTAAAACTTTTTCGAGATAGCTTAAAGGTACCTCTCTTAATAACTTATCTTGGTAAACAATGGTACTTTAATAATTCAATATACAAATAATAACACTAATAAAGAGCTTAAAAATAAAAGAGATAGAGAAGAGAAAATTAAGCTTAAGATTTAAAGAGCTTTGGCCTTATGCCTATAGCTCTTTTCTAGTTCCATTGCTAGGAACACAGAGTTCCTAACCACTACTGTTTTACTTGATCCACCATTTCAAAATCAAATCAAGAGAAGTTTACTAGTTTTTGCCACACATGACCTTCACAACTCTCTGTTTTGCCTATTTAGCCTTTTTATAGTCTAGGCTAATTATGGATCTAGAGAGTACAATCAAACTTCTCTCAAACAATAAATAATGTTTACAAAATAGAAGTAAGAAGAATAGTATTAATCTTAGATAGTTTAGCATGAAAATAGAAATGAAGATTGTTGAATATACAACTTCAGTTCAACTTTTTGAAGTAGTCTCTGAGAAGTGTTGTGTGCTTTTTTAGATGGTAGGTAATGATTATGATCAATGTGTAATATTTTTTTTTTCTTCATAGAATTTATGAATATTTTGAATCATCTCTCTTTTATACTTGAGTCCTTCAACGGCTAGATTGTTGATGATTATATTTGCCTCATATTTATCGAATCTTAACGTTTAAAGATGATACCTAGATATTTTGAGAAAATCTTGAAATTTGAATACCAATATGATCTTATCTCAGTCATATCTCTTTAATAAATATACTTTGACTAGCAACTCCAGATAATCTGGATATTTGAAACTAATATCCCTTACCTTTCAAAATCAACTTCAGTCTTATCCAATATTAGATATTTTCTTGTTATTTGAATATCTCCAAAAATTAATTCTCTTAGAAATCTTCGAGGATCTTAATAGTAACTTAGTCAAACGAGATTTAGTGTATTTCCTTAATTTACCTAATTTAGTGGAGCTAGGCCTTGTTCCCTTCGAATATGATGTCATGTTTTTTTTTCAAATGTCATTCTTCTAATTTAATTGTCTAAATAAGCTTCTAAAGATGTCTCAATTTATTTATCTCCAAATTCTTAAAAGAACTTTTTGAAGTATTGTATTGACTCTTTTTATATGAGCTTTTGAAACATTCTTTGAAAACTTTCCAAACCTGTTTCTTTTTCAAGTGATTCAAACCTTCTAAATAAGTCATTGAAGGAAACTTAATTTACATTTTAAACATTTTGTTGAATTGTCTGATTAGTTGCACACTTGTTAGTACATTAGTATATTAGTATTCCTCTCTTTTTGTTATCATCAAAATTCATGGGAGAGACCTAACATTCTATCCTTGTTTGATGATAACGAAACACTTCTAAATCTAAAAACATGTAAAAATTCAACATCTAATAAATAAAAGGTAGGAAAGAAATATTACTTAACAAAAAATTTTAAAGTAATATGAAAGATACTCTATTGTTCTATTTGTTGCATGTTAACTACTTAATGTCTTTAGCCATTCTTCCTCTTTTTGTTATCATTAGAGACTATTTAATTGCTCCCAGTTAATAGTTACAATTAGATAGCACAAGTAAAAACTAAAAGAGATTTTCATTGAGTAAGAAGAAAGTACATAAGCATAATCCATAAGTGTACGTGACACAAGAAAAACATAACATGAGTTTGATTAGAACAAGACAAAAACATAACATTAGAATAGAAAATTCAAAAGATAGGACACTTGGACATTGAGATTATATTTTAGATCTTTTTGTTTTCTTCCTATCACAGAGTTTCATCCTGCCAGAATAAGTGATGGCAGGCTTGCTAGAAGAAGGATTCTATTCATTGGATTACTGCACAGTGGAAGTTGGTTCACTTTCTTTGACTGGAGTTGGAGTAGATTGAGCTAGACCTATTGAACTACCATTCTTGTCGGACCCAACAGAAATGATTTCTATTTTCCTTTAGGGTTAGTATGTCCTTCAAGATTAAGGAAATGAGTTAAGGTGATATTGGTAGGAAGATTTATAAGCTTAGATGAATGAGCGGAGATGAGTAGAGCTTTCTCAGGTTCTTGATTAGGTAGCTGATAAGTTTGATCAACCAGTTATGGAGCAGTTATAGGAGAGTGATGTTCTGGTTGAGGAGTTTTAGGATCTTTTTCAGGAGCAAGTGGTTCAGATGGTTGATCAGTAGGTTGAGCCTCTTCATCGGCCTTGGACTTAGATACAGTTTCTTTAACCTAGACTTCAAATAGATCCTTCATGCTTGTAATATGATCCTTGACAACCTTCCCAATTAATTCACTAATTCCTTTAGATAGTTTTTCAACAAACTCAAAGCTTTCACCTTGTTTAGAGGGAGGGATTTCCATTTCTATACTCTCTAAATCACTATTTGAAAGTGATTCAGTAACTTCCCTGAATTCAATTCCACCAGTTCTTCTGACCACTTTCCCTTTCTTCTTCTGATCTTCATCAAAAGGCTCTTTTCCTTTCTTCCTCTTTAGACTTTCAGCTTGTTTCTCAACATTATTTTTCTCAATAATAATCACTCTCTTCCCAATATTGGAGGGATGAATGTATATGCCTCCAATGTAAGAGTGCCAAAGCTTGTTAGTCAAATAAATTCTCATTTGCTTGAAGATTTTCTATCCTAGTCTAGTAGGATAGAAATGATAAGTTGAGTCTTTTGGGAACTTTAGTTTCTTAAATTTAAATAGAGCCATTAACAGATTTCCATATGGCTTAATGTCTAGATGCTACTACAGACATCTCATTAGCATATTGACTATGTCTATCTTCTTTCTACTCATCATAGCCAATATAACCAAAGCATCTTCCCTAGTAAAAAAAGTTGAACTACCCTTCCTAGGAAAAATGAATGTGTTCACAAATTTGTGTAGGATTCTAACAAACAACTCAAATTCAATACTAAAAATGTCTCTACCAAGACCTAATTCAATTCCATCATTTAGCTTAGTAAAGACATTTTCTTTAGTTAATTCCATCAGATTGTCATCTTCTTGAATTTCTTTACCACCAAAACACTTCATAATATCCTTTTTCAAAATTTCATTTTTCTAATTCAAAACCACAAATCTCCATAGACCTTGGTGCCTATGATCTAACCTTCCATAAAATTCATCATCCAATTCTCCATGCACAACTCTTAAATTTGCCAGATTGCTAAGTCCTAGAGTGTCCACGTACTCCTTCTAGTAAAATCCATTTTTTAAAAAAAATCTAAATCCAAGAAAAATGTTTCTTTGATTGATACACTCTTACCTTTCACAATGTACCTTTTCTTAGGTTTGTCTTGTTGTCTAGATGGTAGTTTCTTTGATTTTACAGCCTTTTGAGGCTTTTGCATAGGTTAAGAAGCCTTAGTTCTCCAAACTGGTTTCTTGGATTCAAGCTTAGGGTGCTATTCAAGGGGATTAGACTCGGACTTAGAGTTTTCATTAGATGACTCTTTTGAAGAACTTGAGTCTTCTATTTCAGCCACTTCTTTAGATGAAGAAGATGAAACAAATTTTTGTTTATCTTGAGAAGTCTAGAAAGGGACCTCTTGGGCTTGTTTAGAATGTGGTTTAGAAACATTCTTTTGAGTGACTTCTTGAATAGGTTTATTTGAAGTTTCATCATGAAGTTCTAGGGTTTGAGTCTTCTCAAGGGGTTCTTGTTGAGGTTTGGTAAGTTTAGTAGATTAGGTTTCCAGAAGGTCAATGTTGTTAATCTCATGTTTAGTGAGATCAATAGGGTCATTTGGATCACTTAGAGTCATTGTTTGGGGACATTGAGCGGCAATGCAAGTTAATCTTCTTGGTGACATGAGTTCTTGAGAGAGAAAGATAAATAGGAAAATGAAGGGTTTGAATGAATAAGAAGAAGAAAGAAGTTGAATAGAATTATACTTAGAAAGAAAAAAAAAAGTTAGGATGGATAGTCCATTTCATGCATGATTGGGTTAATTTATTGGACCCACTAACCAAGGATTTTAAATCTAGTAAAAGCACTTTTCATGTGTGCTACATACATTCGGGTTTTTAAGGGCTTAAAGAGAAATTAAATAAATATACTCCATCTGTACACACATTTGAAATTTTGAAGCTTAAAGAGAATTAAATACTCTCTATTTGCAAGTGACCAATTTTTTAGAACTTAGGGGAAAATAATTAAATATTCTCCATGCTAACAAAAAGGATTACAAATACCAATTTCATTACGGATAATTTGAAATCTTATGTTATCTAATGGTTTTGTAAACATATCTACAAATTGATATTCAATTGGTACAAATTCAACACTTACATTATTATTTACAACAAGATTGTGAATAAAATGATGCCTTATTACTATATGTTTTGATTGGATTTTTTGTTAAATTTATTGTACTAGTATTATCACACTTTATAGGTATATTTTTATAATTCATCCCACAATCATTCAATTTTTATTTTAACCAAAGTATTTGGGTACAACAATTCCCAAAAGAAACATATTTTTTTTTTACAGTTGAAAGGGTAATAGAGTTTTGTTTTTTGGATGTCCAAGAAACTAGCTTATCCATTAATAATTGGCATGTACTTAAAGTATTTTTTCTATCCACTTTACAACTTTCATAATCAGTATCTAAATATCCTATGTGATCAAAATTTTGACTCTTAAAATACCAAATTCCTAATTTTGCAGTGTTTTTTTTATATATTTAAATATCTTTTTAATTACAGCTAGGTGTGTTTTTGTTAGTGAACTCAGAAATATAGCACAAACACAAGTACTAAATAAAATATTAGGGCAAGAAGCTATTAAATAAAGTAAATATCCAATTAAGTTTTGATATAATTTTTCATTTACAATTTTACCATTACCTATGATATTAAGCTTTGTTGAAGTACTCATAGGAATTAAAGAATCCTTGGTATTTTCAAAACCAAACTTCTTCAATATTTGTTTGGTGTGCCTTTCTTGGTGAATAAATATTTTATTCTCTATTTGTTTGATTTATAATTTCAAGAAGAAGTTTAATTCTCTCATGAGTCACATCTCAAATTCAACCTGCATCAAGCTTGAAAACTCTTGATGATATTTTTCATTAGTTGCACTAAAAACATAAATCTATACAACTAACATATCTTCTCCATAATGTTTCATAAACAATGTAGTACAACTTTTCCTCTTTGAAAACTATTCTTGATTAAAAATTCACTTAACTTTTTGTATGAAGCATGGGGAGCTTCCTTAAGACCATATAGGGCATTTTTTAGCTTATATACATGATTTGATTTAAATGAATCTTTAAATCTAGGGGGTTGCTCAACATATACTTTTTATTTTATAAAGCTATTCAAAAAAGAACTTTTGACATCTATTTGATACAATTTTAAATTTTTTAGATGAGCAAAAGTAAGAAGTAATCTTATAGCTTATAGTCTAACCATAGGAGCATAAGTTTCATCATAGTTTATTCTTTATTCTTAAGAATATCCTTTACCAACTAAACAAGCTTTATTTCTTACTATTTTATCTTATTCATCCAACTTATTTTTAAAAACCCATTTAGTGTTTATGATCAATTTATCCTTAGGTCTTGGAACTAAGTTCCATACTTGATTTCTGTGAAATTGACTTAGTTCTTCTTACATAGCTAAGATCCATTATTGTCATCTAAAGCTTCATCAACTAAATTAGGTTCAACTTCAAATATTAAAGCAAAATGGTTCTAAAAATTTTATAAGCTCGATCTTGTTCTAATTCTAGATCTAACATTACTAATCACAAAGTCAGGAGGATGATCTACTTTAAATCTAAGTGTGGATGGTGATATATGAAAGTGTTCATAACCTTTTAACTTACCTTCTAAACATGTTTCAACAAACCTATTGTTCGTCTTTGAAAAACCTTCTGATCTTAGTATTGTTTTAGATTCTTCAAGCACTCTTGAAGTTTATGATGTTCCTTTTGATGGAGGTTCTAACTTACCTTCTGAATCATGTTGTGTAAAACTCTTTTTATTTGTGGTAATTGGAATTTCATCATTTGATTCTTCATTGCTTGTTTCTTCAATAAACTTGATATTTATTGATTCTTCTACTACTTTTGTTACTTTATTGTATACTCAATATACCTTTAAGTTTAAAGAGTAGCTTAGAAAGATGGCTTCGTAAGCTTTCTCTTCAAACTTTCCTAATACTTTTCCTATTTTCTTTACAAAACACTTATAACCAAATGTATGACAATATAAAATGGTAGGTTTTCTTCCTTTATAAATCTCATAAGGAGTTTTATTTTTCAAAGGTCTAACATATACTCAATTTATAATGTAACAAGCTATTGATGCTACTTTAGCCCAAAAATGATCAGTTATACCACTTTCATTTGGTATTGTTCTCGTCGTTTCTTGGATGGTCCTGTTTTGTGTTCTACCACTCTATTTTGTTGTAGAGTGTATGGTGTAAAAAAGTTATGAGAGATGCCCTTTTGTTCACAAAACAAAATAAAATCAAAATTTTCAAATTCTTTTCTATGATTACTTTTTAGACTAATGATGGAAAGGCCTTTTTTATTTTTGTTTTGCAATCTTTTGGAAAATATTTCAAAACTTCTAAAAACATCATTTTTATGATGCAAGAATAAGATCCAAGTAAATCTTGAGAAGTCATATACTGTAATAAGTCCATACTTATTTCCTCCAAGACTTAGAGTTCGAGTTAGACCAAATAAATCTAAATGCATCAACTCTAAAGGTCTTTGAGTTGACATAATTTTCTTGCTTTTGTGTGATGAGAAACTCAACTTATTCTTTAGACAAGCAACACAACGAACATTTTCATGAGCATTTAATTTTGGCAATCCTTTAATTAATTTCTTTTTAGATAATTTCTCAAGTTGAAAATTTATATGCCCTAACCTTTTGTGCCAAAGCATAGTATTATCATTTATAGGGATCAAACAATTTTTACATGCTACTTTAGATGGTTTAATTAAATATATATTCATCTTTCTGAATCCTTCAAATAACTTTAATCCATCTTTATTAAAACTAATGCAATTGTTATGTTCCAATGTTATTCTATATCCTTTGTCACACAATTGACTTATGTTTAACAGATTATGTTTCAATTCTTTAACCAACGATACATTTTCTATTATATGTGGTGCCAAACCAATTGTACCTACTATAATTATTTTATCTTTACAATTGTTAGCAAATTTCACATACTCATCTTCCTTTCATTCTAAGCATATGAACAATGAAGAATCACCAATCATATGTCTTGAATATCTACTATCAAGATACCATGTTCCTTTTAATTTGGTTTCATGTTTCTACATACATCACAATACAATCAAGTTTATTTACGAACCTGGTGAAGCTTGGGTTCATGAAAATTTAAGCTTACCTTTTGAATTATACCTTGACTTTTGCTAAGCTTTGATTTTGGTAAAAACAATATTTCTTTATGTGTCCTAATATATTATAAAAAAAATAAGCATAAGGTTTTTGTTGATTATACTTGTCACTTACCACTTTCCTTTGATTTGGGTTTTTTTTTTTTTTTTGACATACCCTCTATTCCACCTTTTACTATACTCTTTGAAAGGATATTTATTGTTGTTTTGAGAGTACTGTCTATTGAACCTTCTAACAGGTTCATTCGCTTTACCTTTATCCTTTTCATTGACTATTTCTTGATTTTTATTTTTAGATTTGACAAATACTATCTTTCTCTTTGTTTTAGGTGTTTCTCTAAATTTGAAACCCAATCCAAATTTTGAGTTATCCATTCTTTGATTAGTAATTAGCATCTATAACTTCTTATCGCTTTCATTAAACCTTTAAAACGTGTTTTTGATTGACTTAGATAAATCTTCCATAGGATTTTTCAAATTTTGATTTCTTCTTTTAAGATAAGATTCTCATTAAGTAAAGCTTCTTGAGAAACACCTAATCCTTCAAAATCATTTTCATTTGCCAACAATTGATTTGTTTGATTAAGAACTTATTTTTCATTTTTAATGTCTTCACTTTTGATTCAAGCTTAGAGACCTTGTCATTTGCCTTATAAAGAGTTTTAAGCAATTTATCGATTTCAACACATATATCATCAAGTACTTCTATGTTAGAGTCAAAATCAGATTTAGAATCTACCTAAAATAGTGCCATAAGACATAGATTTTCTTCTTCACATTCTTCTAAGCCATTAGAGATTTTCATTTCTTCTTGTATTTCTCCATCTTCTTGATTAACATTGGACATTCATACTTGATATGTCCTGGCCTTTTGCATTCATAGCATACAACTCTTTTTTGGACTTTTCCTCCCCCTTTTCCTTGATCGCCTTACCTGAATTATTAGACCAACTTTTATTAGAAGAAAATCTTTTAGTAAAGATTTTCTTACCTTTTTTCTTTAGCCATTTGTTGAGTTTCCTCACTAGAAGTGTCACATCCTCATCCTCTTCTTAAGATGAGTCTTCATCTTTAAAATCAATTTCTGTTTCTTTGGCCTTGAAATCTATGGCCTTCTTCTTTGTATCCTTTGAAGTATTCTTTGATTTAAAAAAATCAGTTTCATATGCCATTAGTTTGCTATGCAATTAGCTCAGTGTTAGTCTCTTCAAATCACAAGCCTTTTTTATGGGAGTTTTCTTTGCATTCTAGACTTTTGGGAAGAATCTTTACAATCGTGCGTACCATATTTGCATCATCAATTGTTTTGACAAGAAACGATAATTCATTAGTTATATATCACGACTTGAACAATACCTATGTTGTGGTAGACCGACGTCCAATATATGAGGATTGACGATTGACCCCCCTTGTCAATTATTGCCCTTCCATCTAATGTACTAAGCTACTTTCATTCTTAGCTACCATCGGTCATATAGACAAATAATATCATGGCAAACAAGTATCTTACTAAATATTAGACAAATTATTAAATAATAACAGTGGAACATTGCATTCCCGAAATAATAGTAGTAACGATAGTCTAAATGGCTACTAAAGGTTTAACATTACAAAAAGAAGTTCATAAAGACCTAGTCAAAACTAAGTAGTTCCCTCCTTCGCTCTAAATGACTTACAGTCTTGTCCCAAATTAAGACAAACCTTAAGCATTTTGCGACCCAACTCGACGAATAGATGGCTCTATAATAAAAGGAATCTAAGGGGGTGTAAGCTTATGCTTAATGAGTTAATCCCTCTAACATGCCTTACAAGCAATATATATAAACAACCATATGAATATATGTAACAAACAATATTCCAAATAATACATATAGTGACTTAGAAATCATATGCAACACAAAAATTTCACCATCTATAGTTAAGGTTGGAGATTATTAATTGGCACAAACCAATAACCGGGTACTAGCACTAAAGTTTTTATTTGGAATTTCATCTATTGTGCTCAAATCAACTTATATACATATACTTGCATATATATAAATATACATTATTAACGCACAAAACTAGATACTTTTGAAAATTTCCAAGTCTAGCGGTATAGTGGCCCTCGTAGCCTATAATCACATGCTCTAAGTGGAAGTCACAAGATATGGCTCTTAGCCAAATGGTTAGCGTACCTTAGAGCCTAGTAAGCTCCCAGGTTAGGATAGTGACTTAATAAAATGGCATAATGTGCCCAACTAATCCCTTTAAGAGCCCCTACTTCTGTGAGTCCTTTCCCACCTTTCATGTGAGGTGGTAGTTGATATAATTATAATGCAATGCCGTGCCATGCATGACTTATTCTAAATTCATCGCTAAATAATTTCTTATATCTAGTTACTTAGGTAATCAAGTGATTTCATCCCATAACAACAATATAAAAATTAGTCATATAAGCACCCTCAATTCTTATATTATCGTTAAGTCATGTAAACAATTAGGAGTCCATACACATGTGTTTCCCATACCCCTCATACAATCGATTTAATCATAATAATATTTTACTACAGCTAGACTATAAACAAAAGCAAGCATGAAGTCATCAGAGATCACTCATTTTGCCATAGCTGCTAGTTGTAATAATTCGAAGGCATGTCATCTCCGATATCAAAGTACCCTAAATAAGGTAAAAATACTTAAATAAGGATTTAATATATTATAATGTCAACCTAAAGTTCTATTAAAGTTGTAGTCTTAATTTGGCCTTAAATCCTTCTTAGTTATGCTAAATCTTTAATCGCATATAATTTTCTCATTTTAAATTTGATTATTGTGATCTTCTAGTCATTTTCCATTGTTTTGGAGTGTACTTTCATGTGGTATAGCTAGACTTGAGAGATAGCTTGCAATTCTAGTTACAAGTGAGAATAGTAGCATCCCTAAGGTTTAGGTTTCCTTTTGGAGCTTGAATTTGATATTAAGCCTTTTACCACTTAGTGAAATTGTCAGGGCTTGGGCTTAGGCTTGGGACTTCTATTTAGGAATAAGTACTTTCTTAAGCTCAGTTTTTCACTTATTATTTTTGGCCTTATTACTATCTTGTACTTCTTAGACTTTTAAGTGGCTTTCACGACTAAAGATGGGCCCGAATCTTATATTAGCAACACTTATCGCATTGGTGAGGTTGGAAAATTTAACATAGGCTTTCTATGGACTTTAAGACATCATTTTCTTAAGCTTAATTTGCTAGTAAAAAATTTTCATAAGGCTCAGTTAAGAGTTTTGGGCTCAATGTTGAGTTTTAGGCCTTTATTACTTATCTCACTAGTCTTGATTGGTTTTCTCACTTTGTTTACTTCATTTTTTAAATGTGTTTAAGTTGATTAATCACAATTTAGAGATCTGGTCAGTTTGGTTTAATAGCCCCCTAACTTCATTTTTCAACTTAACTCTTTGTTTTCTTAAGCTTAAGTACTAAACCAAGGCATTAAATTACTTATCCTTCAACTTATGCTTGTTTTTCCTTTTGTAAGTAGGTTATATTATCATAATATTAAGTGTAAAAACATAGAACATATTCATCCTTAGGTGCAATGCTTTTAGGGTAGACCTTTAGGCGATGATTTCTTTAATAAAACTTCATGTAATGATTTTTCCATCACCTAAGGTTAATTTGATGCACAAGAAACTTAATATAACTGTAGCTAACATTTAGCTATGTCACATACATTCTATGTTTAGCATCTTAAGAGATCTCAAATGAACTTATTCTTAGGGTTTCTTTAAGTTACTAGACTAAACTATAAGTAACATATAAGTATACTAAGAGGAAAACAAGTTTAGGCTACTCATGTTCTACCACTTGAGAAAAAGACTTTAAGAAAGCTAAAACTTAACCTAGCTAAGAGAACTTCTAAATTACTTGATATATTTCAATAAACATGAAATAGAACTCTATACATGGTGCTCTAAAGACCTTCAAAGATAAGGAACACTTTACTAGATGAGTGCATGATAGTTTGCACCTCACTTAGGTCCTCTTGATTCCTTGTTTTCATCCTTCTTCTTTGCTAACCCTTGGCTCCTTGCTTTCTAGGATTTTGGGTGCTTGTGGTTGTTCAAATGTCTTCTCAAATGGTGAAGTGTAAGGTAGGTTTGGAGTGTCTTCCTTGGTGGCCAAACCTAGGTTACGCAAATGGGTGGCTTGGCATATAGTTTGTATGTGTTTTTGGGGTGGTTTGGAGAGCTTCTTGTTGTTGTTTGTCTTGAGAAGAAATGGAAAGCAAGTGAGGTTTTGGGTGGGGGGGATA
>JAMXBB010000005.1:57989701-58026100 GCA_024138015.1 Lumnitzera littorea | reverse complement strand
GGATAGGGAGGGGGGTGGGTGGTGGGGTTTGGGGTTTCTTGGCCGGTTTGCTTTAGGGTTTCATAGCATATATCTTGTCATTTTTGGATATGTTTAGGTAATGTAAAGTTCATGGGATGTGATAGTTTGTGTAGACTTTTGAATTGGCAATCAAATGTGACATAACAAGTGTGAAAAATGGGTATTAGGGTAAGGTTGCATGTCCCATCAATCTTGACTTTTTGACTTAGACTAGAAATTGTTGATTTACCTTTTTTCCATAAATAGTATAAATTATGTAGAGAATAGGAAATTGTTTTATCTACACTGATGGAAATTACTAAGTTTATAAGTCAACTAAACTCACACTCTTGAATTTGGTTTGTTCAAACAAAAATTGGGAGAGAAATTGCATGGAGATGGCCGATCCTAATCCCCACATGTGGCTCTCCAATCTCTACCCTTGGATGACCTACTTGACTATCTCATTCAAGTAAATAAGCTAGGGTTTAGTTCTTAAAATTTTCCTTTCCTTAAGTTGGTGTTTAAGATAGGTTATAAATAACTTAGGATTAGTTTAAGCTTGGTTAGGTTTAGGCTTCCAATGTAGGGTTTTGATAAACTAGAAAGTTTTCATTACATTTTAGGTTTCCTAAGGTTTTAATAAGTTAGAGTTTGTTATTACGTTTTAGGGTTTTCAACTATTCAAGTTAACATTCTACTATACTCACGGTTTTGGATAACTACTAGAATTGATATTGACTTTACAATTCTTAAGTTGAATTATAGTTGTGAAGTCAATTATTATGAGTACGACTTATATATTGAGCTTGATTCTTAGTCTGGTTTGATCCTTAGGAATAATCGATGGGTGTTTCTAACTACTTGGATGTTACTTAGAAATTGTAGTGTTTGCATTATAGCAATGAATCTACTAAAGGAATCCTTGATTTCCTCACGGAAGAGTTCGAAATGTTTCATATTGATAAACCAAAGAGCTGATTCTTATGTCATCGATTATCTCAGTGCTTTCATAAGTTTGCATAAGGTGTCCTAAATTTTTTTAGCAGTAGTATAGGAAGCAATTAGATGAAATTCTAAACATGCAATAGTACTCAAAAGTAAATTCTTAGCCTTTGAGTTGTGTTTAGCTTTAGTGATATCCTCATTTGATGTGATAATAGTTGGGACTTTAAGATCTCCTATTAAAATGATTTGCTAAGCCTGATAGTCAAATGCCTTTACATAAGTCTCCATCCTGAATTTCCAGTAAGGAAAGTTAGTTCCATAAAAAAATGAAGTCTTGCTAAGTTGAATTGTTAAACCACTGCTTGATTCACCAATGATTTTAAACTCTAGGTGATATTAAAGCATGGCTCTAATACTAATTATTGGTCCTGTATAAGATATCAAGAGAGGAGGGTGGTTTAAGTTGAAATCTTTAGAAAATTTAAGACTTTTTTGAAATAGTTTAAAAGTACCCCTCTTAATAACTTATCTTGGTGAAAAGTGGCACTTTGATAATTTAATACACAAATAACAACACTAATGAACAGCTTGAAAATAAAAGAGATATAGAGTAGAAAATCAGGCTCAAGATTTAAAGGGCTTCGACCTTATGCCTATTGCTCTCTTCCAACTCCACTATTGGGGGTCCGGTCTTCCTCACCGATGCCATTCCATATGATCCACTATTTCAAAATCAAATCAAGAGAAGTTTACAAGTTTCTACCACACTTGGTCTTCACAACTCTCTACTATACCTATCTAGCCTTTTTATAGTCTTGCCTAACTATAGTTCTATAGAGTATAATCAAACTTCTCTCAAATAACATTTAAACAATTGATAATGTTTACAAAATAGGAGAACAGTATTAATCTCAAACAGTATGGCAAGGGAATAGAAATGGAGACTATTGACTATGCAACTTCAGTTCAACTTTTTGAAAGTCTCTGAGAAGTATTTTTTGCTTTTTCAAATAGTAGGAAATGATCATGATCATTGTGTAGTATTTTTTTTCTCCTTAGAATTTACGAATATTTTGAATCATCCCTCTTTTATACTTGAGTCCTTCAACGGCTAGATTGTTGACGATTATATTTGCCTCATGTTGATCTAATTCGAACGTTCAAAGTTGATACCTATATATTTTAAGAAAATCCTGGAATTTGAACTCAAATATGATCTTATCTTAGTCATTTCTCCTTAATGGATATAGTTTGATTAGCAATTATGAACCTCGTAATTTCATGTAGTTGCTCTAGTGAATAATTTAAGGTATTAGTGAAAGTAAAGTGAATGACTTAAAAATTTACAAGTAGACTCAAAATATTAAATGAGGACACCTTGTAAACTCGAATACTAGAAATATAATAAAATAAAAATAATATAGCTGAAATAGTGAAATTTAACTATATTATATATTATTTATTGAAATTTCATAGAATAGGCTCTAATAACTAAAAAATATTTAGAGATAAATTATATATATAATAAAAATATTATTTGACATAAAATAACATGTAGAGTAATTATGTATATCCCATATGTAATTTTAATATAATAATATATACTCATAATTATCTAAAATACGCGATTAAGTGTAAATTATGGTAAAATAAATAAAGAAAAATAATAAAAAAATTCATGAAAGTTTATAGGATAGTTAGTTATCTCCTAGAATGAATATGTGGAAGGTTGAGCACGAGTGTGTGTGATTTGATGAAGCAAAACATGCATTATATAAACTCAAAATCAAAGAAAAGAGGGAAGAATTTATCCAACTCACCCAAAAGCTTTAGAAAATTCTAAGAAAGCTCTCAATCATAATTCATCTACAAATAGGAAGTGGGGAAAATTAAGATGGAGATTAGAAGATATAAGATGAAATTTAGAAAAATTATACAAAAATTAGGTGCAATCTTAACTGAGTAGAGTATGTGTGATTAGAGAGATGCTGGGGACAAGTGGCCACCACCAGGCAATGATGAACCCACCATCTAGGTTGATTGATAAGGTGGTAGCCACTAATGGTGGCTAGAGCTAATTATTCTAGTGAGGTCCCAATTTGGTTCGATTTCAGATAATTTTGTAAAAATATAAAAATTGCCTAGAAAATTTTAGAAAAAATTATTCTTAACTATCTTCATAAGTAGAATGTAAGAAAAATATTGTTTTGTAAAAAATTAGTATTTGTATATACGTGCTTGAGAAATTGAGGAAATTGAGCAATTTTTGATATTGAAATAAAGAGGTTTAATGATGTAGTTTCAACTTTGAAAATTTTATGTAAACTACTCTATATTTATGCTAAATTGCTACAAAAAGATTTTTTACAAAGTTATTTCCTATAATTTTTAATGAATTTTTTAGCTTTAAATCATGATTAAAATAGTTTTTTGGTAAAAAAAATTATTATATCTTCTTAAGGATCTTACTTGGATTCTAAGCTTCACTTGTAATTGATGTATATGGTGGTGTAAGGGTGTTGTTAAAAGGGGTTTCATTGAAAAAAATTACCAGAACCAAGTATGTACCCTAAAATGTGTAGTTAGTATTATGTAAATTTAAAGAAATGGTAGGTGATTATGTATTACTTAAGGAAGTTAGGAGGCAAATGTTCTCCTCAATAATCACTCGAAAGTTTAGTTAGAGGTAAAAACTTGAAGAGAAATATAGTTAGGAAGGCTCAAAGGCTAAGTCAGAGGGAGTATTTGTTGGAACTTTGAAGTTTGGGGTCTTAAAGGAAAGTTCAATGAAAGATTCCTAGAAATTATGAAGCTTGTTGAGCTTAGATGATACCTTAGAGGGTTTTTGTTATGAAATTTAAATTTTAGTAGATGCAACAAATTAGTTAGAAGATAACTCAAAAGCTTCCAGTTTAAGAACTTCAAGGATGACTTAACTCAGAGTTTAGCTTAGATGGTGTTCATTAAAAATCTTGGGAATTTACTAACCTCAGAAATTGAGGTAGAGGATGAATTTGAGGTAAACTTCAATACCTAAGTAGTGCAAGGGATACTTTAGAAGCTTTTTCAATAAATGTTTCAAGGATACCTTAACTTAGGGGATAGCTTAGAAGGTAACATAAACTTGTACTACTATTCTAAGCTTTTAATAATTAGGGCATAGGCTAATGAACCAACAATTAATCAACCTAATTCTATGATAAATGAGTAAATTACCAATATTTCCTAATTTATATGCAAAATAAAGTACTATATCAAGGGAGCAACTAAGTTCCAAGTAAGTAGGATCAATACTTAATTGTACTTTGGAGTATTGCTTGAGCATGCTTGGAGACCTTAATATGTGTCTTATTTGTGATTGTAAGATATTAGCTTTTTTGTGTGTAGTGTGAATGTTTGAACATTGAACTACTGTTTGGGGTGTTGGATTATATGTATTGATTGTTTTATGGTATTACCTACTTTGGTTTGTACAAAATTGCCTAATCACCCCATAAGCAACCTAACATAAACTCAATGTAATTAGTAACTTAACTTACATCACAACCTATTAGGGGAAATGATTTGGTTTCTTAGGCCAAACATAGACCCTTCAATGAGGATAGTAGAAATGGTCTTTTCTTCACCCTTAGTCGATCTAAGTTATAGGAAAGAAGGTCGCAGTAAGGTTGAGGATCGTAGTTCAAAGATAGACTTGGGCAGAGCATGTTTCTTCATTGCATAAGCCTAAGTTTGGTTCTGATTCATGAATTGTACGACATAAAACTCCTCAAAACCCTAATTAGAGTGGGCACAATTCCTCTAATCTCATGATGACCAGTCAATGTCATGTGATGGCATTTCCTTAAACATGCGATGGCATTTCCTCAATTTACTTTTCAGAACTTTATGTTAAAAGTGAGATTTTATATTCTAAATGATTTGTAAAGCTTGATTTCTCGATTATCTAGGCCCTAAGTTTATTTTCCATAATTATTTTCAAAAGTTACATCATAGGTTGATATCTATAAATTCAGAATTACCTGACTCAAAGTGGAGAAGTGATAAATGTCTTGTATAAGCTATACCTATGTTAGCGGCTAAAGTGGCCATCTTCTAACTTAAGTTGGTTTACAAGGTGAAAGCTTTACAACTTTCTAGTCTGGGGCATGTTAGCAACTCTAAATAATCTTGATATTTGAATTAATATACCTTACTTTTTGAAATCAACTTCATCCTTATCCAATATTAGATATTTTCTTGTTATATAAATATCTCTAAAAATTAATTCTCTTAAAAATTCTCGTGGATCTTAATACAAACTTAGTAAAACGGGATTAAGTGTATATCCCTAATTTACCCAATCTAGTAGAGTTAGGCCTTGTTCACTTTAAACCTAATCTCCTATTATTTTTTTATATGTCATTCGTCTAGTTCAACCATCTGAATAAGCTTCTAAAGATGTCTCACTTTATTTATTTCTAAAGTCTCTCAAGAACTTTCTAAAATACTGTACTAACTCTTTTTATATGGGCTTCTAAAACATTCTCTAAATACTTTCTAGACTTGTTTCTTTTTTAGGTGATTCAAACCTTCTGAATAAGTCTTTGAATGAAACATAATTTACATTTTAAACATTTTGTTGAACTATCTAAATACCTACACACTTATTAGGATATTAGTATTCCTCTCTTTTTGTTATCGTCAAAATTCATGAGAAAGATCTAACACCTGCTACCAATAAAAAAAAGTAAAAAATAATTAAGGTTGTTAAGGATTGCCTTTGGTCCATCAAAAGAGTAAGGTGTTTTCCCACTAGCAACCACTAAAGCAATTAAAAAGAGTTTAATTTGTAAGGATTGACCTTAGTCCCTCAGAAGAGTGGGGTACTTTCCTAATGCTAACCAAGCTCCAATAAAGGAAATTAAATTGAATTAATAAGCCTCTTAGTGAAAATTGAAAGAAGTAAAGAGGCAATGAGAGGGTAAATTGATGTAACATGCACTCAATCTAGATTTTCAAGTTAAAAATGCTTAAGGAAGATTTTACTCTTTTTAAGTTAGAGTGAAGGAAATCCTTATGACTTTTTCTTAATTAGTCTATGTTCATTGTGATCTCTAGCTTAATTTTTGCCTAAATGTTGTGATTAACTTTGAATTTACTAGATTGATAATTGAAATTTTATAAGTTTTAATTTGCTACTGTCCAAGTGTTCTGAATTCATTGTAAAGTTCAAGATTAAGGGTGATTATGGAAACAATTTTTGCTAAGCAATTAAGATATTAAGATTTCATTTCTCTAAAATTAAAATTTTTTCGTCTTGTCCTTTAAACATTTTCTTTGTTTTTCTTGAGAAGTAGCAAAAGCTTAAGCGTAGGGGTATTTGATAAAGCAAAAATAGCTTATATTTTTTATAGTAATTTTGTACTAATTTCCACTTTATTTCTATCAATTCGGTGTGATTTTGAGCTTAATTTTTTTTTATTTATTATTTTCACAAATTCTAGGAGTACTTAATAAAGATTTTAAGGATTTTAAGGCAATTTTGAGCATTATTAGAGAAAAATCATGGACAATGGAGCGAAGTAGACAAATTTCAAGCAAGAATGGAAGTTTAGTAACGACTGTGGTTGAGGACCATGCATGTGGTCTCTACCTGTAGTTCTCTCATCAAGGAATTTATTTTCAAATTTCATACAAAAGGCACAACTACGTCCAATACCACGATTATATTCCTTGACCGTGGACTGCTTATGAAAGAATTCCATCGAATTAATTCAATTGCAAGAAATCTTCTATTTTTAGAAAGCTTCGAAGTCCAAGATCCCATGCTTCATTCCATGGATTGTAAATCTTATGTTTTTAGAAAGCTTTGAAGTCCAACATGCCATGTTTTCGTTTTCCTTTACTCCATGAGTCAATTTGGAAAATGAATTAAAGATATGTGTAAGGAAATATTTAAGAAATATGGAAGACATGAAAAAGATATTTTGGAGATGGATTAGAGATATACTGAAAATATATACCAAGATTCCTTTTGTATTATAAATAAGATAGAGGTCTTGTAAATTGAGATAGAGTATAATCATAGAATAAAAAGCAATAGAGAATGCATTTCTCTGTGTTATTCCTCTTAATGTTTTAATTTAGTTTTAGTATTCAGTTATTGTAAATCTTAGTTTGTTAAGTAATTAATTTTATTTGATTATCAATCTAAGATTTATTATTATTGCTATCTAATTACATAGAGTTTGTTGTCTTCCTTTAGTATTCATTGCGATTACTAATTGAATGTCTAAGTTTATTGTAGAGTCACAAGGCTTGCAGTAAATAGACAAATGAAATTGTAAGAGCTTTATTGTGCTAAGAGATTAGGTATTGAATCTTTCCGGATTGGGGAAACCTAACAACGGGATCGAAGGGGCTTCATGCGATCTTGAGATGCTTTATTTAGTAGTAATGTAGGAAGAGAAGGTCTCAAGGCTATGAATTAGCCAAAGATGCAAGTATAGTTGTCAAAATCACAATTTTACCTATGCAATTCTACGAGTTTACAATTTCATGTGTCTCTTCCAAGTTAACTCAAGTGTAGAATCTTTTTTTTTTTTTATAAAAAATTATGTTTTTAACCAAGTTTACATATAAAATCGATAAAAACTTACGTTTTTAACTAAATTTACCGATTCTATAAATCTGAGTTAAATAGACTAAAGAATTAAAGAAAAAAAAAATACAATTAGCTTTTTTACAAGCCATCAACTATTAAGACATTAAAACATTTATCATATTTTATTCCAATTTTTTATCACTTTCTTTCTCTCATAATCTCTTATGTTATCTTCATTGTTTTTATCTAAGTTTCAACTCCAATAATAAAGTTTACAAAGAAAACTATATACTTTATTTTATATTGTCAATAACTTAAAATGAGTCAAAATATTTGATTCTTTTTAATTTACAGTTTTTTAAAAAAAATAGGAAAAAGTTTAGTTTTAGCTCTATTTTTCCTTCTTTTGTACATGTTAGATTATATATTAAGAATTTGTATAGGAAAAAAAAAAACTTAATTTATTCATTTTTTTTTATTTTCATCATGTATTTTAAGTTTTGAATAATTACTATAATTATATCCATAATTTTTTAAAGCTATTTTATGTAAGTTATAGAAACTTACGTTTCTACGCTTCGATTTTACAAACCTTTTAACGATTCTAAATAGAATCGTGAGTTTCATAACCTTAGATGCGATTCCGATTAATTCAAAATCCAACTTCCATAGGAATAGGATTGGGAATCTTCAAGGTCCAATAAACAAGAATGAGATTGATAATTTGCATAACTATTATAAAGGGATCATTAATTGAATACTAAGTTTATGTGTTCATAGTTAATTTTAATTAATTTATATTTTAATAATTGTTCTTTATTTTATTAGTTTAGTTTAGTTTTGTTATCTTTAATTAACTAAATTTGCTTATTTTGCTATTTCGTTGTTTATTCTTTATTCTATTTTAATAGTTGTCTTTAATTAATTAAAAATTGTTTTCTTAGTTAGATATCATGAAAGGGGTAAGTATTAGTATTTACAATTATAGGTAGTCCTTGAGGAATTGACACTAAGACTCAATTTGTTTTACTATAATAGAAGTTGCATAGGTGCACTTGCCTATGCCTTATCTCCAATAACTAACGTTAACTCTTAAGAACAACATAATCTAATGAAATCAATCCCAAACCTTATGGGAAAGAGACCAATAGTCAAAACCCATTAGATTATGTTTTTCTTAAGAGTTAACGTTAGTTATTGGTGCTAAGGCATAGGCAAGTGCACCTAGTCAACTTATATTATAGTAAAACGAATTGAGTCTTAGTATCAATTCCTCAAGGACTACCTATAATAGTAAATACTAATACTTACCCCTTTCCTGATATCTAACTAAGAAAACAATTTTTAATTAATTAAAGACAACTATTAAAATAGAACAAAGAATAAACAACGAAATAGCAAAATAAGCAAATTTAGTCAATAAGTAATCCTTAGAATTGCTCAAGATATAATAATAAAACCCCTAAAAAAAGCGATTCAATCTTAAATAAAAGTCACAAACCCCAAATAATAAGTTGAAAAACCTAAAGAGAGTAAAACACTAACTTTATACATAAAACTCTAAAAGCCTTAATACATAGGAAACCCTAAAACAATGGGAAAATATCAATAGACTGATTCAAACCTTAATTGGAATCCGAAACCCTAATTCAACATTTCTATAATTACTCGAAAACCCTAATTACATCATAACCAAGCTTGAATTGCTTAATTAGGTATAATAATGATTAATTAGCTTAATCATTCTTTAATCCATCTACCAACACTAATCCTTTTAATTAAGAAATGGATAAGATTAATTAAGGAGATAAGAAAAAAAGATTAGTTGGCAATTGGGATATTTTAGAGATAACTTCTTACCTTATTCTGTAAGTCATAAAAGCAAGTGGTCTTAACTTAAAACTAGTACTTGGTAACCAAAAGTGGAGAGAGTTTGTACCCTTTATCCTACCTTTATGATATGCCATTTCACCCCTTAAAACCTTCATTTAACCTTATTCTTCATTCTTAGAAAACCCTAGGAAACCACTCTAGAAACCTAAATAAAAATCAAAGGAAAAAGGAAAGAAAACTAAGAAGTACTCTTGGATCCCTCTGTGAATGTCAGTGCGTTTTGAGATTACTACCATTACATAGCCTTAAATCGTAAACCACTACCACCTAAATATTACACACATTCTTTAGTTTCTTGCTGGAAAACCCTTGTTCTTGAAGAAGCACATTTCAACTTCGTTTTTTAGTGGAAATTTTGGAAGACATGCAAACTAACTTAAGATAAAACACACCCAACTTGAGTTTCCTATTTACACTAGTTATACCTATGATATCTTGACAGTTTAGGATTAAAAATACTAGATAAACTTGTAATAATCGTATACATGTCATTTTAGAGCCATATAACTACACATTCATTCATGTATTTAGCTAGTTTGTTACTTGTATTCTAGAAGTGTAAGAAATAGTTTTATGTAGGTAACTTGATAAAATGAAGAGAAAGCACCATCAAACCCCCTACTACATGCTAAGGACAAAGCATGCATGGTCCCATCTCCACCATATTTTTTATTTTTCATATTCGTCTTAGAAAAACTTTGCTTAAAATGAATCATGGTAGTGGTTTTATCATATTACAACAATTTATGTAGAGAAATAGTTAGAATCCCCTTAAAACTCACTTGAACTACCCCCTTTCCTTGGTAAAATAACAAGGTGTAATTTTTAGTTCAATATGTTAATTACATGATTAATTAATTCTAATTAGGATTTAAGACTTAATCATTGGATGATAGGGATTAAGGATCAATCATGCACTCTTAAATCTGAAGGTTTGCTCAGATGGGTTGTTGAGCTGTCCAAGGTGAGTTAATTGCTGAGGAGTAGTGCATATCCTAGTTTGACCTACCAAGTTACTTCACTTCTCACATCATCCAAGAAGCTACTGAGGTGACCAGTTGACGTATCAAGCCAACATCTCTGTCATGCAATATTCCCAACATCAAATTAGAATATTGTCAACCTGACCACTATCGAAGTGAGGCTGATAGTTGCTAAAAGCTAACCACCTGAGGTTAACTTAAATGTGAGTGGCCCTTAAGCCAACCCTTGTCTAGTCCCAACAATTAGAGTTGCCAAATTGCCAACATTGATTAGAGTTGATCAAGACCTACCTTGCTTGGCCTGCAATGTTATGGGGACCATAAAATAAGCAAAATTATATGCGTACTGTCTTTTTTTAACATCCGTACTATCCTTACTACCAATCGATATTCTTTTTGCATGATTACATTGATAACCCTGTAAATTATTCTCTTTTTCCTTGACTAGTAGGAATCTTTTTTTTTTTTTTGTAATTTACTCTTGCCTAAGATCTACCCTAATTGAGTCATATAAATACTTGTACATTGTAATAGCCACAATAGTCACGAGATTAAACTTTTCAAACATACTCTCTTGAGCTAAGTGTTCTATTACTTACTCTTGAGCTACTCTTATCTAGCCCTTTGAGTGTAGACTGGTGTTGAGTAACCTCCAGCCACACTTGTATGTCATATCAAGTGTGTCATGAGCTCGAATGAGGCGTCGGTACATTATATCCAACGTTAGTGCATGGGAACCCTTACTCAACCTTCAACTATCATTTACTTTTCGAGTTATCTCGCTGTTCGGACCCATCCCTTGGTTATGTGTGATATTGAGTTCGTGTGTTCATCCTTGAATCCCCATCATCCTAGCATCAAAGCTTAGTTTACATTTGAAGGCAAGCTTTTATTACCTTTTTCTCTTAGTAATTTGCTATTGGTTTTGTGTGTTTGAGGTTTTTGTTAACACTAGTAGTTTAGTAAGTGAATAGTGTTGAAGACATTCGATGCTTTACTTTCCCCTATTTCTTATATGCAAAAATAGTGTGGGTATGGGCTTGTTCATTGTACATAGTTGTAGGAGCATTAGTTACTATTTTACTACTATTATTCGTAAAAAGGACTCTGAGTGGTATTTTTAAACATCAATTTTGTGAGTTAAACCAAAAATGCCATATTTAAGTGTTTAGGGAACTCTAAGAAACCAAGAAAGTGGTGCTTGACATGGTCAAAGGCAAGAAGGAAGCTTCGTACCTCAGTTAGTGGGAGATCGCTGAGATAGGCTTACCGACTTGGTAGCCATTTTGGTGACTATTGTCCAAGAAGATAGACAATGAGCTACAAATAGCCCAACTAGAGGATGTGAGCAATAAGAGTGAGGCAATGGTCAGTTTGGCTAAGCTAATGTTTAACTACCCTAAATTGAAGGAATGGGTAGAGCTACTAGATGTAGGCTAACACTTAAAGAAATTGAGGAAGAAGAGGAAGGAGATGACGAATGGAGGATTACTATGAGCTTGAAGAAAGGAATCTACGAGCCTTTAAGGTTGAAGGATTGAGGATATGCATTCCAAGCTTTTTTAGAAGTGGAGATACTGAGGATTACTTAGATTGGGTAGAAAAAAATGAGAAGTAATTTGAGTGCCAAAAAGTGCTCAATAATGCAAAAGTTAAACTGTTGAAGCTTATATCAAGGAATTCTAGATGTTGATGATCTGATGTAAAGTCAGGGAACAAGAAGACTGAACTGTATCCCAACTCATAAGTGGATTAAAATACAAGATCGGAGATATCTTAGGAACCATGGATATTAGGACACTAAACGATGCAATTTGAGCTACCCAAAAGATAGAATGGCATCGAACAGGAAGGTTCCGACCATTGGTCAACTGACTTAGCAATAACCGAATTGTTCCAAGTAGACCTGTATGAACGGAGCCAAGTAAGGTTATTGAGATTCGACCTGCTCAAACTACTCAAGCAGAGGGGAAGGAAGTCCCAAGGAAGTTTAAGACAGGTTAGAGTTTAGGAAGGAAGATGAGTGAGATCAAGTGCTTCAAATGCCAAGGATTTGGACACATGGCCACTTGGTACTTGAATAGAAGAATTATGGTGATTCGAGGTAAGGTGTTGATTATCGAAGTAGACAGTATTAATGAGGAAGTAAAGGAGTTGAAAGAGGATGAATAGGCTAAGCTGTCATAGGAAGAAGTTATCTACAATGAGGAAGGCAACTTTATGTTGACCACTCTAGTATTAAGGAGGACAATGAGTATTAGTCCCATACTCGAAGATGAATAGAGAGAAAATCTCTTGTACATTGGATACAAGGTGAATGAGTCACTATGTGCCCTACTTGTTGATAATGGGAGCTACACCAATGCAACTTTTACATTTATGGTCCAGCAATTGAAATTGTTGACCAAGCCTTACCCAAAACCTTAGAAGCTTCATTATTAGCTTAGTGATAAGGGAGCCCTATAGGTGAACAAACAAGTATATGTGCCAATCTATATTGGCAAATATCGAGATAAAGTGCTTTGTGTTATGCTACTCATGAGTGCATCTCACATTCTACTTAGATGACTATGGATGTTCGATTGAGCTGTGGTATATGACAAAAGGAGGCATACATGTTTTGTGGAGCATAAAGGCAGGAGGATGAAATTAAGTCTTATGACTATTAAGCAGGTAAAGGTCATTTAGTCCTAACTTAGTCGAACCCTTAAGAAAGAAGCTTTGGTAATGACCCGAGCCAAGCTAAAAAGAGAAATGGAGCTCGAATGATTGACTTATCTACTGGTCCGAAGGGCATTAGAGATGAAGTTTTGGGAGAGGGAGTAGCCTACCAAGGTGAAAACATTACTAGAAGAGTTCGCCGATCTGTTCCCAAAAGAGCTACTGGAAGGACTACCTCCCATTTAAGGCATCAAACATGCAATTGACTTGTAGCTAGGAGTTGCATTAGCGGACAAGCCTGCTTATAGGCTAAACCCTGAATAGGTTGTTGAGCTATAGAAACTAGTAGATGAGTTGTTGAAGAAGGGGTATGTACGAGAGTCCCTTAGCCCTTGTACCCTACTAGCCTTGTTGGTGCCAAAGAGAGATGGGTCTTAAAGAATGTGTATAGGTAGCCAAGAAATCAATCGAATCATCATCAAGTATAGGTATCCTATACCCAAGATTGATGACATATTAGATGAATTAAGTGGAGAAGGAGTATTCTCTAAGATTGACCTCAAATCTAGATGCCATCAAATTCGAATGAACGAAGGTAATGAGTAGAAAACTGCATTCAAAATGCGCCATGGATTATATGAGTGGCTTGTAATGCCATTTGGACTATCTAACATACCAAGCACATTTATGTGCCTGATGAATCATGTGCTTTGAGACTTATTAGGAAAGTTTGTCGTAGTTTATTTTGACAACATCTTAGTGTATGGTCCTGACCTAGAGACTAACTAGCAACATCTCTGAAGAGTCTTCACAAAACTTTAAGCTAAATAGCTTTATGCCAATTTGAAGAGGTATTACTTTTACCAACCCGAAGTGATATTCTTAGGGTTTATTGTAAGTGGTGGTGGCATAGGAGTTGATGAAGAGAAGATTAGAGTGATCACCGAATGGCTAGTGCTAACCACTTTGGCCGAGTGAGGAGTTTCCATGGCTTGGCATTATTTTATTGCAGGTTTATAAGAAATTTTAATATAATTGTGGCCCCATTCATAGAACTCTTAAAGAAGAATGTTAAATTTAGATGGAGAGAGAAGGAGCAAAGGAGTTTCGAGGAGGTGAAAAAGAGGCTAACCACAACCTCCGTCTTAGCTTTGCCAAGTTTTTACAAAGTTTTTGAAGTAGAGTATAATGTGTCTGGATTAAGCATAGGTACCATGTTGATGTAAGAAGGCCGACCTATTGCTTACTTTAGCAAGAAATTTTGAGGAGCTACACTTAACTATTCCGTCTATGACTGGAGTTCTACTTCTTAATCTAAGCACTAATAGTATGGTAACACTATCTACTACCTAAGGAATTTATGATCTACACCAATCATGAATCCTTAAGATATTTGAAGAGCTAACTTAAGTTGTCTTAGAGGTAAGCCAAATGGTTCGAGTTCATGGAGTATTTTTCGTACGTTGTAAAATATAAGAATGGAAAGAACAATGTAGTGGTCAATGCCTTATCGAGACAACATTCTCTCCTGACCAAGCTATAGACTAGGTTACTTAGCTTTTCAACAATAAAGAATTTTTATGCTGAGGATCTACACTTTGGTCCTATCTATGCCCGATGTAAGGAAGGATGAACATTAGATGACTATTACAGGGAAGACAAATACTTATTTAGGAAGAGGAGACTATGTATCCTGACTTGTTCCACGTGAGAATTGCTAGTACGTAAGGCGCATAGAAGAGGATTGATAGGACACTTTAGCTAGTGTCTAACCTATGAAGTACTATTTGTAAGATTCTTTTAGCTAAGGATGATGAGAGATGTATAATCTATGTTGGAAAGATGTGCAACCTGCCGAAAGGTGAAGAGCCAGGTCAAGCAAGGCCACTATCTACCTTTACCCAACTCGACCAAACCTTGGTATAAGTTGAGTATGGACTTCATGTTGTGATTACCAAGGACAACTCAAGGGTAAGATTCCATCATGGTGGTAGTAGATTGATTTAGCAAGATGGCACATTTCGTGTCTTGTTCCAAAACTAATGACACCTCAATTATCTCTTTTCTTTTCTTACAGGAAGTAATCAAGTTTCACAGCGTGCCCAGAACCATTATTTTGGACTAAGAACTCAAGTTCATGAGCCACTTCTAGAGGACACTATGAAGACAAATGGGAACTATGCTATTGTATAGCACATCTTACCATCCACAAACCGATGGACAGATTAAGGTTATCAATAGAATAGTAGGAACTTTGCTATGGGTTGCTATCAGACAAAACATGGGTGATTGGGATTTATGCTTACCAATAATTGAATTTGCTTACAATAGGATAGCCCACAGCATGACGAACAAGTCTCCCTTTGAGGTAGCTTATAAGTTTAACCTCGAGCCTCTGATTGTTCATGTTCCCCTGCCAAGACCCAATGATGACTTGCAAGATGTAGAGAGGGTTGAGGTCATCAAAGCCATGCACTAAAAGGTGGTAGAGCAATTAAGCCGAGATATTGCTAAGCTTGAGAGGCAAGGCCAACGGTAGAAGAAGAGAGAGTTTCAACCTGGTGATCTAGTCTGGATCTACCTCAGGCAAGAGCGATTCCCAAGTTTAAAGAGGAATAAGTTATCCCTTAAGGCTGACAGACCTTTCAATGTGCTTAAAAAGATAAATCCTAATGCTTGTAAGATTAAAGTACCTGAAGGATATGGAGTCTTAGCCTCCTTCAACATTGCTAATCTCCAACCTTAAATTCTTGAGGATGAGTAAAATGAAGCTAAGCCAGATTTAATCCCAAATCTCAAATAGCTTGGAGGAGATAACAGGGATCATGGACCAATCTTGTGCTACCAAACCCAAGGGCTTATTTAGATGGTTAGTCGAGCTATCTAAGGTGAGTTAAGCATCGGGGGGTAATGCTTACCCTAGTACGACCTGTCAAGCCACTTTGCTTCTTACATCATCTAAGAAGCTGCCAATGTGACCAATCGACATGCCAAGCTAACCTCTTCATCATGCAACATTCCTAACATCAAATCAGAATACTGTCAACTCGAATGTGAGTCACCCTTAAGCTAACCCTTATTTAGTCTTAGTAATCAAAGCTGCTAATGCTGACTAGATATGATCAAGACTCACCCCTAAGATTTACCCTAATTGAGTCATAAATACTTATACATTGTAATAGCCGCAATAGTCATGAGAATAAACATTTTAGACATAATCTCTTAAGCTAATTGTTCTACTACTTACTCTCTAGTTACTCTTATCTAACCTTTTAAGCGTAGACTAGTGGTAAGTAACACACTTATATGTTATATCAAGTGTATCCTGAGCTTAAGTGAGGCATTAGTGTACGGGAACCCCTGCTCAATCTTTAACTATCATTTACTTTTTGAGCCATCTTGCAGCTCGAACCCATCCCTTGGTTAAGCGTGATATTGGGTTTGTATGTTCATTTACGAATCCTTATCATTGGAGCGAAGTAGCTAAACAAGTTCTTAAAAGAACAAAATGGCCTAAAATGATATATAGGCTTAGGGAAATTAATTTAGAGCCCTTAATTTAGATAAGACTAGATTTGGAACACTTAGTAAAATGAGTTAACTATTACACCCCAGCTTAGCATAAAATGACCCATTACATAGTAATACTTGTTGAAAACTCGACTCAACCTACTCATTCATCAAAAGACAACATTGTTTACATGATAAAAGGGTTGCTACATTGGAGTTTAGTTAGATATCTGTATCAACTTATGTATATAGCATAATATTTACATCAAAATGTAGACCATCTTTTTCTTTTATCATCTTCACAATAGTAGGATTCCTAACTTAGTATAAGTTCCATACAAAAGTCATTAACTCCAACTCATGCTCTTAGTATACATCTCCCCTTAATGTTGGGCCCTTCACAATGCCATTAACTTGAGGATAAAATATTTTATCCTCTTAATTATTAAAGTTGAGTGAGAGTAGATATCAAACAATACATTATAGGCTATATTGCAATTGAGACATTTCACTCAATTCCAGCAAGTTCCACTTTACACATATATTAGCCCAATTAGGCATTTATTATTAGCAATGCAGTATGCTATGCTTATGTACATAGCATGTATCCATACGGTTATCCTATGCCTACTAATATCTACATTCGATAAGTGGACATAGCCAAGCATCTGGATACAACGTCTAAGAATCTAAGGGCAACAAGGAGTTGCCTAGGAGTAGAACCCTTATCGAATTAGATTACATACTGTAATAGTTTACCAATATCAAAAAGGGAAACAAGGAGCTACTTGGGAGTAAGACCTCTAACTTTGTTTTACAAAATTAGACTATATACTGTAGTTTACAAATATCAAACTATTAAAGTAGTCAAGATGTTCGAGCAATATGAATCTATATGCTTCCAAAAATTGAGTTCATAAAGCCATGATTTTTCCTTGATCACTTAGAAGCCTCATTTTGAAAATTCTGACCCATGGGTCCCTTCTTTACCATGCCATACCATGTTATGTAATAACAACTCAAGTATATCATTCAACATCATCAATCTTTAAATTTTATTCAACTTAGTTATCTAATTATAGCTTGATACTCTCCCTAGTGGAAATCTAGCATCTTACTTAGGGTTCACTTAGGTGAACACCTAGAAGATTGGTTAATAATTACTTAACTTCTCTAGTTAGTATAATCATTCGTAAGCACCACATTAACACCTAACATAACAACATAACAATCTAACAAAGATATAGTTATTGTCATTGAAAATCGCCACATTAGCATCTACTATGGTAGTATATCAATTAACGCAAGATATATCAATATCCAATTAACACAACATCAAACAACATGTAAAGTTATGAGTAACAATATATCTACTCTAAGTATGAGTTAGATCCACTTAGTTGGCCTTAATAGTAGTGCAAAATCCTAACTTCACCATGTGGTACTTCCTTACTCATCACACATAAGAAAATATAAACACAGTCTTCAAATAAACTACAGGTCAAACCCAAAGTCTTCATTATTGCGTTTTTAAACTTCATTCCATAGTATCTTACTTATTCTTTATCCAATTTTAGTAAACTTTATATCGTCATGCTCGTTGTTTCAATTAATATTAATATATCTTAAGGAACAAGATTGATCAATATTTTCAAAAGCCCAAAAATACCCTTTCTCACTATTGACCCGACCATATGTTATCATAACTCCATAATTGACTTAAGTAAGCTTTAATTATAAACTAGAAATCCTAAAATTTTATACTTTTCAACCATGCTCAATATTAATTACATGTTGTAGTTATCGATCTTACATTATCTAACAAACACATTAATAGTATTATTTACTATTTTGCATATTAGGCTAATATATAGGTTTATAATAGGAAAATACATAATAAATAGTATAAGAGCCTAGTTAATTCTATGAAAAATACTGTAAACTCATAAAAATATGTAGTTTAATTATTGAACATCAATTACCCTAAACTAGATATTATCTATTTTTACCAAAATAGCGGTTTTAGCTAGAAATTATGTAAAATTAGGGAAATAAACAAATTTATCTGTGAGATAAAAATTAAGTGCTCCAAATATCTTTATAAACCTTTAGAAGTCAAAACATGTAGGGCTCATTTATTAATTTTATCAAAAACTAATTATTTTAACAAATTAGTAAAAGTAGCAGTTTTATTCAAAATAAATATAATGAATAGTGAACTTACTTATTTTCAAAAATTCTTATCACTACAATTAAATACATATATTAAGTATATTATACACGAAACTTGAGCTTGAAATAACATCATCTAATATTTCTAATAATTATTTCAACTTTTACCCAAACAAGGTATTTTCTTAAGGACTCTATATTTTCACTAATTATTTAATTAAAATAAAATTATTGCATTAATCTACACACAAAATAAGCATGAAATTCATTTTTTTAGATTTTTCTAATCTCATTTAATATTTTTAGAAAAATTAGAATATTACAGGTGGAAAATAGAGTAAGTAAAACAATTGCTTTTCGACCCCCCTTTGGCTACTACACCTTATCAGAACACTTCCTCAAGTGGTGTTTTCTTTGACCCCAAATGACCACCACCATAGAATTCCTACAACCCTTTAAACCAGCATGATTAGATTTTGCCCCTAATTTTCTTCTATTTTTCTTTTTTTTTTTCTAATTTTTCCATAATTTTTCTTGTGTGATTTTTCTAGTGTTTCTAAATTTCTAAAATAGTGAAATGAAGTATGAAAGACCTATTTATAGAGCTAAAGGAGGTTGCATGTCAAAAAAATAATTTGCATGTGTCAATTTCCTATTTTTACACATTACAACTAGGTACTAAGTGTCAACCCCTTGTAATTTTGCTTTTGTCTCATCATTCCAAGTTGATCCCATGCTGCTACATCATATTTAGATAAGTTAGTGAGTCGACAATTCATTTTCTAGAATATTTTCTATTATTTTTTATTAATTTTACCTTATTTTGATAATTTATTATTATTATATGTATATATTTAATACATATAATGCAAATACATGTGTATTATATACAATTTACTTCATTTATTATTTTTATAAGTTAAATAACTTATCTTTAATATCTCGCTATATTTAAAAGCTCGAATTTCACGTTTTCGATAAATTATCATCTTTATCAATAAATTGATTTTTTTTTTAAATTAATCCTTTTATATAGCTTATTTTGAGAAGTTGACTTTATTAGAATTATTTCGTCTAACTTTTTTAGCCTTATTGTAAAGTTTGAACTAAAATGAATAACATTGCCTAATGCCCTAAATTTAGGGGCTCAAATCCTAAGATCAATGTATTGGCTCAAAATTCTGAGATATTACATTAACTAAAGGACCAATTAGAATATTTGGCCCATTAGAATAAGTTGGAATCAAGTTTAGGCTTTAAAATGCAAATTAGCCTTAAACCATGTAAGTAGGCCTAAAATAAGCCCTAAGCCCACTTGGAATGAAACAACTAGCAATTATACACAAAATTTAACACCTCAATAAGAGATTGACCAAGCCCATTAGGTGTTTTTGAAGGCCCATGATAGGTTTAGACTTCAACTAAGGCTCATAACTAATTGAAAGGCTTATTTAGGCCTTTGATTCATAAGAAATAGGTATTTTCCCATACTTTAATTGTACTACCTAAAACTAAGACCTTAAAATAGAATAACAAAGGCCTAATAATGGATAAAATCAACCCATTGGCTTAAAAATAAACTTAAGCCTAAGGCTCCAAAACCTTAAGTAAGGACTTAAAAAGACTAAGTAAATTAATACGAGGCCCATGGACCAAGACTTAGGTAAAACTTGAAAACATTAGACCTAATAACAAAATAAAAGCCCAAGAGTGCAAATGTAAGGCTTGGTACCCCAAAAATAAGCCTGAAGCCTGAAACTAGACCTAAATCCTAAAGCGATCAAACTAAGACCTTTGACTAATGAAATTTTTTTACCCAAACTAAAGCCTTATGAACCAAAACTCCATAAGTGGACCTTATCAAATGAAAGACACTTGAAAATGATGAAAATCGACTATAAGATCATGAAATTTTGACTTAAAATGAGAAACTTATGACTAAAATATGAAATAAGCAAAAATAGAGAAATTATAGTAAGGTTAGCGAATAGATTAATTTTAAGATGAGTCTTATTTACTTTTAATTACCTTACTCAAGTGATTTGAGATACCAAGTTCGAAATTACTGAGAACTACTGGGAATACTAAACTTCAAGATTAAGTGAGTATACTACCCCCTATTTTACTCTGTTATGTGCCTATAGTTAGTGCACAATCTAATAATGTCTAATAATTGAACTTGTTGCATGTTGAGATATATGAGAACTTGTATGTGCTTACTTTGGTTAACTCTTGCTTGCAAAATATCCTAAGATATTTCAAACGCCCTTGTTTGTTGCATTAGAACTTGGGGTAATGTAGTTGTTGAAAAATATTTGCTTAGTCACCCCATGAATCCAGATTAATAAATATACAACCTTTAATTAAATTGGACATGCATTGCTTCCTATTGCATAAGTTAAAGGGCATTAACATTACACAATAGAGCAGGAAATTATGCATAGGTGGATCCATATTGATATTATATGTTGTGATTGTTTATTATGTGACGTATTCATGTGACATGTTTTGGCCTCGATCTTTAGGATATACTTAGCTTTGAGAAGTGCTATCCTCTACTTGAGGCTAAGTCATGTTTACTACTGAGGGTGCTTATACTATTAAGAGAACTCATATTGGGAGTAGATAACTGGGTCTTGACATACTAAAATACTTTCCAACTCGAGCAACGACGAGCATAAAACCGTGCTTTACACAGTTGCTAGTAAGTCGTATATGATGTTTGCATCCATATGCTTATATATGTATTCATATGCTTGTTTAATTAACTTACTTATAATTGTTTGTCAGTAAGGTAAGAAGGTTACTCACTAAGTTGGATGTAACTTACCTTCAATAGTTTCTTTTGTAGGTCTCACAAAGCTAGGGCTAAGCTAGGATTTGAGTGCATAATGCTCAACTAGGCTAAGAAAGTAAAATGATAAGTTTAGAAAATCATGTAGGATAGTCAAACTAAACTCTTAAACTATCTAGTAGTTTTATGATTGTTAGAATTTAGATATCTTTTCTTATTACTTGGTAGGTGATTTTAACTCTCTGTGATTTTAGTGACTGTAGATTGCCAAATTACTTATATCTATAGATTTGTAATTAAGCAAATGTATGTAAAAAGATTAAGTATGATGAGAAACTTATTAGTTAGAGTCTTGCAATCTATGACTTGTAAGATGATCTTTATATCATTGGTGTACACAAGATATGAAGATTTTAAGCAATTTTACTAAGCCTTCTTTTGGGGCATTATACATATAATAACTGAATAAATGTTTAAATAAGAATTTGGAACCAATTAGTAACAAAAATGAAATAATTAGTATTGAATAAACAATTCCACATAAAAGGATGATCGAATACTATCACACCAACTTTGAATTCCTACAAATAAAAAAAAAACTAATTTAAATTAAGTAAGTTCTAGATAAAATATCTAAAATGTGTCATAAGTGGGGAGTAGGTGAATTACGATAGGTATCTAACTTATTCCAATAGCATAGTTTTCTACAATACTCATTAACTCTTATTATCTCTTTAGGTGATTCAGTCATTAGACTCGGAATATTTCAAAGACTATATCAAGTAATCAATTCTTCTAATGTGAGCGAGTTCTAATGATTTGCTATTTGCTTGTGCTTGAAATTGCTTATTAACTTTTGGTTGCTACTGGTTGCTTGTTGAGTGACTATTTTCTTTGTATGTATTATCATCTGTATGAGTGCCTCATTAAATTGATAAATCTATATATTTAACTAAAATAACTAGTTCTATTTATTGCATGTTTATGACTCAACTAGTATTCTTATGGAGAGTGTTAGCTTGCTAGCTTTGCAATTTTCAAAACGAATTGAGAAAAGTCTTTTAGAAATGTTTTTTCAAGCCAAAAAATATTTTAGTACAACTTCAACACATGCTCGTAGAGATCATCTATCAAGACCTTGAAGGGGGTCTAGTAGGATTATCTAAAATTTTCATAACATGTATGTACCCATGATATGAAAATCGCTTTGCAAGTTAGAGATTGTAAGACTTTAAATAATAATTCATTAAGATTACTGATTTTCAAGTAATTAATTTATTATAACATAACATAACATATAAATATAAATAACTATAGATATCCGATATCCCACAGTTCCTTAGAACCGCAGAGAATCGGAATCCCCTACTAAATAATAAGACAGGATATACTAACATTATAAAAAAAAAAATACAAGAAAAATTAAATTACAGTAAGTTCTAACATATAAAAATTTTCTACAAATGATGTTTATGTATTATCTAAAGAGTATTCAGTTGCTTCTAATACTAGTATATATATCTTCATCTGCACTTAGCACTCAAGACATATCTTAATCCCATCGTAAGTAAACCTGTAAAAGAAACTAAGGGGGAATGAGCATAAAATAGCTCAATGAATTCATCCCTCACCACTACCATTCAAGCAAGTTATCACACATGCAAGGAAGCTATCTACATACAAAATGAATGCAAGTAACACATCCATAGGAGTCCAGAACTATGAACGGTATAGAATTATGTCGTCTATACTTCGATTATCCCCTATACTTACCCGTATAGGGCACCTCAGCTTACCTGCATGAGGCTACCTAAGGGCACCATCCCTCTAGGAAACACTTGACTATTACCCTAGTCGAAAAAAGAGTTCTAATCCAATTAGGTGGATCCCAAACTAGGACTATCCACCATCCAAAGCCCCTCGGGCACAAACATACAAGTCCCCTCGCAACAAAAATTATCCAAGGCCTTACGGGCACAATAAAGTGAGTCCTCTCGCTATCAATTAGAGATCTCATGCTAGCTTTGCCTTAATGCTAAAATATTATTTATGGCTCCACGAACCCTTATAGAGATCATACAAAAATATGTTTAAGGGTAGAAAAGCTTTTTCCAAAAATACTTTTCTCAAAATTTGTTTTTACAAAGCTAGCACTCTCTATTCATACTTTTATTGGGTCATAGACATGCAAGGAGTATAATTGGTTATTTTGGTGTGATACTTATATTTATCAATTTAAAAAGGTGATTATACAAATGATAGCAAACAAGCAAAGTAGTCATTTAGACATACAAGCAACAACAAGCAGCAAAACCTCATATAAGTAACACACACAAACAAGCAGCAAGTCATTAGAACTCTCTCACTTGGATTATTACTCATTCTTCAAGCCTTTAAGGTTTCTAAAACTCGATATTGAATGCCTAAAAAAAAAACAATAATAAAACTTATAAGTATTCTGAGAAGTCAGACTCCTTAGTTAATTAAAAGTCTATTATAGTTTGTCTAGTTCTCCCAATATAACCCAAGTATAATGTGTATAGGGTTTACCATACTCAATGAGATTAATAGTACTATTTTCTTATATTTGTAAGTTATGAGACTTCCTTTATGTATTTAGTAACTGTTCATTTTAATTCCAATATTTGCGAACTTATAGTTGTTTTTCATTGTTTTCGGACGCATATTCATATGGTGATCCGTTTTAGATGTTAAGACCCGTGTTTTACGATATGGACTAAACTTATTGAGATTTTCACTTATTGAAGCTTAATTATTCTTATTGCTTATGTTTATATCCTATTCTAGTATTTAATGATTTAATTAGCTATTAGTTCTTACACTTAGGAAATTTTACATTAGTATTACTAATTTATGTACTTAATTAAGTTGAATTCAATTTAGAAAGTGTATTAAGGTTTAAAGGATCTTTGACTCCTAAATACATGTATACATATATATGTTATATTCTTATGTAATCTTATAATTTATTATTTTACAAGCTTATGCTTATGTTATCGCTTAGGTCATCAATTGTTTATGTCATCGCTTATGTCATGGCTTATGTAATCATTTGATGATGTCATGGCTTATGTAATCATTCATTACATATAAATATATATATCCTTATGTATTTATATCCTTATGTACTCATACATATACTTTATACATATGTTATATACACACCTATACTTCTAACATACTAATATGTATACTTATGTACTTATACGTATACTAATACACATACGGTGACATATGTATTTTTGTATGTATTTTCGTATGCCTAAAATTCCTCCTAAGAAAGCTTCTCTAATTTTATTTTTTTTGTGTTTTAAGGGTATATTTAGCTTGGTATAGGTATATATAGTTAGTCTATGTCTTAGTTTAGGTTATGCACATAATGAATACTTATGTATAAAGGTCTTTATACATGTATTTCTCTAGCATACCCTTATGTAGACATACATAAAGACATATATACATGCATTTTCTTCCACTTTATAAAGATTCCTACTCTTTTATACATGTAAATGGAGCTTCCACTTCTAACAGCATATATACACATATCATACCAACTTTCTATACCAACTTAGCTTACGCAACTAACTACTACATAAAATAGATAATTAAATGATAATATACCTCTTTCTCTTTGATTTATGTTAGTAGAAAGTGTGAAAGTAAAGTAACAAAATGTTTGGAATTGTGGAGGCAAGAGGAGTTACAGTTGGGAAGAAGAAGAAAGGGACTTGATTTTATTTTGTTTTGTGTGTTGAAAATGAAAACAAGTGGGGTCTTGAAGGGAAAAGAAGTGGACAGCAAAAAATGGAAAAGGAAAGGGAAGAAAAAGCTAAAAGAAAAGAAAAGAAAAGAAATCATTAGAAGGAAGAGATATTTCTAAAGTGAAAAGTGACATTTTGTTAACTTTTCTACATGTTGACTTAGTCAACCTTTTGACTTTAGTCAACAAGTGTTGACTTGGTCAACTTTCCAAAAATAAATGCCATTTAGTGTACATAATGAAGTAATTAGAGAAAATTAGGAGAAAGATTTAGGAAATGAAAGGAAATAAGAAGTTTAGTGAATTGATTAATAAAAATAGATAATGAGATCTTCCATTAGGTATTTATATCCTATATACACAATTTGGTAAGCTACTTAGTATAAGTAGTATGAAAAGTATTAATTAAGTTATTAAGGTTTATTACATGTAACCTAAGCATCAATTAAACCCCTAACTCTATGTAATACTATCCTAATTATATACTTAGAAGATGAATGTAATCTATAACACAATATCTTAGTTTCTAAGGGATTACTTTAGTATAATATGTATTTATGAATGATTGAAAGTTACCCTTAATCTTTTACCAATGATTTAATATAATACTAAGGTTATATTATCAATTAGGGTTTTAAGGTAAATTATGGTGAATTAGTGCTTTTATATCCTTAAAGCAATAGTTTTAAGGTTTTATCACTTTTGAGCACAATCTCTAGTGTTTTTACACATTTAGGGTTTAATTTATTCATATGTGATTAAGTCTTCGATTGTTATTTTAGGGTTTTGATGAGGCTCTAGGCCAAATTTTGCAGTTACATATACTTGAGGTTTTAAGGTCTTCATATGTGATTAGAGGTTAAATTGATAATTTAAGGTTTTTCATATTCACTTTAGGTTTTGAGTTGAGATTTTAATCGGTTTCAAATCTCATTAGTATTATTGACTTAAGGAAATCATTTACAATTTTGGGATTTGATTCTATACTTAAAAGGCTAGATTTGCGGGGTTTACATCATTGATGATATATTTGATCATTAAGGCAAAACTAGTAGATTATCTCCATTGATTGATAGCGAGAGAACTCACATAGTTTAGCCCATAGGGCCTTATGCTTAATTTATTGATGTTATGCCTATGGGCCCTTAGATCTAATCTATTGATAGTGTGTAGCCTAAGTTGAGATCCACTTGACTTGATTTGTATGAAATTCTTTTCTCGACTAGGGTGATAGTCAAGTTATGTTTGGAGGGATAATGCCCCTAAACAGCCTCATGTAGGTAAGATGAGGTGCCCCATGCGAGTATGCATAAGGAACAATTTGATGTATAGACGACATAAATCTATACCTTCCATGGTTCTGGATCTATATGGATATGTTGTTTGTATCCATCGAGTGTGCATTCATTTTGTATGTAAATAAACTTACATGACTGATAATAATGCATAATAACTTACTTAAATGGTAATAGTGAGGAACGAATTTACTAAGCTATAGTTTGCTCATTCCCTTATAACTTCTTTTATAGGTAGCCTTAAGTTAGGAATGGGATAAGAATTGAGTGTAGAGTGTAAGTATTGAGATATGTATTAAAAAGCTGGAATTAGAAGGTAAAATGTATAGTTAGTTAGAAAATTTAAATGTAATGACCATTCTTTTATTTGGATTCTATGACTTCGGTAAGTTGTATAAATTTTAGAATTTTACTACCTAATGTTATTATTTAGAAGGGGATACCAGCTTTTTATAGTTATAGTGGATTGTAGTTTATTGGGTATCTTTTTTTATTTATATTTTATGATAAATTAATAAAATTAAAAATCATAGCCATAGTGATTAATCATATAGAGCCTTACAACCACTGACTTGTAAGAGGATTTTCGTATCATAGATACATACGTGATATGGAAATTTTAGATAATCCTACATAGACTTCTCTAGGGTCATGATAGAGGATAAAACTTATTTCTTAAAGGAGGTCTATCTTGCATGTGATATGCAAATTAAAAGGACGATAGGCATCTACTTCATTACCTTAGACACAAAATACCTTGTACCCCACACCCCACCACACCCCCGAGCCTTTAAGGAAGGTTTTTAAAAAATAAACCTTGTTAAGAATCACCCCACATTAGGATGATCATGGGATTAGGGCATCTTATTTAAGAGAAAAGAGAAAATTAATTTGGGCTTGTTTCAGTTACAATTTTAATAAATAATCATAAAGACTTTGAGTTACAAAATGCTTACATAAAAAAATCTTAAGGAAATTTGAGTGATCTCCTCATTGAGGTGAAAAAAGAGAAAGAAGAAAAGGAAAAAAAGAAAAAAATCAGCGAGATGATCACTCGAGTCTCTTTCCAAAACACAAGCCAAAAATCTTCAATTGCCTCTTGCCTTACCAAATGTTATCTTAAGGCAACCATTTACTTAATGTGGTTAGCGCAACCCATCTTAATTGGCCAACACATTAAGTTACCCTTTTGTTTAAGCTGATGGCTAAAAGCCTACATTATAATCTTGATCAAAGGTGATCACCTCTAATTAGAGATTTCGAGTTTTAAAATTTATAAACCTATATTCTATTCTTAACTCGGTTCAACAAGCAAGTGTATCTATCGTTTTATAGTATAGATGAGTATATGGTTATCTCCACTGGCAACGGCTACAAATACTAGTACTAATTAACCTTCCTATTATCTAACAATCCAATTTATCAAGTGATTAATTATTAAAACTCCAAATCACTGACTAAACTATACTAATCCACAAGCTAATGCCAACTAACACAATGGTTACAAAAACAATTACTAACAATACATTTAACATGTAGACTTACTTCACCACTTAGCATGATATCACCATTAATCTTATCCAAATGATTGTTATCTATAGGGAATCACTAGTATGTAAGCATTCTTATTAGAATTACTTACGTCTAATCGGAATTATGTCTATTAGATTCTCTTCTTAATTAACAGTCAACTCGAGTCGCATTAATAGTATATTAAATTGTCAATTTCCTTAAGAAGGTAGCAACTTTCTTAATAATACCTCTATAACCAAGAGTAAGATGTTCTAATGAATTAGATTTATTCAATAGAATTGTCTCTTGATATATTCTATTGAAATTTGGCTTAAGTCAATGTCGTACATTACACCGTACTTAGATTAATTAAATTCAATTCATCAGGAATAACAAACATCAAGAAACTACAATTCCATGCACTTGATCATATTAAGTGGATGTAGCAAAACCTAATGTACTACTCATATATGGTAAAACAATAAAATAAACTAATAGAAATCATAATTAAATAGAAATAAAACATGGAAATCAGTAGAAAGTAAAAACCCCTTTTTATTCCACTATAGAAGTCTCACAAATACACAAACGATAAAGTCTAATCGGCTCTCTTGAGTAGTTCTAGGAAGAGTATGATATACACTAATGATTGTATATAAGAAAAATTGAACAAAACATAAAATGGTACAAAGATGGATGAATAGGTGTGTTGTGGGTTGGTGATGTGATGCTCTTGATGATGTTGATTATGATAAGATATCTCCATTCATCTGAAAATTGTGATCTATTTATATTTTTCTCATCAAAGGGCTTGAAAAACATCACTTCAAGACACCCCCTGGTGTTAGACCTATTCCACGTACCAGTTCGTATGATAAAGTTAAAGAAGAACAGTCATGTCTACTCCCATTATGCTTATGACTCGGGGGGTGATCTCCTTGACACAAACGTTCCACCTCATTACGGTCGTAATGGAAGGCATGATAATCCTTTTGAGGTAAAGTCATGGTTATGATGAATAGGTGGAAAAATAGCTTCAACCTTGATCATGGTGTACACTCAAATCTTGTTTTATCACGCTCGTGATTACTTCAAATCTCCTTGTTCTTATGTAATTTCATCTCCTCTTCACTTTATCTTGAATAAATATCATCTCTTTACTCTTGAATCATCTGAAATTGATATATTACATAATTAAATATTAACAGCTTAAGAAATAAACACAATTGTGGTCAATTTATGCCTAAATGTGCTTAAAAAGTATATAGTGATTTACACCTATTAAACTTCTCTACACTTAAGCTTTGCTTGTTCTCAAGCAAATACTTAAAAACAATCAATGAAACTCAGCAACTTTTTTATTGCATATTCAATAAAGCATTTCTAGTGGATTAACTTTGTACCTATCACATTGTGTTCTTAGAATACATAAACCAATATTCTAAGACTAATCAAAGTAAAACATGCTCCTTCCTTACTACTTAATGATAGCTTCCAAAGGTATAATATCAACACAAAGTCAAATAGAACGAAAGAAAATTGGTTATACTTCATCCACTTTTGTAAGTGTATAAAAACCCTTCAATTACTTCTTAAGAACACTAATATAGAAGAAAAGTACAATGCATTCATTTTTCTCTTGTATTTCTACTTTTTCTATTAAATCTCTTCAAAGACAATTTATACATTACATTTTCAATTTTTTTTCTTTTCTTTTTCTTTTTTCTTTCTTCTCTCTCTCTCTCTTTTTAATTTTTCAGTAGAAGAATACAAACTAAAGATTAGCAACAGGGTCAGACTTCGCTCTTCTAAGAGACCAAGGCCAGTCCTTACTAACTTAGTAATAAGGATAAAAATTACTAATGGAATCAGACTTTGCTCTTTTAAGAGACCAAAGCCCGCCTTTACTAACTTAATTTGTATATATCCTTATTGTAGAGTAATAAAGACTGAAATTAGTAGGTGGTTCAAACTTTGCTCTTCTAAAGGACTAAAGCTTGCCCTTACTAACTCCGTCCTTACACACTTTATTTTACTCTATTTTAAAGAGATTCTCAAGAAGTATCAACAAGTGAGTTGCTTTATTTTCTCTTTTCATTCAAGATTAAATGAATTCCCAAAAGTAATTGACAAGTAGATATACTACTTAGTAAGTTTAGAAATACAACCATTTAACCTTGTACTACAGACTACGATTCACTTCTAATCTCTAAATTCATTCATTAAATAGCAAGTAAGTTTACTTCACTTAGATTTTATCTCACAATTTTGATTAAGTATACTAAATCCACAAGAGGTGAGTAAGACATAAGATTAACTCATAAAATTGACTACTATTTTGACAAATCCACAATGTTATTAAATTAATTCATAACTTGAAACAAACAAGCTTAAGTGTAAGACTTTTCATAAGCAAGGTTAAACCTTCCCCACACTTAGAGAAAGACATTGTCCTTAATGTCTGCGGAAAACAAATATAGAACAGGCATATAAAAAGAAAAACTAAAAAAAAAAAATGAAAGATGATAACAATAAGGACACGACTCCCCTATTTGAAGTTTAATCCATACATTGGGCCTTAAACCATCAAACAGTACATCCTCTAACACCTTGAAAGCTTGAACAACAAAAGAGACTTGACCATTAAGACAAAACAAAAATGAAACATAACAAACACATGATATTAGATTCTCCATTAAAAATACATCATTCAAGTTAAGCTCTCAACTAGTTAATAAGTCTAAAAAAAAATCAAAGAAAAGAAAGAAAAAAAGTCAGTCATCATCGGCTTCCGTCTCTTCATCCAAGTCGTCATCGTCCTCCTTGAATGACTCTCCTTCACTCTCATTCTTAACTTGCCCTCTAGCTTCCAGCTAAGTTCCTTAGGTCTCTTTCACATCATCATTATCCTCTTCCTTTGACCCATCCTCCTCATCATCCGAATCTTCTTCTTCTAACCTAGCCCCTTTTGCTTATTAAGTAGCGGTGGGGGTACTATTTGGTAGGGGAACTAAGGGCTAATTGGGACCTATATTCTCTTGAGTTAGGGGGTGAGAAAAATAGGAAAGGATAGCTACTCCTATAGCTTTGGCAATATTCTTCAAGAACTCAATGATAACTTAAGCACAAAAATTTTTGAAATAACAAAATAATAACAAACATAAGCAAGATGAAGAGGAATTTTAAATTTCATAATGATGCTGTTCCTTTACAACAGCGGTAAAAACTTGATCGCCTCTAATTAGAGCTTCCAAGTTTTAAAACTTATAAACCTATATTCTATCCTTAACTTGGTTCAATAGACAAGTATACCTATCGTTTTATAATACGAATGAATATAGGGTAGTCTCCACCAGTGATGACTAAAAACACTAGTACTAATTAACCTTCCTATTATCTAGCAATCCAATTTATCAAGTGATTAATTATTAAAACTCAAAATTACTGACTAAAGTACACTAATCCACAAGCTAATGCTAACTAATAATACATTTAACATGTAGACTTACTTCACCACTTTGCATGATATCACCATTAATCTTATGCAAGTGATTGTTATCTATAAGGAATCACTAATATGTAAGCATTCTTATCAGAATTACTTCATCTAATCCTAATTATGTTTATTAGAATCTCTTTTGAATTAATAGCCAACTCGGGTCACATTAATAGTATATGAAATTATCAATTTCCTTAAGAAGGTAGTAACTTTCCTAATAATATCTCTACTACCAAGAGTAAAGTGTTCTAATGAATTGGATCTATTCAATAGAATCGTCTCTAAATATATTCTATTGAAATCTAGCCTAAGTCAATGTCATGCATTACTCCATACTCAAATTAATTAAGTTTAATTCATCAGGAATAACAAACATCATGAAACTACTATTCCATGCACTTGATCATACTAAGTAGATGTAGCAAGTCCTAATGTACTACTCATACATAATAAAACAATAACATAAACTAACAGAAATCATAATTAAATAGAAATAAAACATGGAAATCAATAGAAAGTAAAACCCCTCTTTTATTTCGCTATAGAAGTTTCACAAATACACGAATGATATAGTCTTGTCGGCTCTCTCGAGTAGTTTCAAGAAGAGTATGATATACACTAATGATTATATAGAAGAAAAATTGAACAAAACACAAAATGGTACAAAGATGGATGAATAGGTGTGTTATGGGTTGGTGTTATGATGTTCTTGATGATGTAGATTATGATATGATATCTCCTTTTGTCTAAAAATTGTGATCTATTTATATTCTTCACATTAAACGGCTCGAAATACACCACTTCAAGACATCCCTTATTGTCAAGACTTGTTTCATGCACCTGTTTATATGATAAAGTTAGAAAAGAACAGTCATGTCTATTCCCATCATGCCCATGACTCAATGAACAATCGTCTAGTCACAAACATTCTACCTTGTCATAGTCGTAGTAGAGGGCATGATCATCCTTTTGAGGTAGAGTCATGGCTGTGATGAATGGGTGGAAAAATAGCTTCAATCTTAGTCACTCTCTTGATCATGACTGTGATGGAGGGAGTGACAAGCACTAGGCATTCAAATCTTCTTTTATCACACTCGTAATTACTCCAAATCTCCTTGTTCTTGGGTAATTTCATCTCCTCTTCACTTTGTCTTAAATAAATATCATCTCCTTACTCTTGAATCATCTAAAATTGATATATTACACAATTAAGTACTAAGAACTTGTGAAATAAACACAATTATGGTTAATCTATATCTAAATGTGCCTAAAAAGTATAGAGTGATTTATACTTATCAAAAGGCCTATTAGATCAATCAAAGCATTTTACTTATAAGATTGACTATAAATTTTGGAATCATAATTATAAGTGAAAGTAAAACCACTTGAGAGTATGAAGAAGTTCTCTTGGTTTAACTAATTCAAATGATTGAGATACTTTTCCTAGTATGAAACTTATGAAGCATTTTATAACAAAAGTCAATTATATCCTTAAGGCATGGGAAATAATTCACCCAAGAATTAAAGTAGACTCCCTATAGCAAGAAAAGAGATTAGATTGAAGCCTTTTTTGATTCCCACATCAACAACAAATAGATGATTAAGGATATAAAATGAATGGGCAATAGGCTAAAGAATGAGTATATCGCTTATCTATAGTATTTAAAGTTAGTATAATTTCCTCACTTGTTAGTAAGAAAAATATGAACCATCTTTTTAATAAAAAGCATATTTCCCTCAAGTTTCAAAAGTGAAAAATTTGAGAATTTGCTTTGTTAACCCTAGTCATCCTTAAGTTAGGAACTTAGGTAATCCCCTACTAAAAATAGGAAACTTAGTTATTCTTAGGATTAGGGACCTTAGTTATCTCATGACTCAGGAACCTTAGCTATCCTTAGTGGCTTTATTTATCTTATGATTCATGAACCTTAGTTATCCTTAAGAACTTTGAACATCTTATAATTCAAGAACCTTAGTTATTCTTAGGAACTTTAGTTATCTTATAATTAAGGAGCCTTAGTTATCCTTATGTACTTTGGTTATCTTATAATTTAGGAATCTTAGTTATCTGTAGTTACCCTTAGTTACTTTAACTTAAGAGTTTTAATTATCTTATATTATGAGAAAACTTAGGAGCTTCAGCTATTCTATGATAAGGAACTTTAGGAACCTCAGTTATCCTTAGTCTTTAGGAGCTTCTATCTTTATGCCTTCTAAAGTTGTTAGGAGCATAGAGTATCCTAGGAATTCTTGGAGCACCAGTTATTCTAAGGTAATAATAGTAACCCTTTTTTGCAAAACTTTTAGGAACATTAGTTATCCTTAATTGGTGCACTAGTTTTTTTGAGGTAAGAATTGAAACACTTTTTACGAGAATTTTAAGAACATTAGTCATCCCTAATCATTCTCTAAGATTTAGGAACTTTAGATATCCTATGTTCATAGTTTAGAAAGATATGCTGTAGGAACTTTTGTCATCCTACATCAAGGAATGTTAGTTATCCTAAGGTTCACATGCATTAGGCATCCCTTTCAAACCCCTTTTGGTAAGCTTTTCCTATGAAAGATATATCTTTTCGTAAAACCCAACTCTTAAGAGATCTATACTATTAGGGATACTTGTTGTAAACCCTAAAAAATCGATAGTCTGAACCTTAATTTAAGTCCAGGTATTCTAAATTGTGTAATGAATCAATAAAGCTAGTAATAATAAAAGATTATGAAATGTATAGAACATCGATAATAAAAAAAAAAAAAAACTTAGAAATTAATTCCTGATTTAGGCACCATTAACTAAAATTGAACTCGAATTTGATCGAAACCCTAAAATTCTAACTTTAAGCCTAGAAAATAGTTAAATATCACTCAATAGTGATATAATTGTAGTCGATTGCAATTATTGACTAAATCGCGTAAATTTTTAACGAAATTGTTAAAATAACTTGCACAAAATTATAATTGTAACGGGTACCAATTAAATTGATAAATTTTCATAAAATTCTAAAATTAATTCATGATGAGTATTTTTATAATTTTTATGTTTAGAAAAATTACATGTAATTATTTCTAATATCCTTTTTTTCCTTTCATTTTTCTATTTTCCTTTTCTTCTTTTTCCTTCTTTTCTTTTCTTTTCTTTTCTTCTTTTCTCCTATTTTCCTTACCTTACACGTAAATTTCAGCTACAAAAATTCAGCAACACATGTGCATAAAAGAGATGTACATGTATCACAATTTAAGGGGGAAAGGACAAAGTAATAATATAAATATCTAATCCTGATTAATACATAAATGAAAAGGATAAGTTTCTCTATTTTTTTATATTATATGCTTCACAAAATCAACAGCAATCATGCCCTAAAATCCTAGAAGAGCAAACCAAAAGTTTAAAGTGGAAAAACAAAACAAAAGAAAAGAAAAGCAAAGTAAAAATAAACCAAAACCAAACCAAGAAGAACAAGGAGAAGAATAAGAAGAAAAAGAAGAAGAAGGAAGAAGAAAAGAAGAAGAAAATCAATATAATTAGGTAAGTAAAAGTATTTTAGTAGTATATATGTATATTATATAAGTATATGATATGGTATGTACATGTATCTTGTAAACTCTAGAAAATCAGTAGTTTGAACTCTAATTTAAGTCCTAGTGTCCTAAACTGTATAATAAGTCGATAAGGCTAGTAACAATAAAAGGTTATGAAATTTAATAAATCAAACATAACATCGATAATAAAACCCTAGAAATTGATCGAAACCCTAAATCGCGTACTAAAACCTTAAAACTGATTTATGCACCATTAATCAAAATTGAACCCAAATTTGTTTGAAACCCTAAAACTATAACTACAAGCCTATAAATCAGTTAAATATTATTTAATAGTGATATAATTATAGTCGATTGTAATTATCGACTAAATCACTTATTTGCATAAAATTTTAACAAAATCGCTACAATAGCTTGTAAAAATTATAATTGTAACGAGTACCAATTAAATTGATAAATTTTCACAAAAATTTCAAAATTAATTTATAATGGGTACTGTTATAATTTATATGTTTAGAAAAATTACATATATTTATTTTTAATTTTTATTTTCTTCCTTTTTCTTTTTCTCTTTTTCTCTTTTCCTTCTTTTCTTCTTTTTCCTTAGCTGCCATGTCCTGCAAAACAAAGAAATAAAAATCAGAAGTTAGTAGTCCACATGGTGAATTAATCAAGGAGAAGAGATAAGAAAATTTGATCATTTTGTCCCATCACAATTAATGCAAATCTTCTCTTAGTAATTGATCTTATTTTGATTTTTTTTGTTTTATTCTACTTAAAGATTCACGTCTGGAAAAACAAAATAGTAGAAAAAAAATAGAAAAAGAAAAGAAAAATCCTGGAAGTTGAAAAAAACATAAAGAGGAAAGACTAAGAAGAAAGAAGAAAAGGAAGAAGAAGAAAAAAATCAAAAGTAATAGGTAAGTAAAATTATTTTGCAAGTATAGATGTATATTATATAGTATGTACATATATATATGTAGTATTTGTATTGTATTTTTGTAAATATAACATTACTATTACATGTATGCATTCATAAGTACTTAAATTGAAATATATATGTATGTATACATGTATGTACATAGGTATAATATACGGTAGGAGTATGTAGTATGTATTTTTTTTTTAGATTACATATAATAAGTATTAAGTATTTTTACAAAATAACTATAGATATATACATATATATGTATACGTGAAATACATATTGATGTATATATGTATA
>JAMXBB010000005.1:57921736-57989687 GCA_024138015.1 Lumnitzera littorea | reverse complement strand
TATATATATATATATATATACCGAATATTAAGAAAGTAGTATATAGTATATATAATATAATAACATTTACTAAATAAAATAAATTCATAATTATGTGAGGAGTATATATATATATATAATACCGTAAATTAGGAATTACTCATTAAAGTAAAATTATAAAATTATAAAATTTATTAAATATATTATAAGTCTATATATATATGTGTATAAATCATAAATATATTAAGAAAAAGCTGAAATTAATATTTTATAATTTTTAAACTAAAATAATAAATTTTGTGATATTTTTATATCATAATTCAAACTACGAGTCATAATGTCCAAAACAGATCTCGTTACGAGAAAATACGCTTGAAAACGATCAAAATGGACTATAAGTTCATAACGATCCAAGCTAAAACGAAAAAATTATATGCGATTTGATAAAAAGCTCGAATCGACAATTTCACGTAACTCGGCGAAGTAAACCTTACAAATTATGTTACTAGTTTAGATTTAAATTCCCAAACTTACAAATTTTTATTGTTCTCAGGTGATTTTGATATAGACCCTAAGTTGCCACCAGATTATTACAAACTGAGTTGGCTATGGCTGAGTGAGTTTTTCCTAATGATTCCATACTAATTTGTATTTGTAGTTAGTGAATATAAATTATGATTGATAAATGAATGTGTATGGGGTTGGGTTATTCTTATGCATGATAATTATTGTTAATAATGAATTTACTTTAAATTACAATAATGTATTGATTGTTGCATAGTATATTCACTAAGAATTGATTATTTGTGACTTAGAATGATCACCAAATAAATAAGACCTAAATTTTACTCGACTAGAAAAGTTAACTTAGATCACGCATAATCATGCACCACATAACTAATTCCAGCAGTTACATTACACGGAGGTAGCGAGAGGCCATACGTGGGTTGATTATTAATTGTTATAGATTTTGTATAGTGCACACTTGCGATATGACCTTACCCTAGCCCATGAGATGACTAGGCGTCGAAAGTGCCAACCGCCTAGCTAAGGGTCGAGTCCAAAGGCCTTCGTTTAGGGATGAGTGAAGGCTGTATGAACCTATTCACAATCATATGTAGAACTTGTTTTGATAAAACGATAATGGATATACCATTACATTTAAGAAAAAAAGGAAACACGGAGTTTCGTTATGAGATAAGTTCTAATATGATACTCGTATCTAACTGTACCGATGTATCTCCAACCTTGACTTCGGAGGGCATTAAATCTGAGTTACATGCAGTACCTGGTCACCTACATGTATTTGTTTGGCATACTGATTGTCATACATTCATTTGATTGAACTTAATTAATATACCACTTGATTGTTATATGGTTAAGGAATTATCTCACTAAGTTAATTAGTTTATACCCTTGTAGTCTTTTTTCTTAGGCTAAGTTATTTGTGAAGTCGGGCCATCGCATGTTCGAGGTTAGTATTTCACACGGGATCAATGTGGGAGTTGGACGTGATCAGAGAGTATTTTTGATAGTTTATAGAGCTGATTATATAATCGAGTGATACTAATTTGACTTAAGACATGTTTTAGATTTCTTATCTGTAAATTCTTATATAAATAGATTATGTGATTACGTTTCTATATTTTATTATTTATCATGAAATGATATTACTTATGCTTGTGCACTATAGATAGTTAGCTATAGCTGTAGCCTTGTATATTGTATAAAAGGGTCGTTGATTGTAAGAGAATTCAATCTACAATCATTTGTACGGTATATGGCGATTGCCGTGACTAGTCCCTCAGGTCGTATATATTATCTTTAGGAATACCCTTTTTAAAGCTAAGGACCTTTTAGCAAATCTCTTTTATCGAAAGTTCTATCCTTTTGAGAAATCAATTCTTAAAGTGATCTATCCTCTTAAGAAAACTCATTTTTTCTATTGAGCCTAAATTTTTGGTTTTCTTATTTTAATTTGATTTCTTATTTTCTGATTAATACTAAATCCTAATCCATTTAATATTAATCATCGACTAGAGAAATTGAAAAATTCCAGTTTCTTTGAAAAAAACTTTTACAATCACCACCTGATTGCAGTTGAAAAAAAAAATTGTAATCAATTAGGTGGATTGACTACGATTTAGTTACTGTTCTTTGATTTTAATTTAATAAAAACTAAAGGGTTATGAATTTGGAGGATAACCTATTAAACCCTTATGGGTACCATAATTAATTTTCTGAAATTAGATTTATTCTTTCAAATTATCCTTTTTTGATACTTTTAAGAAAATAAAAATAAAATAAATAAATAAAAAAATCTAATTTTTTACAGATTTTAACATCATTCCGAAAATGCCTATATATCTGCTAGTTAGGATTAGATAACTATAGTTCTTTTTAAAAAATTTAGTATGTTGGTTTATCTTAGTTTTGAAAATAGACCGAGTTTATGTCGTTACTAATTTAGTTTATTCAAATAAAAACTAAGGAGTCCTAATTCTCAAATACTTTTATTTTTACAAGAAAACTCTCTAAAAAATCCTATCTTTTTTTTAAAAGGTTCTTTTTATTAATTTTTATTTTTTTATTTTTAAAAATAATTTTCTAAGTAGGGAATCCTAAATAACTAACTTAATGATAAACAAATTTCCTAAGCTAGTATATCTATATCATACTATCTACATACTACGTTATCAATCTTAGATAAATAAACAAATAACTAATAAATAAAAAAATATTATAATAATAATAAACTGAAGAAGGAGATTGAACTTGAACTTCAGCTATGTGATAGAGTGTTGTTTATGTTTGGCTATGGATTGTGCTGTGAAGTAGCGTGTGCTGTGCGTGGACAATAGTGGTCGGTGGAAGTACAATCAACATGGCATGCTATGAAGTGCAACAGTGGATGATGATTCAGTTGTAGACATCTGTAAAGCGCTGGAGTTGCTGGCTGAGCTTCGCGCGGCCTGAACTGCTGAACAGTGTAGACTAGCGCAGTACAGCAGCGCCGGTGGCTGTGTAGTCGAGTTGTACAGCTACTGTAGTTGTGGACGTATGCTGCTGCGGCATGCATTTGGTTAAGTGAGGATGAAGGGAGCAGGGTTGTCAGAGTTATGTACTGCGGTAAGGATCTGATTCCGTACTTATGAAGTGTTGACGTTGTATTCAATCGTAGACGTATAGTGTAAGTTTGTAGTGAAGTTGGGCATGCAACGGATTGTCGTGTGGGAGTGAACTTGATCAGTGTGCATGTGTGCTGATCTTGAGTAAAGGTGAGCGAGTGAGTTCCGTGGGTGGTCGTGTGTGTACTGTGCAGATCGATGCATGTGGATAGGGTATAGTGTTGAAGTGTGAATTGTGTGAGGATGGGCGTGGGATATAATGGCAGTAAATCAGGTCATCGATGGAGTGACAGTGTTTGGTTGTTGAGAGAGCTGATCGGTATGCAGTTGTTGGTTCTTGGTTGGTTGTTCACTACTATACAGTGAGGAAGATGATGGAGCAGCCATATTGGTGGGTTGATTGTAGACGTGATCTATGATGTCAGTAGGCTATTGCAATTGCAATCATGCGTCATTGGATTCGTTTAGAGTTTGGACATAAGTGCAACGAGTGAGTTCTGTGGGTGGACGTATGTATGAAGTCAACGAGTGATCGTGGCATGGCAGATGAGTTACGATGGATGGCCAATCGTAAATGATGAAGACAAAGAATTTCAATCCTTGTGGGAGTGTGTGTAATTATGTTCTCTTTTACGCCACACGATTAAAAGTGCAAAACCAAATCTTTAAAATCATATAAAATTGAATCTTTTATATTGATTAAGATTTGATTTGATAAAAATCAAATTAGACTTAATTTAATTATATCGATTTAAACTCTATTTGATAAAAATCAAATTAGATTTAAATCTCACAAATCTTTATCGTATTAAATTAAAAAAATTTGATTAGATTTGAATCCCGTATACTTAACCAACTTTTGCAAAATGAAATAAAGAAAAATAAAAAGCATATATGCATCTAATGAGATTCAAACATATGACCTCAAACTAATCCAATATCAATACTTAAATCTTTATCCGTTAAGCCGTTGACTTGTATCTTATTATTTAATATAATTAAATTGTACTTAAAAAACATGACTCTCTAAAATAAAACTATTTGAATCGAACTAAAAATAAACCGATTGCCCCTAAACTACTTTTCTTTATAAAAATCTACTTTCCTAAAAAATATTTATGATTTTTCTTTTTTCCATTTCTTTTTTTGTATTTTTATCATTTTTCAATTTTTTTATTTTGGATTAGGACCTTAAAATAAACAAAAAATAGAACTACGAGGGAACAAAAATTGGATATCTGCACTTCTAAGATAAGACTCTTTTAGTAGATATTTTTCCCTCGAAAGATCTATCCTTTTTGGAATATTATTAAGGCAAAATTGGATATATCTTATCTTTATGGCAAAGTTTTACTCAAACTTCACTACAAAAAGAGACAATTGTAAACATCTTATTTTTGCTACCATTTTTTATTTAAATGATGCTAAGTTTACAAAAAAAAAATAAAAAATAAATACAAAAAGCTTGAAAAAATGAAAAGAAATATGTATCAAAAGTGTCTAAGTCAAGTCAGTGGGTTATTTAAGGTCAAAGAAGGCAATTTTATAATCAAATATATATATGCACTATCAAGCCTAATTTTTCGATTTCTTATTTTAATTTGCTTTCCCTTAACATGATTTAAACTAGACTTTATGCCTATTTAATTTAAACCCTTGACTAAAGTCAAAGGAAACTCGTTTTCTTTACTTTGAAAAATTTGGAATTGCCACCTGATAGGATCGGGAAAAATGATTAAATTAGAATTGATTAGGTGGATCGATTCTAATTAAGTCACTAGTTTACTTTTGAAAACTTTTTGAAAAGAATTCAAGAAATTATATTTTTTGCATTCGGTGGCTACTTTATTAAACCCTTATAGGTATTACTATTAATTTTCTAAAATTAGATTTTATTTTCAAAATCACCCTTTTTAAAACAAAATTTAATCACTAGTAAATTAATTTAATTGGATTTATTTTACAAAAATAGATAATTCAAGCTATAATTTACAAAAAATGGATAAATAAAATTTTTATAAATTTTATGTCACCTCAGAGATGCTTACGTGCCTTTTAGTTGGGATCAAACGATCGTAGTTCATTCTTAGAAAAACTTTAGTGGGTTGGTTCTTTTTATAAAAAATAATTGAGCCAAATTTACATTTTTATTAATTGTTTTATTTTTATTGAGAAAAATCCCTAAAAGCCTAATTTATATTAAAAAAAAAACCTTAAAAACCTAGTTTTTTGAAAAATTCGAAATTAATAATTTTATTTTTAAAAAAGCAACTAAGTAATAAAATTTTTATTTTTCAAGAAAAACCATGAAGACTTATGAAATATGCAATTTTTTTGAAATATACAATTTTCTATAGGATAAAAATTTTATATGAAAAAAATGCCTAAAGCATGAAAAAGATACCTAACTATATAAAAAAATGCTTAAATCAAGGAAAAGATACCTATCTATACGAAAGATATCTAAACCATGGCAAAAAAAAAAAAAAAATCTAAACTATAAAAAAGAGGTTTAACTATACAAAAGATATCTAAATCATGGAAAATATATCTAATTATATGAAAGATATCTAAACTATGAAAAATAAGCATAAATCATAGAAAATATGTCTAATTATAGAAAAGATGTCAATTAAAGATTTTTTATTTTATGAAAAACTAAATAAGTAACAAAATGATATTTTTTTATAGAAAAATCCTTAGGATACCTAATTTTTTTAAAAAATGAAATTTTTCTAAATTAATAAAATATGTAAAGGATGAGATTTTATAAAAAATGCCATTTTGAAAATATGAAATCTAAAAGAAGAAAAACTATTTTAACTAAAATTTAGCTTCACATATGTTCACTAAACACTAACACTAACACTATAACTAACTACTAACAATTAAAGACCTAATGAAAATAAAGAAGTTAATATAAGTCTTAAAAATAATTATGCATAAAAATAGTAAAATAAATAAACAAATTGCACTGAGTGAAATAAAAAAAAAATATAGATAATAATTAAAAACCATTATTATGTACCTGATGAAAGGGAATAAGTCAAATCTTGAGTCTTATCGTACGCACAACTATGGAATTAGATTGAGGAGTGGGTTTGAGCGTATTGTTGTGATTAGTGATTATGTATCTTGAATTGTATGTATGGCAGAGAGATTGGAGATTGGGAGATTAGCGAGGAGCGGTGATTGTGTTTAGTGTTTATTTTTTTTCTATCATGATGAACTCCCTTCTCCCACTACTCGATCCCTATTTATATAACCTAAAAACAAATATCCTAGATCAATTCATATTTGAATTGATAAATACCAATTTAGATCCAAATCTTTATAAATCTTCGTCTTATCAGATTTAACAATATCAAATTAGATTTGTTATCTCCAATAATCATTTGGCCATGATTTTATTAGATCTAAATAACAATCTTAACAACTCAATCTGATTTATTTTAGATTAGGATTGTAGAACACCAAATATTTTCTTTTATTGGTTTTCTTTTTATTGATTTTATTTTTGAATTTTTGAATTTTTTTTTTATTTTCTAAATTTGGAACTTCTTTTTTTTTTTAATTATTATTATTTTCTAATTAAAAACAACTAGGGTGCAAAAACGGGGTATTTACGGCTGCTCCTCTTTATGGAGAACTTTGAGTAAAACTTTGCTAAAAAGATAAAAGAGATTCCATTTTTTCCTTAGGGATGATTCTGTTTTATAAAACAATACAACTAGCTAGCTATCTTGGGCCTTGTTCACTAGGGGATTTGGTGATAAAAAGCTCAAAATGAATGGTAGTGAGGGTAATGTCCCTATGGGCTAGTAAGAACCCTAAATGTTATTGAAAAGGGAGGTAATGCCCATGTTGGCTAGCTAACCTAAATGAATGGGCAAAGTGCTCCTTAAATTGACTAAAACCTTAAAAGATATTGGAATTTGGTTGTGCTCCTCTAAGTTGACTAACTTAGGCGGAAGCATCTCTAAGAGACTAACAACCTTAATTGAAAAGTTGACATATAATCTCATCGTACTCATTCAAGCTGACTAACATAGGTAGGACTGTCTCTAAGGGACTAACAACCCTAACTGAAAGGTCAACATGAAACCTAGCCATGTTCCTCTAAGTTGACTGACATAGGTAGGAGCAGCTTTAAAGGACTAGTAATCGTAACTGAAAGATTGACATAAACCTAGCCATGCTCTTTTGAGACGATTGACAAAGTAGGTCGATAGGAAACATAGTCATGCTCCTTTGAGTTGACTAACATAGGCGAGAGCATTTCTAAAGGACTAGCAACCCTAACTAAAAGGTTGACATGAAACTTAGCAACTGAAAAGTCAACATGAAACCTAGTCATGCTCCTTTGAGCTAACTAACATAAGCAGAAGTGTCTCTAAGGGATTAGCAACTCTAATTGAAAAGTCAACATGAAACCTAATCGTGCTCCTCTAAGTTGATTGACATAAGAAAATGGGTGAAGCTCTCCTTAAGCTAGATAAGACCTTAAATAACAACCTGATCATACCCTTTTGAGATGACTAACCTAGGTAAACGGGTAAAGCGCTCTTTGAGTTAGCTAAGACCCTAAATGAGAACCTAGTCATGCTCTTCTAAGTTGACTAACCTAACCAAATAGGTAAAGCACTCCTTGAGTTGGCTAAAACCTTAAATAATTACCTGGTTGTACCCTTTTGAGTTGACTGACCTAGGTGAAATAAGAATTAGGACAGTACTCTATGAGTTGATTAGAACCCTAAAATGAAAAATATGAATCAAGACAACGCTTTATGAGCTAACTAGAACCCTAAAAGAGATATGAATCAAGACAATGCTCTATAAGCTGACCAGAGCCCTAAGAAAATGTAGATCGGGATAGTGCTCTATGGGCTAGTTGGAACCCTAAGGAAAATGTGGATCGAACAACGCTCTATAAGCTAGCTAAAACTCTAAGGAAATAAGAGAAAGGGTAAGCATCCTATAAGCTAGCTAAGAACCCTAAGAAGCAAAATTGAAGGATGTAACATTTTGAAAAACCTCTTAACTTAAGAAATTTACAAATAAGAAACTTGGTAAAAATCATTTATTACAAAAAAAGGCATTAAGGATAAGGTTTCATGACTTAAAAAGGAGTTAATGGACATAAAAAGCTAAATTAAGGAGAATGACTTAAAAGTAGGTAAATGAATTGAAGATTTAGCCACTTAGGCTGACATGGATATAAAAATGGATTAAAAAACTTGTGACAGGCCTTTACTTTCTCTCTCTCTCTCTCTCTCTTTTCTTTCTTCTTTCTTCTTTTTCTTTCTTTTTTGGAAAGTTTGCTAATGGATATAAATTCTTATTTAAAAAAAAAGTGCTATAACCATCCTTTTCCTTGGTAACCATGTAGGGTATCTCATACTCTTCTTATTCTTTGAAAATGTTTGATGCGTGCTTCTTGTTAAGGCCTTATGATTTTAAACATTCCTTTCCTAAGGAATAAGTAACTCATTGTAGACTCTGTAAATTCAACCTTCTAAACATAGTATTGAATTCAAGTGTCGTAGACATTTCTCTAAGTCAATAAAACTACATAAAATGAAAACCAACTAAAATTTTGAACTTGAAACTTAAAACGAACTTGGAAGACCCAACGATATAATTTGGAAACCCTTATCATGCAAGAAAACCCCAATCCCTACATACGTGTACTTTAAAAATAAAAAATTTAAAACTCTATAAAATTATCTTAACGCTTGAAAAGCCATAAATCAATGAAATTATCAATAATTTTAGGAAATCATATAAAACTGATAACAAACGAATCAAGGATTATTTCAAGTAATAATAAACAACAAAACTAAGCTAATTAACGGAATAAATTAATAAATTTACAAAAATTATTTTCCTTGTATACATAAGTAGCCCCACAATATGTATATATAAATATATTATTAAGCAATTTCCTTTTCTTAATCTATCATATGTATATATATATATATATATGTTGCATAATAAAGCGGTGTTCCTAAATAATTAAGCCAATTGATCCTTAAGCTCCTAAGTGTAAGTAAATTATTCCCGAGTTGGTGAAAAACCCTAGAACATGCATAAACTCACTCGAACCCTAAAACCTAGGATGATCAAGGACTTACGATCCTAAATAAATAATTAAAATTATAATTTCAATAAATTTTATTTAACTCTAGAAAATTCAAAAATTTCTTAAGAGGCAAATCACAACCTACAAATTAATTCGAGAACCAAACCTTAAAAGAATTTCATATAAGACAATTCCCTTATTTTCACTTATAAGCCATGTTACGTATGGATAAATTGTAAACCCTACTTTTAGCAAACTTATGATTCAACTAAGAACACTTTCCAAATATTCCCAAGGATAAACTAAGCTAAGAATCCAAGTTTACATTTAAAAACGAATTTAATTTTCCAATTCAAAACCCTATTATCGATAAAACTCGAATACGAGAACCATAGACTCTAAACGCAAAACCCTAAAACAATTAAGGACTTGTAACCTTAAGCGGCTAATTAAGAATTTAATTTGAATAATTTTATTTAATTCTAGAAACTTTCATAATTTTATAAAAATTAAATCATAACTTACAAATCAATTTAAGAGACAAACTCCAAAAGAATTTCAAATCAAACAATCTCCTTATCTTCATGCATAAGATTTATGTACACGAATAAGTAAACTAATTGTAAACCCTACTTTTAGTAGGCATAGGATTTGAGTACGAGTAAATTCTGAACGTTCCCAAAGGATCAACTAAACTAGAAACTCAAGTTTACATTTAGAAACAAATTAAAATTTTCCAATTCAAAAACGAATTATTGAGAAAACCTGAGCTTGAAGAACTACGAGCTCTAAACTCACCTAAGACCCTAAACCCTAAAACAATTAGGGAATTTTGACCATAAGTGACTAATCGATAATTTAATTTGAATAATTTCATTCAACTTTAGAAAATTTCGCGATTCTATGAAAATTAAATCATAAATTACAAAACAATGTAAGATAAAAACCTTAAAACAATCTCCTATAAGGCTATGCCTTTATCTTCATGCTTAAGCCTTACACTTCAATAAGTAGATCAACCAATCACTTTAGATAACTTATCAATTGAGAGTTGAAATCATTTATCAATTGATAACTTATCAAAATCTAGTGATAAGACATTTTCCTTATCACCTCTTCACTTATACTACATATGGACAATTTTTCACAAGATTTCATAAGCTTAACTTTAATAAATGAGACAAGACCATTCCAAGACCCCAAAGGACATTAAATGGCAGATTTAAACAAGGAGGAATGGGGGGCCATACTCTTATCTTTCAACCATCAATCACTTCTCTTACACATCACTTCTCTTACACATCACTATTCACCCCTTAATGCATACATCATTAAGAGTTGCAATTGTTGACTTTTTGTAAGCTACAAGACGACACTTTCAAGACATTTAAACACTCCTTCTCTCTCCATTCCCAACCGGCCACACACTCCACCATTTCTCTCCCTTTAAATTTCACTTTCACTTTCACTTCATCTTTCTCTCTTTTGAAACAAACATAAAAAGGGGAAACAACCTTACCCCACAAAATCAAATTTTTCCATTTTGAAGCTTCACTCACAGCATTATTTTCCCTTGTTCTTCTATCATTTTCTTTCACCATCTAAGACCTTTTAAGACCATTAGAATCTTCCATAAACCCCATACCAAAAGAACAAAAGATTCGGGTTTCAAAAGGTAGCAACAAGGAGGAGGCAAAGTTAAGAGCTAAAGTGGAACCTTAATGCACAACCACCACACTTTGCGTTAAGGACGAGTAAGTGTTTCTTGTGATGTGTGGATTTGTATTTAGGTTAGGAGACTTGGATTTCTTGAAGATATGAGTAAGGTTTGAGTTGTTATAACACCAAAAATCATTTTAAGAAACAAACCATAAAACCCTTACATGAAGTTGAAATATGAGCATGTAAAGTTGGTGTTTTGTATGGACATTTGTTTAATGCTTTGAATGGAAGATTTTAAGTTAAGAAAATCTTGAAATGAGAAATTTAATGGAAGATAAGCATGCTGGACGTGAGGGTTCCATAGTCATTTGGATGTTGATTTTGTTTCCATTAAGTTAAACATGCTCAAATCTAGGCTTCAGTTAAGGAAAAATCCATCACATAAAGTTTTATGAAGAAATCAACTTTGTATGACATGAGCTATGATATGGGAGTTGTATTAAGTATAAGATATTTTATTTATTTATGTGGAGCATGAGTTAAAGGATCATTTGATGGAAGAAAACTTAAGTTAAGATTTGTACACAAGTAGTTAAGTGCATAATCTACCATCTAAACTTAAGGAAATGATGAAACAAGTTGAAAAACCAAGTAAGGACCCCTTAGGACCGTCATGAATAGATCTGGAACGTAGGAAAATGAGGCCTAAAAATATGATAAAAGTGAAAGAAGAAAGTGAAAATATTAACTAAGGCAAGTATAGTAAGCATACAAAGCCTAAAACTCAAAACCGAGTTTAAAACTTTCAAAACAAGCCTAGAACTCTAAGTTGGGCCTTCAATAAAAATCTAACCAGCATCTTAAAGTACCAAGAGAAGTTATTTTGAAGCCCATAAGAAATCCACCTAAGGCTCCATAAGCCTACCAAAGTCACTAACTTTAGTTTGAACCAAAAACAAGCCCATTTGACAACTTAAGCCCACTAAAGGGCCCAAGAAGTGGTTGTTAGCCTTAGGAACATAAATCAAAATTGTAAATTTGATCTCAAGGAGTATTTTAAGCTTATGATAAAATCTAAAGACCAAGCCCAAAGAATTTCTCAAGTTATCAAAAAGCCCATTTACCAAACAAGGCCCAAAAACACTCTAACACATGAGGAACGCTACTGTTCTGACCCATGGATAGAATTGTATACCTCATTTCGAAAATATAACCTTACCACGTTAAAGTACACTCGAAAATGAAGAAGATTGACTATAAGATCATAAAAATCGGATTTAAAACGAAAAAGTTATACGCGATTGAACTTAAGGTAAAAACTGGGAAAAATTTAGAAAACTAGTCAAGAGTATAACTTAAGGAAAATTTACTTAGTTTCTTAAGTTTGCTTCAATTCCTTATAAAAATTATTTCAATGACCAGGGGACACTGTTTACGGAGACGACTTACCTTTAGATTACTTTGACTGACCCATATGGCAGAGTGAGTAAATTCCCGATGACTCTTTACTTGATTGTGCTTGTAGAATAGATGCACCTAAACTTATATATATATAAATTTGGATGCTTGTGGGATATGGGAAATGCATGTGTATGAATTTGTGGATGAATGTGATGACTTGTTAATTATATTTAATAAGGGGAATTGTTTGCATTATATATACATGTGAATTGAATGGAATGAAATTGTCTGATCACCTTGAAAATCGAGATAATTACTTATCTGATTAAGAAATCAAAATGAATCATGCATACCCCATATTGCATACGGATAACACTGACTGCCGCTTCACGCAGAAGATGGGAAGGGACTCACAGGAATACGAGTTTCCTGCAGGATTGAGCACTAGCTACGCTATCATATATATTGAGTTTCTGTCTTAAGCTGATGGGCTTACTAGGCGCCGAGAGACGCCAACCGTCAGCGAGGGGCTGAGTCTTGTGGCTTCTGCTTAGGGTGTGTGATTGTGGATTGCGGAGGCCACTACACCGCTAGACTTGGGATTTTGAAAATATGATTTATTATTCGGTAATGAAAGTATGTATGTGTATATATATACATAGTTTTGTTTTGACTTAAGCACAATAGTGCTAATGAATTATAACCCAAGGTCTAGAACTCGGATTTTGGTTTGGGTCGGTTAATTATCTCCAAACCTCGACTTCAGGGGACGTAATTCTGAGTCGTATGTAGTTCCTAGGTCACTGCATGCGTTTTTGGCATACTGATTGTTCATGCATTCATATGATTATGCATATAATAAATTTCTGCTATGTGGTATTGACGAGGGTAATTATCTCACTAAGCATAAGCTTACACCCCAACAGTTCTTTTTCATGTAGGTTGATCGATAGTTAGGAAAGGGGATAGGAATCGAGTGCAGAGTGCTACTATTGAATCAGTATGATGAAAAGCTTGTGTAGTTAATTTGGAATGCTCTGAAAAACGACTAATGTCTCATTTAAGTTTACTATCTTTAGTAAGTTTAGAATTTTCTAAAATTGTCTATCCTGTTTCATTATTTTGGTAGAGGATACCGATTCTCTGCGGTTCTGAGGAATTGTGGAAAAATTGGATATCCATAATTATATATATTATATAATGAGTTAATGAACTAAAATTGAAGACTCTAGTAAACAACTATTTAGAGTCTTGCAATCTCTGACTTGCAAGGCGATTTTCTTACCATGGGTGCACACGTGATATGGAAATTTTAGGCAATACTACTAGGTCCCTAATAAGGTCGCTACACTCATGGTTAGTTTAGTCGAAGAGGACTTCCTTGCGCACTCTCAGTCTAGATTTTGCTCTCAACTGCTATCCTAAAACTTACAATTCAGTTTGTAAGTGATATGCTTTGATCAATCTGATAGTTTTTTTTTAGTTCAATATTATGAATTAGGCTTTTGATCAAATGATTTCAAAAGGGATTAATGAGAGAGCCTATTAAAAAGAAACATTTTTATCCAACCCAAGTATATAAGTCTAGAACCTTAGGAAAAACTAGAATTATACTTGCCTTAGTTTCAAAAATAATTTTTATTTTAGATAAATTATTCTTTAAAATCAAAAGAGCTTTGATTAAGTGGGAAGGCATTATGGATAAGGGTAGTCTTGTATGATTCAAGATGGATAGGAAGGTTTGTGTTCATGATTTAGAGTGTGATTTTAAAATTAATATGGGGTTTTGTGTTAGTGATTAGAAATGTGATTCTAAAATCAATATAGGGTTTTGTGTTAGTGGTTGGAAATGTGATTTAGGAATAAATATAGGGTTTTGTGTTTGTGGTTGAGAATATGATTCAAGACCTTATGTTTCTAGAGCAACTAAAGCTTCTAGGCCTTCTTTGGTTAGGGCTTTTATTAAGCTCGATGTTTAGGCGTTTCTGCCTTTTACTTTCTTCTATTTTTTTTTTTTACTTTGCCCCATTATTTCTTACTTTTCTCTCCCCAAAAGTAATTATCTCTTTTGTCGAGTCTTTTTCTTTAGATGAATCAGGCCTTAGATTCATAGGTTCTAAGTGTATGGGCTTGGGTAAGGTATGTGTGATCTTGAGTTATTTGGAAAAGTATTAACTCTTCTTTAAAGGGAACAATTTATGGAAAACAAAAGTTATTCTTGAATTGTTATTACTAAGATAAGCACAAACTAGTTTTATCCTTCTCTCCTAATCAATGACCTTAACCTCCAAATTGTCTTACTATGGGTTGGTTCTTGACATGGTTTACATTTGAAAGCACTCCAAATTGGATCAACAGGGTTAAAAAAGGATAATTCTGTTTGAGATATGAAAATAAATGCCTAACTTCAATTTAATCTATGTATTACATTCAAAACAAACCTCCCTTAAACGAATGAGTCTAAAAATCCCTCATCATGATGTCTTTCATCTCTCAAAGAGTTTAAGGCTTGGTGTATGGGATGCAGTTCGCCTCTTTTCATTCTACACTTTTTTTTTTCTTAAATGAGTTACCAATTCTCTATATAGGGGTTAATTTGCCATAGGGTGGAGATTAACCTTATCCCCAATTCCTTGAAACATGCTTTAATCATGAAACGATCCCTTTCATTTGATTTGAGTTCAAAATGAAATTTCAAAGACCAAATGCCCCGTACCTTTTGTGTTCTTGCTTAAATTGCCTCAAACTTAGAGGTCTTAATGCCCTTTAGCTCCCTTATGTGATTTCAGGCCTAGTTCTTTAAAGTAAAATGAGCTAACATTGATGTCTTTTGAGGTAGAAAGGACTGTAAATTGCCCTTTTTATTTGTACCAAGGATTAAGCTTATGATAGTGTTTCATGACTTGGTGTTTAGACTTAGTTTACAGTTGGACTTGATGAACTAGGGGTTTTGAGTTAGTTCGGCTACCTTGATAGGTCATGGAATTATGTTTGTCCTGAGTCTCATAAGGATTTGTAATTGTTAGCAACATTCTTTTTTTTTTTTTTTTCTTTCCTTTCTAGAAGAATAAGAGAAAAAGTTAAGGCTTTTATGTTACAGAGATCGAGTGATCAAATTATAAATGGGGGATTGCTTTCTTAGGATTCTTTATATAAGCCTATATATTTATATATATATTTTTATTAACAGAGAACAACGGTTTAATGAATGCTATTAAAGGACTTATTTGTAAACAAGGAATGGAATAATGATATTCTAAAAGAGAAAGTGTTCTTTTTATTATGAAGGACACAATACATGAACAAAGTAATGGAGTTTAACATTGTACTCAATTATTATTCAATAGAACTAAAGATCATTTCCAAATCTTATTTATCTTGAAAGAGGAAGCCTATTTACAAGGTGCAAATCTATTTAGAAGAATGAATATTCTTAGCTTATAGAATACTTGGCAAAATAACAACTACCTAAAACTATTCAGGATTGATCCTTTTTGTTTTTTTCTTTTCACTTTTGATCACTTAAGAACAAGCTTTCAAAAGATGTGTAGTGTTTACAAGGTAGCAAAATGTGATTATTTATGAACTAACTTTTAGAAATGAAGACACAAGTATCAAGCAATAATAAAGTTAAGGATAAAAAATGTAAAATGAAGAAGTACAAATGCAAAGAATTAGTGATCAAATGTTAATGTGGCAATATTCGGTGTTTATGGTTGTAATTATATCATAATTCCATTATTATAGTAAATTTACAAGAAAAATGTTACATAGAAATAGAATTTACAAGGAATTTTTACATTTACAAATATGTAATTTACAAAATAAAATACAGGGAAATAATGAACAAGTCCTATACAAAGAATTAATATACATGGAAAATTACATGGATAATATGGGAATTCAGAAATAATATCGACTCTTAGTTAACATGCCTCATTATTATTTATTCATCGATCAGGGTTCATATATACAATTAAGGTGTGTTCTAAAGGTCCTCAAGTTCTGTGACCTCATACGTTTTTCAAAGTAATGGTTTTATGGTCAAATCTAAACTTGAGTAGGGTATCTTGATCTGCCCCGAAAGGTGATTACCCCATAACATCCAAAGCTTACACAATAATCCCCTTCCTAAGATCCTAAGATAGCCTGGTTCTAATTGCATCTATGTACGTATGATTTATATAATTAAAAGCCCCCAAGAAAACCCCATAAGTAAGCTGCAACGAAAAGGGTTAGTATAATAATTTATATTTTACAACAAAAAGAAAAGGGAATTTACATGGAATATTTATAACTCAGGTATTTTTTGAAAAATAATCCTAATTTCAAAAAATTGAAGTGGCTAGCCCCCTTGACATCTCTTATGGAGTCACCAAGCTGTTAAGCCTGATTTTTCAGTTTCTTATTTTAATTTGATTTCCCTTGACTTGATTTAAACTAAACCTTATGCCTATTTAATTCAAACTCTCAACTAAAGTTAAAGGAAAGCTGATTTCTTTATTTTGAAGAATTTGTAGTCACTACCTAGTGAGACTGGGAAAAATGATTAAATTAGATTCGATTAAGCGAATCAATTCTAATTTAGCTATTAGTCTACGTTTTGAAAACTTTCTGAAAAGAATTCAAGAAAGTAGATTTTTTGGTCTGGGGGCTACTTTATTAAACTCTTACAGGTACTTGTAACACCCCAAAATGAGGCTTGGTAATTTTGCCTAAAATCTTTCTATCATGTGTACACCCATGATATAAAGACTGACTTTGTAAGGCTCTAACTAGTAAGTTTCTAAGACTATTTATTCAATTTATATACATCTGCTTAACTATATATATATATAAGTGATTAAACAATCCATAGTCACTAGAACCATAGAGAGTCAGAATCACTTACCAAATAATAAGAAAGGATATCTATATCTTGACAATCATAATGCCATTAAATACCTTAAAAGTTTAGTTCGACTATACCACTTGTTTTCCTAAACTTATATTTTACATTCTCAGCCTGATGGAGCACTTTGCAGTTGAATCCTAGCCTAACCCCAACTTTGTAAGACCTGCAAAAGAAACTATTAGGGGGTAAGCTACACCTAACTTAGTAAGTAATCTTCCTACCATACCATCAAACAATAACAAGTGAGTATATACTATTTATAGTATATATAATTGGTCGGTAACTATATACAACACAATTTTAATGCCTATCGTTGCCTAAGTTAAGAAGTGTTTAGGCACGTCAAGACCCCGGTATCCACATCCAATATGAAATCTCTTAACAATATAAACACTCTAAGCAGTAGACACGGCTCAGCTTCAAGCAGAAGGTGACACTCCCAAAAGCTGAATAGTTCTCAAAGGTCGAAGCAAGAATATGTTGTAAAAAATACTTCATACAATAAATAATCATAATACATAATATCAATTTGGATCCATCCAAGCATAACCACTTGCTCTATTTCATGGTGCTAGCACCCTTTAACTCATGTTATAAGATTTAATGCATATTTAGTTTAATTAGAGGCCAAATATTTATTAATTCTAGATTTGTAGGGTAGTTAAGTAAGTATATTTTAGATACTCTAATGCCTTACATTCTAATGCAACAAACAAGGGTATTTGAAATATCTTAGGATATTTTATAAGCATCGTTTAACTAGAACACACACACATAAGTTCCTATATACCCCAACTTACATTAAGTTCAATTATCATATATAATTAGATATTGTACTAAATATGAGTACAAAACAAAGTAAACTAGAAGGTAATATAATCACTTAGCTTGAAGTCTAGTATTCGCAATAGTCTTTAGTAGTCTTAAACTTGGTATTGCAAACCACTTAAGTAAGGTAATTAAAGTAAATAATACTCATCTTAAACGTAATCTATTCATTAGCCTCACTATAATTTCCTTATTTCTAGTTATTTCGTATTTTAGACATAACTTTCTAATTTCGCATTCAAATAGTCCATTTTCATCGCTTTCGAGTGTTCTTTCATTTGATGAAGTCCTTTTAAGGTGTTTAGGTGTGTAAGAATTTAGTTTAGGCCAAATAAGTTCATTGGTCAATGGTGCTAGTTTAACTACTTTAAGATTTGGGCCTAGTTTTAGGCTTTGGGCTTAATTTTGAGTGTTGGGCCTTACACATGACCTTTTGGACCATTATTTAGGTATTTTAAGTTTAAGTTTTTGAACAAATTCCATAACCTTTAATTTGGGCCTTAATGTTACTCTTTTTTACTAGTTTAAGGCCTCAACTTACTAAAATGTCTATAAGGGATGACTTTAATAGGCATTTAGACTTAACAGGCCTTTTATATTTTATTTTATGAGCCTTTTTAATTTAGGGATCAAATCTAGTCAATAAGTTATTAGGCTTTATGCTTAGTTCTTTTAATGGCTTTTAGACTTATCTTGCATTTTAAAGCCTTAAGTTCAACTCCACTTACTATTTTGGACTTAAGCCTACTAAAAGCCTTAAGAAAAGTCCATTTTCTATTAGGATTCAAATTTAGTTCTTTTCATTTATTGGGCTCCTAATCATATTTGTAAGGCTTTAATAACTAACTAAGCTAGTTTAACTTAGTTAGGCCTAATTTGCATTCTAAGACCCTAAACTTGATTCTAACTTATTCTAATAGGCCAAATATCCTAATAGGTTTACTAAATGACCCATTTACTAAGTGTTTCAGATCTGGTTCATTTCATTAGTAGGGTTTCTAACACTATTCCTAAGGCCTTAATCACCAATTTAACTAGTTTAGACCATTAAGTCATCATTACCCTACTTAACTTAGTTAATTATATCCTAAATCATACTTAACACTAAATAATCATATTATTAAGATAATAAATCAAAATTCACAAATTCAAACTTTCATAAAAGTAGTGGCCAAGTAGGGTTCTTCTAGGTTTTCCTTTAACTTCTTCCATCTAACACTTATTCTAATATATTTCTTTATTTTAATCACATTTCTACTAGTTTTAAGCTAATAACATCACTTAACATGGTGAAAACAAGATGGGTACATATCTAAGAAGGGGCTAGCATAGATGATACTTAAGGTTTCATAGAGTTTAATTAACATCTTTTCAAGTTATCTACATAAAACGATCTCCTACACCTCTAGAATAAAAATAGCAAACTAGCTAAGTACATGAATAAATGTGTAATTAGAAGGATCTAAAATGATATATACATAATTATAACATATTTATATAGTATTCCTAATCTTAAACTCTCAAGATATCATAGGTATAACTTATGTGAACAAGAAAGTCAAGTTGGGTGAGTTTTATCTTAAGTTGGCCTGCATGAGTTCCAACTTTTCCACTCAAAAACAAAATCTAAACTTACTACTTTGAGGGAAAATGTTTGTTGGAAAGAAACTAAGGTATGTATGTGATCTTTTGGTGGTGTCTTCTTATCATTTAGTGGAGCTTGCTAGAGGTAAGGCCAAAAGGCATTGAGATGCGTAGGGGGGTCTAATAGCTTCTTTTATTTTCTTCCCTTTTTCCTTTGGTTTTTGTTCAGGTTTCTTGAAAGTATTTCCTAAGGTTTTCTATGCATGAAGAATGATGTCAAATGAGGGTTTTAGAGGGGTGAAATGATAGATATTGGAGGTAGATTAAGGGGGACAAGAGGTAGTTATCTTAAGATAAGGATACATGGTCCCCTCTTGATACTATTGTATCTTGTTTGCTTTTTACTAAATGAGGGGGAATTTTGTCTCCTTAAGGACAAGTGTCCTTTAATTCTCAATTAATCCTTTGTCTTTTGTTTCTAATTGAATTTGACTTGCTACTAATTAAGATGTAATGAGAGTTAGTAGATGTATTAAAGGGTAATTAAGCTAATTAATTGCAATTGTACTTAATTAAGCAATTTAGGCCTAATTAATGTGTAACTAGGGTCTTGCCATATTTTATCACTATAATTAAGTTTATTGACTTATATTACTTTGTTTGTTAGAGTCCTTTATTATTCAGGACCGATTAGGGTTTTTAGACTACGTACGAGGCTGGTGATTTAGGGCTTTGTAGTGATTGGAGAAATTATTTGTGATCAGCAAATAATTTAAAGAGTATACTTAAGGTTTATTAGTTGAATTAGGGTTTTGAACTTCCAATTAAGGTTTTACTCAATCTATTGATATTTTCTAATCGTTTTAAGGTTTCTCGCAAATTAGGGTTTTTTTTAGGAGTTCTACATGAACGATTAAGGTCTTAGGGTTTTACTCTTTTTGGGGTTTTTCGACTTATTACATAGGGTTTGTGACTTATTATTTAGGGTTGAATCATTTTATTTATGGATTTTATTATTATATCTTAAGCGATTCTAAGGATTACTTACTAACTCTTATACCTAACTCTAAGTTTGAATCCAAAAGTTTACGGGATTCATATTGTCTCCCTAAGTATAACGTTGGCATTTTTAAGGAGATATTTTCATATAATTACTTTAGTTTCATATTATTAATCATTCTTGACTTATAGTTAATTATGATGTAAAACCTGATTAGCGGATTAAGGTGTAATTAAGTTTCTTAATCTTAAGTACTAGTATACTTGACATTAATTAGGTATAGTTTAGGGCTTAATGTGCCAAATTAACTTAGTTAAGCCCATTATGTCATCTTGTCTAATTAATTTAAAGAATTGAGAAAATTATTATTATTTGAGTACGTTTTAGAGGGTAGATTAGGGTTTTAGGGTAATTAAGTGATTAGTCTCCGATTAATTAATAGTTTTACTATTTCATTAGATACAGTAGTTGGATTAAGGTTTTCGACTTTACATTAAGGTTTTATAATCATTTTAAAGGTTTATACATATTAGGGTTCTAATCAGGATTTTAGTTTTTGAACGTTCATTTAAAGGCTACAGTATTCGTTTTAACGTTTTGAATTCATTATTAGGGTTATCTATACTAATATTTATTTTTTGCTTAACTTATCCTTTATCGATTTCAAAAAGCTTTTATAGGCTTCGATTATCAATCTCTTTCCCATTGGGGTTTGGGGTTAGTTCCGTTAGATTAGGTTAACCTTAAGAGTAAACATTAGTTATTGGTATTTGTTTATAAGATTTTGGGGTTTTTTAGTGTAAGGGACAATTAGGGCTTGGACTGCTATTTAGGGTTTTAGGAGTTTGAGTTTGAATTTTTTTAGAGTGTCTTTTAGGTTCAGGGTTAGTTATTTTGCCAACACTAAGAGCATCTTTCGAGAAACCTTATTAACTTCTAACCTTTTATCTAGGAAATTTGTAGGAATTATAGTACCACTATTAATTTTTAAAAATTAGATTTTATTTTCAAAATCACCATTTTTAAAATAAAATTTAATCAATGGTGAATAAATTTAATTGGATTTATTTTACAAAAATAGATAATTTAAGCTAAAATTTTCAAAAAAATGGAAAACTACAGTTTTTACATATTTTATGTTGCCCTAAAGATGTTTATATATCCGTTAGTCGAGATTAGATGTTTATAGTTCATTCTTAGAAAAACTTTAGCAGGTTGGTTCTTTTTATAAAAATAATTGGGTCAGATTTATGTTTTTATTTTTATTAAGGAAAATCCCTAAAAGCCTAATTTTTATTCCAAAAAGAAAAAAGAAACTATAAAAGCCTAATTTTTTGAAAAGTTCCAAATTAATATTTATACTTTAAAAAAAATAAGTGATAAAATTTTTTATTTTTCAAGAAAAACCGTAAAGGCCTATAAATGCAATTTTTATTAAATATGCATTTTTTTACATGATAAGAATTTTATATGGAAAAGATACCTAACTATACAAAAGATGCTAAAATCATGGAAAATATGTCTAACCATACAAAAGATGTCTAAACCATGAAAAAGAAGCCTACCTATACAAAAGATGCTAAAATCATGGAAAATATTTCTAACTATATGAAAGATGTCTAGATCATGGAAGAGAAGCCTAAATTATAGAAAAGATGTTTAAATTATAAAAAAGATATCAAACCATAGAAAAGATGCCAATTAAAGAATTTTTTTTTATGAAAAACTAAATAAGTGACAAAATGATTTTGTTTTTTCTAAAAAAATTCCTAAGATACCTTTTTTTTTTTAAAAAAGAAATTTTTCTAAATTAACACAATATGCAAAGGATAAGATTTTGTAAAATATGAGATTTTATAAAATATACCATTTTGAAAATATGAAATCTAAAAAAAAACTAATTTAACTAAAAATTAGCTTGACATATGTTCATTAAACACTAACACTATAACTAACTACTAATAATTAAAAACTTGATGAAAATAAAGAAGTTAGTATAAGTCTTAAAAATAATTGCGCATAAAAATAGTGAAATAAATAAACAAATTGCACTAACTGAAATAAAAAAATAAAATGAACTATAGACTATAATTAAAAACCACTATTATGTACCCGTTGAAAGTGAACGAGTCAAATATTAAGTCCTGTCACACACACAACTATGGAACTGGTCTAAAGAGTAGGTTTTGAGCATATTGCTATAGTAAATTGCAGCAACAGTGATCAACAATTGGTGATTGTGTATCTCAAATCATATGTATGGAAGAGAGATCAAGGATTAGGAGATTAGGGAAGGTAGCGATTGTGTTTAGAGTTTTTTTTTTTTTTTTATCATGATGAACTCTCCTCTCTTACTACTCAATCCCTATTTATATAACTCAAAAACAAATATCCTAGATCAATTCAAATTTGAATTGATAAATGGCAATTTAATTTGAATCTTTAAAAATCTTCATCTTATCAGATTTAACAATATCGGATTAGATTTGTTATCTTTAATAATCATTTGGCCATGATTCGATTAGATCTAAATAACAATTCCAACAACTTAATTTGATTTTTTTTTTTAGATTAGGATTCTAAAACACCAAATCTTTTCTTCTATTGATCTTTCTTTTTTTGTGTGTTTTTTTTATCATTTTTCAATTTTTTGATATTTTCTGAATTAGGACCCCCCTTTTTTCAATTAATACAACTAAGGAATAAAAATGGGATGTCTACATGCTTAATTTGATAAATTTCGAGATCTTGAAAAGTATTGAGTTTTATTTAAAATAAATATTGTTGAATAAGGTCTCGGAAAATATATTTAGAGTCATGGTAAGTATTCAATTTAAATAAGTTGAAGCTTCGAATGGGGCTTTCATTAAATTTAAATTGAAAATTTAAATTAAATTGGGTAATTAATGAATTAGAACTTGAAATTTGTCAAAATAAATTCAAATTGAAAATTTTTTTAAATATATATATATATATATATATGATTATTTAATTGCCTTAAACGTATTTTAATCCTTTTAAGAATAAATTGGATCAAAGCAATTTGGGGTTTAAAAGCCCAAAATAAGTTTAATAAGGAACAAATGAATAAGAATTAGATGTTTGCACTTATAATTGACAATCATGTTCAATCAAGTGGTCAAACGAGTAGACTTAGCTTGAGGTAAACATGCAACAAACATGAAGAGAGAGAAACTGATATGGATCATCAGAAAATTTGATCATATCATAGCCTTTTTGATCCGTTTTTATCAATTTTAATGTAAATTTATCCTAAATCTTCCATATGTCCAATCCGTTATAAAGATTTACATAAAAAATAACATAAATTAGATCAAATTAGGAGTGAAAAGAATTAGAGTTTATCTCTCTAAACTTATTGAACTTGATATGGCCATACCTAAATGTAAAAATCATGATTCGATTGTTTTTATATATATTGGAGTGCAACAAAAAGTAGGAGGGATAAAGTGGTTTGATTAAACAAATTCTAAAAATCAAATCAAAGAAAATTTTCTCTCTCTACAAAATGTCATGCCAGTTTAAACTTCTCTCTAGAAGTTATTTATCTACAAGGTAAATTGAAGCAAAGTAGTGATTCCATTAGATTAGGACATCTCTTAATTAGGAAAAACATCGAATTTTGCTTTGATTACTAGTAGGTTCCTCAAATTGAAAGTTTAAAGATTTGCCTTTAATAGGTGTTTTTGAGCCACCACCACCATTGCTTCTAAGGATAAACCACCATCATAGGTATGCTCCTCACCTATACAAACTCAGGTACCAACTCTATTGTTGGTCCTTCTTTCGCATGTACCGTATGTGTAATACCTAAATTCATACCCAATCTAGCTTACTTGACCTGCGTCCTCCTCATTTTATTTTAATTTAATTTCTTTATCTTTATTAGTTTAGTTATTTTTTACAAGAAATCTAACCAAAAAAAGGGAAAAAAAAAATAAAAAAAATGACAAAAATAAAATAAAATAGTAGTGAATATCCTTTTTATTATTTACTAACTTTATTTGTTTCTTTTGTAAGTATGATTTTTTATGATATATTTTATTTAGAGGTGAGCAGATAACCCTATTGTATAAGGTATCTACCTAGACTTTGCTCGATTGAATAGATTTCAAGTGGGCATTTAAAGTCATATGGTAGATTCTAAGTAATAATTTTTTAGAGCCTATACTTATAAGGTAGGATACGGGTATGAGATTAGGGTACCTTGTACTTACGTTAGAATACAAGGTACATGTTTTAGGGTACCTTATAGTTATCTTTTAATAATAATTAAATAAAATTAGTAAATAAAAATAAATATCATTTCATTTATATAGACTTAAAAAAATAACAAAACGTAGTCCATGAGAAACCTTAAACTAAACCTAATGTCCTTATGTCAGTTTCTTTCTCTTTAGTTTTTTCTTTATTGTATTTTCTTTTTGTTTCATCTTCCTCATTGACTAAGTCTAACGCTACTAAAGTTAAAAATGAAAGAATCTGTGTGAAACCACCTAATAAGGTATGTTATTAACTTATTTCTTTTGATGCAATATTTTCTTTGTATTAGGTTTTAAAAATATCTCATAATAAATTTATAGAACATTGTTCAAGTTAAGATTTAATCAAGATTAGTGTTTATACATTTTTCCTTTGTCCTAGATTAAGGTTTATACTAGGTTTGAAAAAGATTTAGTTAATGTGTTAGCATTTAGTAATTAAGATGCAGGGAAGATCATTAGAATGTTGACTACAAATTAAGATATTGTAATTTATAAATATTTTTATTGCCAAAATAAGTTAGCACCCAAATAATTTCAATTTACAATTATTTATTTAGTGTTTAAAGTCAAGACCGAGATTTCACTAAAATGGATATGATTCTATAATAATAATCAGTGAAAAAAATGATCAAAAAGAAAAATAAATGAAAGAAATTGGAAGGAAGTAAAAATAAATAGAAACTAGCTATATTGAAATTTATATATATATATATATATATATATATATTTACATGTTCTATAGGGTACCCTATACCCTGTACAATTTATAAGGTATAAGGTAAAGGGTGGTTCTAGAGTATCACAGGGTAAGGTAAGGTATGGGTAATAAAATTTTAAAACTTATGCCTATAAGATAAGGTATGGATAAAGCCCCATACTTTACCCATCTTATACTCTCCCATCCCTAATTTTATTTAATAAATGTAATCTTTGCATATATATAGGTTTTGTCCATATTGTTACATGTTTGATCACTGATAAGTCACTTGTTTGCATACTAATTCTTGGGAATTTTCTTTTATCATGTTACTAACATTATCTATAGGTTTTTTGTGGCTAATTAGTGTGTTAACATGTCTTGGTATGTAAATATGATCAAATTGATGACAATTGTTTCGTTTTTCCCATGACATAATATTTTTCATAGAATTATTATCATGGTTTTCACTATAAAATGATGTGTTGCATGAAATTATGTTTTCTTATAAAATTTGCATTTTTTTTTTTCACTAAACTACATCTTTTTTGGTAAGTAAGCACATTAGGATTTTTCATAAAAATAAAAAGGTTTAGTTGTGTAATTAATTTTTCAAAAAATAAAATTTTAATCTTATTTTTTCAAGATTAGGTTTTTTTCTCCCTAAAAATCTGAGGAAAATATTAGGTTTTCTTGGTTTTTTCTTTTTAAAAACTAAAAATGAATTGGAGAAAAACGTAAATTGGTTCGTTTTCATAAATAAAATTAAGGGGAAAATACATAAAACCCTCTTAAACTTTAACTTAAGTTCGATTTGCCCTCTTAAACTTTCAAAGTGTGGCTTTAAGTCCCTAAACTTTTATAAATTGACAAATAACCTTTCTTATAACCTTTTTAAACTTTGATTTTGATATGTAAATATCCCTTAAAACTTTCACAAATGGGTAAATAACCCCAATAATTTCCTTAGACTTTGATTTTAGTATACAAACACCTCTTAAAATACTCCACAATTTTTTTTTTTTTTTTGGGTAGGGGAGATGTTTATATACCAAAATTAAAGTTTAAGGGAATATTCTCAATCTAAAAGATTATTTGCCAATTCATGAAGGTTTGAGGATAAAAAATTACACTTTGAAAGTTTAAGGGAATAATTCGTACCTTAGTAGAAGTTTATAGGGGTTTTATGCATTTTCCTCTTAAATTAATCTACACGCTAAAGTTTTATAAAAGTAAGAGAACTTTGCTCGTTCGATTCCAACTAGCAGGTATACAAGCACTTCTAAGGCAACCATTAAAAAAAATTCTTGTAGAAAATTCGTAATTTAAAAAAATAAAAAATTACTTTCTTGTATTTTCCTTTTTTTTTTTATGTTTCATTGTTTTTATTTCATTGAGAAAAATAAAAATAAAGGTTTCTTAATTTTTCTTATTTTCTACTTGGTGACCTATAAGTCTTAATAAGGGCTTGGTTCTTATCTACTTAAAATTTTTCTAAAACAAAAAGAATATTTTTTAGAAAATTCATAAGCTAGTGGCTTAATTAGGGTTTTTCTACCCATTAACCCTAATCCTTTTTTCATATTGGCTTTGGTTGATTAGTTATTCGAAATTGATTTTTCTAAAGTGTTTTTTTTTTCAAAAATATTTTTTTCAACATTTTTTTGAAGAAAAATGATTTTTCTTAATTTTATGTTGATTAACTTTTATTAAGTATTGGAAAAAAAAAACTTATATTAAGTGAGCTAGGCTTAATATAAATTAAATTAAGGAAAAATCCGAAATAGAGCTTGACAAGGTTGTTTGGAAGTTAGAGAAATGCATATTTTGCCAATATGGAGTTGTCTTTCTTAGCTTTACAATGATTAGTGAAGGAATTTGAGTTGACCAAGAGAAGCTCTGAGCTGTCTTACAATGGTCGAGTAAGAAAAGTGTTGTCAAAGTTCAATGCTTTTATGGACTTATCTCCTTTCTTAGGCAATTCATTAAGAATTTTAGCATTATAGAGGCCCTCTTGACTGAGTTGACCAAGAAAGGGGATGGATTCTAGTGGAATGAGAGAGTAGAAAAGAGCTTTAAAAGATTAAGGAGAAGTTGAGCTTAACCCCTATATTGGTCTTGTCTAACTTTAGAAAACCCTTTAAATTGGAATGTAATGCCTTAGGTATTAGAATTGGTGCCGTTCCAACTTCAAGAAGCACTTTAAATTGGAATGTGATGCCTTAAGTTGGAACTAGTGCCATTCTGATGTAGGAAAGGCAACTTATGGCTTATCATTATGAGCAGCTAAGTGGTGCTGCCTTAAACTATTTATTGTATGAAAAAGAGCTCTACCTTATATTTCAAACTCTTAGAATCTAGCAATACCACTTATTATTGAGCAAGTTTGTGATCTATATGGCCCATGAGTCCTTGAAGCACCTCGATAGTTAAAGAAAACTCTCGAAGAGGCAAGCGAAGTAACTGAAGTCCATAAATGGATTCTCATATATCATTAAGCATAAGAAGGGGAGCACTAATGTGGTGTCTAATGTCGTCTCCCGACATTATGCTCTACTCACCACCTTTCAAACCAAGTTGTTGGGATTTTCCCTCATTATCGAGTAGTATGCTTTAGACCCCCAATTTGGTCCAATTATTGAGAAGTGCAAGGATAAAGTTGCATAAAGGGTATTTTATGAATGATGGTTACTTATTTAAAGGGTAGCAACTCTATATTTCGAGTTGCTCGATTAGAGAATTGTTGGTGTTATGACCCTAAGAGGAGCCTAGTAGGATTGCTTAAAATTTTCATATCACATGTGCACTCATGTTACAAAAACCACTTTCCAAGTTAGAGATTACAAGACTCCAATTAATTAATCAATAGGGTTTCCAATTTTTATTTTATTAACTTATCATAATATATAAATAACTATAAATATCCAACATTCCACAGTTCCTCATAACCATAGAGAATTGATATCCCTTACCAAACGATAAGATCAGATAGTAAAGTTTTAAAATTTATATAAACTAAAATTACAAACTCTAAGTATAAGAATGGTAATTATATTTAATAGTTCAAACTAGCTATACAATCTATTTTCATATTACATCTCAGTATTGTACTTAATGCTTAGCTCTTAACCTATGCCCAGTTATCAATTAACTTGTAAGGAAAAATTGTTGAGGAGTAAGCTATACGAATTTGGTGAGTTATCCCTTAACCATATAGACAAGCGAGTTATTCAATCATAAATTACAAACATATGTATACATGGTCAAGTAGAATGTCACTTAGATACATATAGTTGACTAAGTATTGTATGTAACTCAAATTTAATACCCTTTAAAGTTAGGATTGGAGAATATATAGCAGCAGTTAGATCCAGGTATCATACACGAACTTACATAATTACAAAACTCTACGTTTTGTATTCAAATAAAAATTGTCTATTTAATTTTAGTTTTAAAAACTAAGTTCTAAGTATAATTGTGAGTGGGCTCTTATGGTCCCCACTTACCCTTAAACGGAGGCCCCTAAACTTGACTCTTAGCTAAGCGATTGGTGCCTCCAATACTTAGTAATCTCGTGGGCTAAAGTAAAGTCATGTTGTACGTATGTACCATACTAAAACATTATAATCAGAATTAATTAACCCCCGCATAACCTTTAGCTACCTTTGTATGATGTGACGGTCAAAATAGTTTTAATATAATGCATGATTCGATATAGTTTAATAAAGTATAATATAATTAGATCTAGTCATAATATGATCAGACAATGTCACAAACAGTTAAATTTCTACAGAATCTACTATGCTGCAAACAAGTCATTATCATAATTTAAAGTAACTTTATGATATAGCAAACAATAACAATCAAATGCATATCTCGACCCCAACATCAATTAATTATCGATAACAATTAAGTATTCACTATCTACAAATACAAATAAGTATGGAATCATAGAGAGTAATCACTTCACTAAAGCTAATATGGATCTTAACAACCAATGGGCAGCACGCCCTCTTAGTCAGTGTTCCTTGATAAATAAAATAATAAGAACCTAATGAGTATCCGGTTATAATACTAAATGACCTAATTGGCTAACTATCTACTTTATGATTCCCCATTTCCACTTAAATATTAATCACATGTAACATTTTCTTTTTAATTCTAATTTTTATGAACTTACAGTTAATTTTTATCGTCTTCGAACGTACTTTTACGTAGCATGACCCATTTTAGATGTTAAAACCCATATTTTTCATTATGGGCCTAAAATGTTACAAATTTTATTATTTTGGTTCGAAAAATTTTATTAATCAATTTTAAGCTTTTCTTTATTATTTATGATTTAATTAATTTCAAATTTTTATATTTTTAGAATATTTTATTTTTAGTCTATTTTACATTAATTAATTTATTTCTTCATTTTAGATCAAATTTATCATTTATATTAATTTTTTATTACTGTAATTTTTTATTAATTAATTATTATTTTTGAAATTTGAGGTTTGGTTGGATATTTTAGAAAAATTGTTGATGTGGCACTTTACTATTGGTCTATGTGGCAATTTTGTTATTTTCCCTAATTTTAACATTTCTTAAATTTTGTATTATTAGTATGTATATTTATATGTTATTATAATTTATTAATTATTTATATATGGGCCTTAACTTTTCCTCATGGGTTTTAGCCCATTTATTTATATGTATGTTTTTTTTTATTATATTATCTTAAGTAGTTATAATATGGTTTTGTATGTACTTGTATTTATATATATATATATATGTACATATATATTCTTAATTATTTATGTATTTAGCATATTAGTATGTATACTTTGTATATATACATGTATTTATACTTATTTAATACCATTACTATACGTGTATCTATACATGTACATATACGTATGTACACATATTTAGACTTAAAATTATACATGTTTTTATATGCATATATATGTATATTTATACTTATGTTTTTCTAAGTCTATATATGTATACCTCATAAATGTACATATACTATATATATACACATACACATAAAACCATACAAGTATGTATATACCTAAGTATATATATATATATAGATAGATATAATATACACGTTCTTACGTATACTTCAATAGGTACATATAAATTACACACACACACATACACATATATGGATATAAGAAATATATTTACACATATCGTCAAGTACATGTACATACTTTCTCTATTACAAAAGGCTATAATACATGTAAATTCTAATACATATTACTTTTACATACATATGAACATAAAAGAGGAAGATATATAACTCAAATTACAAAGAAAATTTGGAATACTTGAAAAAATATTTGGTTACTTCATATTGGGATGTTGAAGTGGTAACTCCTTATTTTCTTCTTGGAAGTGAAGATATGATAGTGGTGAAGTGTAAAGATGATTGTTGTAATTAAGTGGAATAGGGGATGAAGAAGATAGAAGAAAATAAAAGAAAGAAGAAGAAGAGGAAAAAGAGGGAAAGAATGTCAATCACTCTTGGAAGAAAAAGACAACACAAATGTGTTAGTGTGTAGGAAAAATAAAAGAGTTAAAGAGGGTTATAGGGTCCTCTAATTTGTAGGTGCAAAAATAGAAAAAGAAGGAAAGAAAGGAAAAAAGAAAAGAAAGAAAGAAAAGGAAAGGAGAAGAAGGTTGTTGATGAAAATGATACCTTTGACTTGGTTGACATTTTAATTATATAATATTATATATATATATATATATACTTAGTATATATAAATTAAGAAGGAAAAAGAAAATAAAAGGGAAAGATAAAGAAAAAGGAAAAATAAGGAAACAAGTGAATAAATAAATAAAATAAATTTTTTAATTTTCTTTAAATATTTCTAATCCTTTAAATAATATTAATAATAATATATTTTATAATTATAAATAAAATTATAAGATATAAAAGTAACATTGACTGTATAATACATAGATAACAAATAAATAATAAAATTAAGTTCAAATAATTAAATTCATATAAAATTAATTTATTTATATCAATATATAAAGTTATTCATAATTATAAAATAATATTATTAATTTAGTATTCTTATGTTCATTAGTATTTAGAAGTTATCTTTAGTCATTCGTTAGCGATTTTACATGATTAAGCATATCGATCGATAATTGTACCAAAGTAGGATTTTATTATCATAAAAGTAAATTTATATGTTTCTAAGCTTAAATTTTTAGTTTTAGGATTTTTATCATATTTAGATTTGATTTTTAGTATTTACACTAATATAAGGTTTAAGGCTTTTATATGCGATTAAAGTTTCAATCAATATATTAGAGTTTTCTCATTAGAATAGTTTAGGGTTTATTATTTAATAAAGTTTTTAGTTTATTTGACCTTGTTGACTCATAAAGTTATCTAAGACATCTAAGTCTAGTTTAGGGTTCAAATTAAGAATTTACGAGGTTTACATCCTTTTCCCCTTTAAATAAGTTCTATTCTCAAAACTTGAAAGGCATACTTAGTACTTTAAACAAATGCATATATCGACACTTTAATTCGTCTTCCACTTCCCATTCATGATTTCTCCATAATACTTTGACATATTGAATCTCCTTATTCCTTGACTTCTGCACTTTACTATCCATAATCTTAATTGGATGTTCTTCGTATGTCAAATTCTCTTGTAATATTTCTGGTTCTAACTCAATAATGCAATTAGGATCAAGAACATGTCTTCTTAAAACAAGCACATGAGACACATTGTGAATGCCTAATAAATTAAGGGGTAAGGCTAACCGATATGCCAAGATCCCAACTCGCTCCAAAATTTTGAAAGGATCGATATATCTTAGGCTCAACTTGCCTTATGTTTTTACACGATGTACTCTTTTAATTGGATTTACATTGAGATACACATGACCCTTACTTGAAATTTTAATTCTCTTCTTTTCAAATCAACCCAACTCTTTTATCGATCTTGTGCCTCTTTCATTTTCTACTTGATTACAGTGATCTTTTCAATTGCTTCTTGTACCGAATCTAGGCTTAATGCTGCTTTCTCTATGTCATCCCAAAATAATGGTGATTGGTACTGTCATTTGTATATGGCATCATATGGTAGCATTTGAATAGTAGAGTGGTAATTGTTGTTATAAGCAAATTTTACTAAAGGTAGATGAGCATCCCAACTCCCTTTAAATTCATAGGTATATGCCTTTAACATATCTTCTAAAGTTTGTATGGTTCTTTTAGTCTATCTATCAGTTTGAGGATGATAATTTGTACTAAATTGCAATTTTGTACCCATAACTTTTTGTAAATTTCTCTAAAACTTTGATGCAAATTAGGGGTCTTTATTTGACACAATTCCTACTAGTACACCATTCAATCTCATTATCTCTTTGACATACATTCGAGTCAATTTTTCTAAAGGAAAAGTTGATTAATTGCCAAGAAATGAGTTGATTTAATGAGTCAAACAACAATTACCTAGATCGCATCAAAGCTAATAACTATCCTAAGTAAGCTACTTACAAATTTTATGGATATCTGATCCTGTTTCCATTTAAGGATAGGTAGTAGTTGCAATAATCTACCTGGTCGTTGATGTTCAACTTTCATTGTTATGACCTAAACAGTATCATTGTCATAATAGATTATCGTGTATCACATAAAGATCTACGATCAACCCCCTCGTTGAACATAGGTCATTTATACGACACATAAAACTCCTTTCACTCTATGTTACCATCAAGCCCATAGGAAAGTAATATCAAGCAGGATGAATAAAATTAACATTTAATTACAAAAGCAATAATGTTAGAGTATCGATGAGTAAAGTTCCATAACAAAAATACATTACAACATATTTAAAGTCCTATGAAAGTTTGCATTAAGAAAGTTTAATTATGGAGTTAACTAAAGAAGTAAATATATCTACAATTCACTATTACAAAATTCCCTCTTCGCTTCTTAAATACACAATACCGTCTTAGTGTGAGACTCACCTCAAGCATTCCTCGATCTGAATGAATGAAGAGGTGGTCCTACAACAAAAGAAATCTATTGGGGTATAAGCTTACGCTTAGTGAGTTTATCCCTCTGCCATGCCATACAAACAATATAACTTAATGCACAACATATAAATGCACGAACACTCATAATGCCAACCAATACATATAGTGACCTAGGAACTACATGTAACTCAAAAATTTGCCTCCTGTAGTCGGGCTTGAAGATAATGAAACAACATAAACCATCAATTGAATCCTAGCACCTCGTTTTTTATTCCACTTGTACCAATGTGCTCAAATCAACTCAAACAAATTTATAATATATACAAAATTTACTTTTTATATGGAATATATACTTTTCTTTTTAAAATTAGATTAATGCCGAAATCCTAAGTCTAGTGGTGTGGTGGCCCTTGCAATCCACAACACATACCTTAAGCGAAAGCTACAAGATACAGCCCTCTATTAACGGTTAGCGTCCCTTAGCACCTATTGAGCCCAAAAGCTCAAGACAAAGACTTAATAATATAAATGGCACACATTTGCCTAATCCCAACAAGAGGCCCCTCTCTTATGAGTTCTTTCTCATTTTTCACGTGAGGTGACAGTCAATATAATTAAAATGTAAATATGAGAAATGCATGACTTATCGAATTTCTTGATAGGATACTTGATTAATTCAATTTCTATGGTAATCAAACAATTTCATTTCATATAACTATGCATTACTACCATCACAATAATTCCCATCATTATCTTATTAGCTTGTCATGACAACCAATCATAATATCATATACATGCATTTCTCATATCTCACAAGCATTCAAGTTCATTATATAAATTTAAGTGCGACTACACTATAAGCAAAACTAAGCACGGAGTCATCGAGAATTGCTCACTCAGTCATAGCGGATCAGTTGTAATAATCCGAGGATAAGTTGTCTACAGCAGTTAAGTCCCCTAAACATTGCAAATATTATAATGTTAAGAGTTTGAGATAAAATTGAAAGGCTAATCTTAAAACTCTTTAAGTTATACTTTTAATTTAGTTTCGCATTTTTCCTCAATTTTACTTAAAATTTCAATTGCATATAACTTTTTTATTTTAAATCCAATTTTTATGATCTTATAGTCGATTTTCATCATTTTCGAGTGTAATTTAATGTGATGTCTATTTACTGGTTAGAACAGTAGCGGTCCTCATGGTTTAGTGCTCTTTTGGGCTTAGTTTGGTTGTTGAGCATTTTGTTATCTTAAGAAATCTTTTTGGGCTTGGGCTTGGGCTTGGAACTTCATTCTACGCTTAAAACAGTCTTTAAGGTTAGATTTCCATCCTTGTCTTATTGCCTTTGTGCTATCAACATTTTCGTAGACTTTCATGTAGGCTTATGTGGTCAAATAAGCTTATTTTTTGTTTAAACTAAGGTTAATCACTTTGTTAAGCTTAGGGAGTATTATGTAGGCTTCTTATGGGTCTAAAAACAACTTTTCTTAAGTGACTTAAATGCTAGTAAGAAATTTGGTGAAGGCTTAACTTGGAGTTTTAAGCTTGTTTTGAATGTTTTAGACTCATTTTTTAGTTTTAAGCTTTATACACTTATTATACTTACTTTAGTTGATCTTTTCACTTTGTTTACTTAGTTTTATTATATCTTTAAGTGAGGTTTCTTATAGTTCCAGATCTGGACAGTTTGGTTCAAGGGTCTCTGACTTAGTTTTTTAACTTGTTGTATCATTTCTTTAAGTTTAGGTGATAGATCAACAACCTACACTATTTATATTCCAACTCCAACGTAACTTCTCTTCTATGAGATAGTTATTTAGCTTATGTACTACATAAAAATGATAGATTACATACTTATCATAAACTCTATGCTATAGTTTACATCTCAAAAAGTTAATTTCTTCATAAAACATCATGTATTGAATTTTTCTTTACCTAAAGCTAGATTTGAGCATATAATGGTGGCTTTAGTGGTTGAACGTACATATAACATAGACATAATACATAAATGATATTAAATATAGTATATGATATATAAGGCTAAGTGTTTTTATTTTTAATCTTAGGTTCTACCCCATCTAACCACTTGGTGGGTTTTTCCTACACTGACAACCTAATGCTCTAATACTACTTCTGTTATAACCTTAAAGGGGACCTAGTAGAATTACCTAAATTTTTCATATTACGTATACACCCATAATACAAAACCACCTTGTATGTCGGAGATTATAAGACCCTAATTAATTAATCACTAGGGTTTTCAATTTTTAATTTATTAACTTATCATAATATATAAATAACTATGAATATCTAATATTTTACAATTCCTTAGAGCCGTAGAGAATTAATATCTCCTACCAAACGATAAGATTAGGTAGTAAAGTTTGAAAATTTATATTAATTGAAATTACAAACTCTAAGTATAAGAATGGTAATTATATTTGATAATCCAAACCAACTATATAATTTATCTTCAAATTGCATCTCAATACTGTACTTAACACTTGGCTCTCAACCTATGCCTAATTATGAATCAACTTACAAGGAAAAACTGTTGGGGAGTAAGATATGTGAGCTTAGTGAGTTATCTCTCAACTATATAGACAAGCGAGTTATTAAATCATTATTTACAAACATATGTATGTATAGTCAAGCAAAATGCCACATATATACAAATAGCTAACTAGATACTATATACAACTTAGATTTAATACCCTCTGGAGTTAAGGTTAGAGAATACACGACACTAGTCAAGTTTAGGTATCATACCTGAACTTATATAATTACGAAACTGTACATTTCATATTCAAATAAAAACAATCTATTTAATTTCAATTTTAAAAACTAAGTTTCAGGTATAATTGTGAGTGGGCCTCCACAATCCACACTTACCCCAAAATGGAGGCCTTTAAACTCAATTCTTAGTTAGTCAGTTGAAGCCTCCAATGCTTAGTAATCCCACGGGATAGAGTAAAGTCATATTGTATGTATGCACCGTTGATTCATACTTGAACTTAATTAACCCCCACATGGCCTCTCATTACCTTCGTATAATGTGATATTCGAAATAGTTTTAATGTAATACATATTTATACAAGATCTAGTATTGTTTAATAAAGTCTGTCATAATTAGATCTAGTTATAGTATGATTAGACAATATCACAAATAGTCAAATTTCTACATAATCTACTATGCAGTAGTAGAAATCCTATTTTTGCCCTCCTTTTTATTTTTCAAAATTTTTAGAATAAATTAAAAGGCTCTAAATTAGAAAAAAAAACATAAAAAAATATAAAATTAAAGAAAACCCAAAAAAAAATAAAAAAATAAGAAAATTTAGAAAAATAAAAAAAATTTTAAAAATAAGAAAAAGCACAAAATAAAAAGAAATTTAAAAAAATACAAAAAATGGAAAAATTTAGAAAAATTGAAGAGTCATAAAAAATAGACAAAATAGAAAATTTAGGAAATTTAGAAAATAATAAATCTTTTAGATAGTTTAGTAGGACATATATATATATATTTAAAATTTAGATAAGATAAGGAGAGAGTCGTTAGACCTAGGCTAAGATTTAAATCTAACATAGGTTGACCATTTCCATATGTACAATTTAATTACACTTAGACTTGAATTGGGTTTGGCTTGGAGGGTAGGAGTTTAAATCTTAGTAAAGGCATAGAAAGCCTTTTGTTTTTTTTTTTTCTAGAATACACATTGCTACATCATCTACGGCACATGATGCCATGTGTCAGAGCATCATTGTGTTGTGGGTCTATCGTGGGACACGTAGTGCTACCACATGATACGTGTCGCCATGGAGCGTAACATATGTTCTCCATGTATCTTTTAAGACACATGGCAGCTTTGCGTTGATTGGTACTGTTGACGTGGCGCCATGTTAGCACTTTCCTTATCCTTTCTCCCTCTTTCCTTACCTTTCCCTGGATTTTCTCACACTTTCCTTCTTAGTTAGTCAACTTCAACATCAATTTTAAACCATTTATCATTGTAATTTCACCAAATTAATGGTGAAGTTGCAAAATAGGCATGGAATACTATAATTTGAGCCCAAAAAATAGCTTTATTACTTTCATTTAATCAGGTCAAATTTGATTTGAAAAGAGGAAAAAAACAAGAGATTTGGATAGGCATTGAATCCATTTTCCTTTTAAAAGTTTAAAATACATACATAGCAAAAGGGGCTCTCTCTCTCCACTTTCGAACCGATTGTCCATTCTCTATACACAACTCACTCCCTCTTTCTCAACCATCGCATCCTCGACCCCTCTCTCTTAACCTAATTCTCTTTCTTGTTGGGTCCTTCCCCCTATCGTTACCCTTACTATCTCGATTTCCATTCTCAACTCCTCTCGGCTAATACAACATTAACCACATCCATCCTAAAACACATATACATACAGATTCACACATCATACCCACTATCGGACATCACTTTCACTCACAGCTCACAAGGATCTCTCTCTCGGCCTAATTCTCTCTCTCTCTCAACTTATCTCTTTCTTTCTTACACCATAAGGAGTACACACCACTATTTCTGCTTCTCGCAAAACTCTAAACATCCGCAACCTAACCTAATCATTTGAAGCTCCCTCTTCCTCTTTGACCCATCATCCTAAACACATAGAACAGTCCTTTCTCCCTTCCACAAATGCATAGCTGACCCCAACATCCCTATAACGATCAACCAATTCACTAACTAGATATCCCCTCTCTTCGAACCATGAACATACACACATAACTCAAACCACCCCTCTCTTTCTCTCTCTGGATCAGACTTAACTTCATCAACCACCTACACATTCAACGACGCGACCTACTTGAACCACTTATAGTCATACTGTTTATCACTTCGGATGCCCTTGTCAAACACCACCTGACTACTCTCCTACACCAAACCTACACCATACAATATGAGCAGCAACACACATTCTTGTTGAACGCTAATCTCATACACGGACACCAATACTGACCTTTTTACTTGAACCGCTCCGACTACCCTCTCGACTCTCTCTCATACATCCACCACACTTACTACATAGCTATGACATTTACGACACACACATACATTGAAACACCACCACCACCACCTACTACCATCTTCGAAACACCCTAAAATGGCCACCAAACTCGGTGGCATTGGTCTATACCCACTAAGTTCAATAAGAAACCTATTGAATGACCTTTCCATGTTGGTTTTGGCACTCGGATCCACCTTAGACGCATCTTAATCAGCTACTATTCTTCCCATGTTTGGAACCCGAATTGGACCTAATCAAACCTCCAAAATCCGACTTGAATCGATAATTGACTTGCACCCACTCCAGAACTAACTCGCATCTCCCTAAGCATTTTGGCTTAGCTTTGGTTATTTCTAATTTTGGCCCATTTTCCTTTGTTATTTGTTGTTTGTTTATTATTTTATTTTGTAACTAAATAAAAAAAATGCAAAAAAAAAAGGGAGAAAGAGAGGAAAAGAAAAGAAAAAAGAAAAAAAGAAAGAAAAGAAAAAAGAAAAAGTTTAGTTTAGTTTTATTTATTTATTTATGCTAAGTAAAATAACAAATATAAAAAAAAGGGGGAAATAAAAAATAAAATAGAATAAATGAACAAATAAAAGCCATTTTATCACTTAGAAAATCAACTTTCCAAAAATAAATAAAAATAAATGGACTATTTCCAAATTAGGACTACTTTAGAGTTTCCAAAAATAAAATCCAATTTAGGACCCTTTGAGAAATTTCCCTTTAAGAAATTTCCCTTCAATAAATTAAACCAATTAAAAAACATAAACTCGATCTCTTTTCTAAAATTAAAATCAACTCAACTGCTAATGTTTTTGATAAATGAACTACGAAAGTCTAATGCCGAATAGCGAGTACGTAAGTATCCGTATGTACGGGGTGACTTAAAATATGGAAAGTTTTATTTTATTTTATTTTATTTTATTTTTTCCATCTTTCTAAATACTTGTATAAATTAATTAAATTAGTCGCATATGATATGATCAGTTGTTTAGAAATTGAAAGAGGGTATTATTGAAAAGCAAAATTAAATTTGAAAAGTTAAAAAGTAGTATTCATTTAGGGTTTAATAGAATAGCCCCTAGATCCAAATCTCTTGTTTTATAAAACTATTTTGTAAAATTGGTTTTATCGTTAGACCGGTAGTTAAGCTATAACCAATTTACCCAATTAGTTATAACTTAACTCTTTTTCCTAACTTTGGTCACATGGCGACTCCAAACAACTTTCAATATAAAAGAACCAATTTTCTTTAAACCCTAATCGAGGGTTAGTATTAAATGGATAGAGTTTAATACTGGTCGTTTTAAAGATAACTTAATTTAAAAATCAAGAGGAAAAAATCAAGCTCGATAGCTTAACGACTCTACTAGGAACGTCAAGAGGGCTAACCACTTAAAATACTTTCCAAAATTAAAATTGCCTTTCAAAATACCCATGTTATTTATTTATTTGTTTTGTTGTTATTAATTTCATGTGTATATTTTGTTTTGATTATCGTATTTGTTTTGCATACTACACATCGAAACATGGGGGGTTCATTTGTTGCATCAAAGAGGTAGGGTATACGTGGTTAAACCTAGGCTATATTAGGATCCTAGGATGGGAGGCCATGGTGTAAGCTTCAGGTGTTATGGTATAATCACCGCTCGGGGTTAATTAGGCTACCCCACTTAAGCTCGATGTGACTAATGAAACTATTTTCTAAAAACAAGTGAGGTCACAAAGTTTAAGGACCTTTTAGAACCCACCCTAATTGTATATGCTCCTCTTTAAGCTTGAGTTAATATACTACCCTTAAGAAATTGCAACTCTACTGATCATTTAAGAGTTGTAATGCAATCAAGTTTTGAAAATAATAATAAGGTTGCAACTTGAGGAGTAATGCATTAACCCAAACGATTCTAACATCTGCATATTTCCACATGCTTTCCTTTGTTGCATTGATGATTGATTCTTATTCATAAAATGTGTAGACCTAGAATAGTAGATAACTAAGCAAACAATTCGAGGGATGATAAGCCATAAGACATCTAGAAGATTCATGAACAGATACTGAAATATGAGATTGCTTACTTAAAGGAGAAGCTCGAGTGTTTTAAAGCTCATAACTAGGCCTTAAGGTCTCTTCTAGCACAGGTCATCAAGGATACCTAGGAAATGATAGAGGACCTTAAGGCTCTTATACAAGACTTAATGTAGGGTTTTTTTTCCAATTTACAGAGTCTAGAATAAATATCAAGTTTCAGAATAAATGTTAGGTTCTTTACCTTTCTTTTTTTATATTTTGATTTTTCAAAATAATAAAGTTCACTTTAGTTCATTATTCTTCATTTTCTAGCATTCCCTTCTTTGTGAATAATCCTTCACTAAACATTTATCTAACCACTATTCTTTGAGAATAATCCATAGTCTTGTAAACTAAAACCATAAAAATCACTATCCTTATTTGTAAATATTTTTCTTGTTTTGTGTAAAATAAAAATTTCTCTTTCTCTCTCTTTTTTTTTCAAAAGAAAGAGCAAAAAAAAAAAAAAATAGAAAGAAGAAAAAAGAAACAAAAATTGGAAAAATGAAAAAAAAAAGTTATTGATGGCTATAAATCCTTATGGGCTCAAGGAGCCAACATAAGCTCGGGCCTTTGGCCCACTTAAACAGCTAACCTAAACACTTGGTTTCTAACCCACACGACCTATTAAGAAAGCTAACACGAGCCCCTTAACCCATTCAACTCAAACACTAGTCCTTTGGCTAGGCATTTAATCTAAACACCAACCTTGAGCCTATTTAAGCACCTTACCCAAACACAAGCCACTTAGCCAGGAAGCCAATCCGAGCACAAACCATAGCCCATCACGGTAGCTAACCTAAATATAATCCTTGGCCTATAAAGGTAACCAGGCTAAGCCAAAACCCCTAGTCTATTTAGAAAGCTAAGGCTAATCATAAACTAAGCTAAAACACAAAGTCAAATATTGGGGCATGATTTGAGAAATTGGGGGCCGAAGCCAATCTTCATCCTGGGCAAATAAATATAGATTCCTCCTTAAGAAATTGGTAACTCACTTTTAAAAGGTTTAGAATGAAAAAAGGTAAACTATATCCTACACACTAACTTGAAACACTTTGACAATTGAGTGACATAATGGTGAAGAAACTTTAGACGCATTCCTTAAAGGAAGTCTACTTTGAAAATGATACGTAGATTAAAGTGAAGTTCCCAAACACAATTATCTCTTGTTCATCTTATTAGACCTATTTAGAGAATTTTCAAATTTAAACCCTGTTAAGAACTATCCTATGATGGGGCAATTTAGAGGTTAGGGTCATTAATGAAGAGAGAAGGATAAAATTAGTTTGTGCTTGCTTTAGTAACGTTAAGTTCAAAGGCAACTTTTATTTTTGGTAAGTCATTTTTCTTTGAAATGAAGAAGAGCTATTTCCTTTTTAAACACCTCAAGCTTATACTTACCTCACCCGAGCCCATATAATAGAAATCCATGGATTTAAGGCCTTGAATCATTTAAAAAGCAAAAACTTGATGATGGAGAGAATCACTCATGGGGCCAAAAGAAGAGAGAAAATAGTAAGATATAATGGGGAAAACAATTAAAAAAGAAAAAAAAAGGGGGAAAGAAAAGAGGTTGAAAAATTAGGCCTAAGTTTGAGACAAAAAGCCCTAAAAGATATATCATACCCTAGTAGGGGCAGCAAAATTGAATAAAAAAGTAGAGAATCCAAGCCCAAAAAGCTCCTAAAAACACAAAACCCTAAATCATATTCTAAAGCTTAGAAACCTAAAATCTTTATACCCACTTTAAAGTGTTTCCCACCTATGTTGAATCACACAAGGCCTTCCTACCTACATTACCACCCTTACGCAGTAAAAGCTATTTCTATCTTAAAAGATAATTTATCTTTAATAAAAATTGTTTTTGAAATTAGGGTAAGCATACTTTTAATTTTTCCCTAAGGTTCTTGACTTATACACTCGAGATAAATAAAAGTATTTCTTTCAAAATAGGCCTTCTTATTAGTCTTTTTTGAAACCCTTGGACCAAAAGCCTAAATTCATAATGTAGAACCGAAAAATACCTAATAGATTAATCAAGGCGTATCACCTACAAAATGAACCGTAATTTTTGGAATTGTAGTCAAGACCGAAATTTAGACCAAAAGCTAGCAAGGAAGACCTCTTCAACTAAACTAGTCATAGGTTACCTTTTACTTAAGAAATAAATATTTAAAAATCACAAAAGCCCTATGAGAAAGCCCTCAAGTCAGGGGCATTGAGATATCTTACATGATTACCAAAGAATGGGGTGGTTATAAACGTGTTCCTTAAATAAGAATTTATAACCATTAGCAAACTTTCAAAAAAAAAAAGGGGAGACAAAAAAAAAAAAGGAAAAAAGAAAAAAAAAAAAGAAAGACAAAAGAAGAGAGAGAAAGAAAAGGCTTATCACAAGATTTTTGTCTAATCCATGTCGACTCAAGTACCCGAGCTTTCAACTCACATCATCCATTTCCTTTTTAAGGTGGTCTCATTTTTTGAATTGACCATAATAGTCTAAATCATTCTTCCATATTACAATTTTTAATATCCTTTAACTCTTTTTCAAATTAAGGGGCCTATCCTTAATGCATTTTTTATAAATGGTTTTTCAACAATTTCCCTATAAATACTTTTCCAAGTTAAGAAGTCTTTTAAAACTAGTTGCTTTCCTTGTTTTCCTTACTTCACTTCTTTAGTCGTTCATCAACTTTCATTAGGGTTCAAGCCAGCTCTTGGAGTACTATCCCCTCTTTTATTCTTTCTAGGGATCTCGCTAGCCTTTAAGGTACCATCCTGTCTTTCTTTTTAGGGTGCTAGCCAGCTTTCAAAAGTGCTACCTTCACTTTTATCAAATTCCCCTTAAGGTTTAAGCCAACTCTTAGAGCGTTGTTCCCTTTTCTATTCTTTTTAAGGATATAGCCAGTTGTTAGCACATTATCCATCTTTCATTTTTAGGGTTTTAATCAACCTTTAGGGCATTGTCCCATCTTTTTAAGGTTCTAGCTAGCTCTTAGAGCATTAACCCACTCCCTTTTTCTTTTTAGGGTTCTAACAAGCTCTTACAACGTTGACCCCCCTTTTATTCTTTTTAGGGTTCTAGCCACCCTTTTAGGGCACTGTCTCGTCTTTTGAAGGTTTTAAGCAACTTTCAAAGTGTTACCCCCTCTTTCATCATTTTCCTTTGGATTTTATTTTTTTTAGCCAAGCCATAGGGTGCTTCCTTTCATCATCAATTCCTTTTAGCAAGCCCATTGGGCACTCTCCTTCACCAACTTCTCTCAAGGAAGCCCATAGGGTGCTTTGCTTCACTGAATTCTCTTAAGCGAGCTTAAAAGGCGCTTCATTTCATCATCAATTCCTTTTAGTGAGCCTCTTGGGCACTCTCTTTCACCAACTTCTCTCAAGCGAGCCCATAGGGTGCTTCTCCTCATCAAATCCTCTTAGCGAGCCCAAAGGGCGCTCCCTTTCATCATTGATTCCTTTTAGCGAGTCCATAGGGTGCTTTTCCTCACTAACTTTCTTAGGCAAGCCTAAAGGGCACTACCCTTCATTAATCTCTTTAGGGTTTTGGTGAGCCCGTAGGGTGCTTCTCCTCATCAAATCCTCTTAACAAGCCCAAAGGGTGCTTCCTTTCATCATCGTTTCCTTTTAGCAAGACCATAGGGTACTTTCCTTTGCCAATTCCTCTCAAGCAAGCCAAAAAAAGCACTTTCTCTCATCGATTTCATTTAGGGTTGCTAGTCCTCAAAAGACATTGCCGTTTAGGTTAGTTAGCTTAAAGGAGCACTACTAGGTTTCAATTTAAGGGTTTTAGCCAACTCTAGCAATGCTTACCCTTTCATTCAGTTTAGGGCCTTAGCCAACTCAAGGAGCGCTTCATCGCCTTGGTTAGTCAATTTATTGGGGTATGACCAGCTTTTCATTTCTTTTAGGGTCTTAACCAGCTCAAGGAGTGCTTACCCAATTCATTCAGTTTGGGGCCTTAGCTAGCTCAAGGAGCGCTTCACCTACCTTAATTAGTTAGCTCATTGTGGCATGATTAAGTTTTCATTTCTTTTAAGGCCTTAGCTAGCTTAAGGAGCACTTACCCATTTCATTTAGTTTAGGACCTTAGTCAGCTCAAGGAGCGCTTCGCTTGCCTTGGTTAGTAAGCTCATTAGGGCACGACCAAGTTTTGAACATATCTTTTAAGGTCTTAGCTAACTTAAGGAGTGCTTACCCATTTCATTCATTTTAGGGCTTTAGCCAGCTTAAGGAGCGCTTCGCCCACCTTGGTTAATCAGCTCAAGTTTTCAACATATCTTTTAGGATCTTAGCCAACTTAAGGAGTACTTACCCATTTCATTCAATTTAGGGCCTTAGTTAGCTTAAGTAGTGCTTTGCCCATAGTGGTTAGTCAGCTCATTAGGGCATAACCAAGTTTTCATTTCTTTTAGAGCCTTATCTAGCTTAAGAAGCACTTAGCCGTTTCATTCAATTTAAGGCCTTAGCCAACTCAAGGAGCGCTTTACCTACCTTCGTTAGTTAGCTCATCAGGGTATGACTAAGTTTCCATTTCTTTTAAGTTCTTAACCAACTCAAAGAGTGCTTACCCATTTTATTCAGTTTAGGGCCTTAGCTAACTTAAGAAGCACTTTACCTACCTTGGTTAGTCAACTTATTGAGGTACGACCAAGTTTTCATTTCTTTTAAGGTCTTAGTCAACTTATGGAGCGCTTACCCATTTCATTCAATTTAGGGCCTTAGCCAACTCATGAAGTACTTTGCCCACCTAGGCTAGTCAGCTTAAAGGAGCACTACCGGGTTTCAATTTAAGGGTTTTAGCCAACTCTAGCAGTACTTACCCATTTTATTCAATTTAAGGGTTTAGTTAGCTTAAGGAGTGCTTCGCCACCTTAGTTAGTCAACTCCTTGGGCCATGACTAAGTTTTTTTTTTTGTTCTTAACTATCTTAAAGAGCATTAACCTATTTCATTTAATTTAGGGCCTTAGCTAGCTTAAGGAGTGCTTCACTTGCCTTAATTAGTTAACTCATTGAGGTATGACTAAGTTTTCATTTCTTTTAGGGCCTAAGCTAACTCAAGGAGTGATTACCCATTTCATTCGGTTTAGGGCCTTAATTAGCTCAAGGAGTACTTTGCCCGCCTTGGTTAGTCAACTCATTGGGGCACAACCACGTTTTCATTTCTTTTAGGGTCTTAGCAAACTTAAGGAGTACTTACCCATTTGATTCAATTTAAGGCCTTATCCAGCTCAAGGAGCACTTTACCCACCTTAGTTAGTAAGTTCATTAGGGCACAACCAAAATTTCATTTCTTTTAGGTTCTTAGCTAGCTCAAGGAATGCTTACCCATTTCATTCAGTTTAAGGCCTTAGATAGCTTAAGGAGTACTTCACCTTCCTTAATTAGTCGGCTTATTGGGGCACGACCAAGTTTTCATTTCTTTTAGGGTTTTAGCCAACTCAAGGAGTGTTATCCATTTCATTAAGTTTAGGGCCTTAGCTGGGTTAAGGAACGCTTCACCCACCTTGGTTAGTCAGTTCATTATAGTAGGACCAAATTTTCATTTCTTTTAAGGTCTTAGACAGCTCAAGGAACATTACTCATTTTATTCAATTTAGGGCCTTAGCTAGGTTAAAGAGCACTTCACTCGCCTTGGTTAGTTAACTCATTGTGGCCTGACTAAGTTTTCAACATATTTTTTAGGGTCTTAGCCAGCTCAAGGAGCACTTACCCATTTCATTCAGTTCAGGGCCTTAACTAGCTTAAGGAGCACATTGCTTGCCTTAATTAGTCAGCTCATTGGGGCATAACTAAGTTTTCTCATTCTTTTTAAGGCCTTAGCTAGGTCAAGGAGTGCTTCACCCATTTCACCTCGATTTGTCGACTCAAGAGAGTTTGAGTTGACTTCATTTCTTTCTTCAATCTTTTGGCCATCTCTTAGAGCATGACTTCTCTCTTCACCAAAATCCCTAATAGACTAGGCCTAAGATAGCTAGCTAGTTATAACACTTCTTAAAATAAAATCTACCTTTGGGGCAAAAATAATGTTTCTTTTGTCTTTATGGCAAAATTTTGCTCAAACTTTATCGCAAAGAGAAGCAACTATAGATACCCCATTTTTACTCTCCTTTTTATTTTTAAAAATTTTTAGAATATGTTAAATGACCCTAAATTAGGAAAAATACAAAAATATATAAAATTAAAGAAAACCCCCCAAAAAATAAATTTTATAAAAAATAAGAAATTTTAGAAAAATAAAAAAAATAGGAAAATAGGAAAAAGCAAAAAAAAAAAATAGAAATTTAGAAAAAAAAAATACAAAAATGGAAAAATTTAGAAAAATTGAAAAGTTATAATAAAAAGACAAAATTGAAAAAATAGAAGATTTAGGAAATTTAGAAAATAATAAATCTTTTAGATAGTTTAGTAGGATATATATATATTTATATATATTTTTTAATTTATATAAGATAAAGAGAAGGTTATTAGGCCTAGGCTTAGATTTGAATCTAGCTTATGTTGATCTTGTCCACATATGGATAAGGTACAGGCAAACGGCTTAATGAAAAAACATTTGGACTTAAATTGGGTTTGGCTTGGAGGTTAAGAGTACAAATCTTACTAAAGGCATGGAAAGCCTTTTATTTTTTTTCCAGAATACACACTGTCACATCATCCACTACAGATGATGCCACATATCAGAGCATCATCGTACTACGTATCCATTGTAGGACATGTGGCATTACCACATGATACATATTGCCATGTGGCATGAAACATGTCACCACATGGCATGACATGTGTTCTTAACGTGTCTTTCAAGATACATAGTAGTTCTTCGTTGATTAGTATTGCTGATGTAATGCCACAACAATGCTACATCAGTACTTTCCTTTCCCTTTCTCCCTCTTTCCTTGCCTTTCCCTGGATGTTCTCACGCTTTCCTTCTTTGTCAGTCAACTTCTACATCAATTTTAAACCCTTTATTGTTGCAATTTTACCAAATTAATGGTGAAGTTGCAAAATAGGCATAGAATACTATAATTTGACACCAAAAAACAGCTTTATTACTTTTGTTTAATATGGTTAAATTTGATTTGAAAAGAGGAAAAAAACAAGAGAATTAGATGGGTGTTGAATCCATTTTCCTTTTAAAAGTTCAAAATACACATACAAAAAAGGGGGCTCTCTCTCTTCACTTTTGAACCGACCATCCATTCTTTATACACACAACTCATTCTCTTTCTCTCGGCCACTGCATCCTTGACCCCTCTCTTGGCTATCGCATCCCTTTCACTGGGTCCATCCCATCACCGTTGCCTTCACTCTTTCGATTTCCATTCTCAACTCCTCTTGACCAGCACGACATCAACCACATCCATCCCAAAACATACACAAAGATCCGTACATCACACCCACTATCAGACATCACTCTCACAAGGATCCCTTTCTTAGCTTGATTCTCTCTCTCTCTCTCATACACCACAAGGAGCACAAACTACTATCTCTATCTCTCCCTTTTGCAAAACTTTAGACAACTGTGACCCAACCAAATCATCCGAAGCTCCCTCTTGCTCTTCAACGTACCATCCTAAGCATACATACCAATCCTTTCTCCCTTCTACGATTGTACAGTTGACCCTAACATCCTTATTATGGTCAACCAATCCATCGACCAGACATCCCCTCTCTCCGAACCATGAATACATACACATAACTCAGACCACCTCTCTCTCTCTCTCTCTCTCTCTCTCTATAGATCAAACTTAACATCATCGACCATCCATGCATTCAACGATGCGACCCACTTAAACCACTCACAATCACACGGTCTACCACTTCGGATACCCCTATTAAATACCACTCGACTACTCTCCTACACCAAACCTACACCATGCAATAAGAACAGCAAACACACATTCCTACCGAATGCTAATCTCACATACAGACACTAATACCGATCCTTTCACTAAAACCACTATGACTACTCTCTTGACTCTCTTTCGCACATCCACTACACCTACTATATAGCCATGGCATGCACAATATACACATAAACTGAAACACCACCTCCACTTACTACCATATTTGAAACAGCCTAAAATGGCCACCAAACTTGGTGGCATTGGTCCAAACCCCACTAAGTCTAATAAGAAAACTATCAAAAGCCTTTTCCTTGTTGGTTTTAGCACTTTGATCCACCTTAGACACGTCCTAATCAGCTGTTATTCTTCCCCACTTTGCAACCTAAATTAGACTTAATTAGTCCTCTAAAATCCGACTCAAACCGATAGTTAACTCGCACCAACTCTATAACTGACCTGCATCTCCCTAAGCATTTTAGTTCAACTTTGGTTATTTCTAGTTTTAGCCAATTTTCCTCTTTTTTATTGTTTATTTATTATTTTAGTTTGTTTATTATTGTATTTTGTAACTAAATAAAAAAAAGTAAAAAAAAAAAGGGAGAAAGAGAGGAAAAGAAAATAAAAAAAAAAGCAAAAGAAAAAAAGAAAGAAAGGAAAAAAAGAAAAAGTTTAGTTTAGTTTTATTTATTTATTTATGCTAAGTAAAATTATAAGTATAAAAAAATGGGAAATAAAAAGTAAAATAAAAAAATAAAATAGAATAAATGAAAAAATAAAAGCCATTTTATCACTTAGAAAATCAACTTTCCAAAAATAAATAAAAATAAATAGACTATTTCTAAATTAAGACTACTTTAGAGCTTCCAAAAATAAAATCTGATTTTGAACCCTTTGAGAAATTTCCCTTCAATAAATTAAACCAAGTAAAAAATGTAAACCCAATCTCTTTTCTAAAATTAAAATTAATTCGACTGCTAATGTTTTTGGTGAACGAACTATGATTATCTGATCCTAAATAGCAGGAACGTAAGTACCTATACGTATGCAATGGCTTAAATATGGAAAGTTTAATTTTTTTTTCCATCTTTGTAAATACTCATGTAAATTAATTAAATTTGTTGCTTGTAATATGATTACTTGTTTAGAAATTGAAAAAGGGTGTTATTAAAAAGCAAATTTGAATTTGGAAAGTTAAAAAGTAGCACCTATTTAACATTTAATAAGATAGCCATCAGATTAAGATCTCTCGTTTTAGAAAACCGTTTTGTAAAATTGGTTTTATCGTTAGATCAGTAGTTGTTATAACTAATCCACCCAACTAGTTATAACTTGACTCTTTTTCACGACTCTGGTTGGGTGGCAACTCCAAACAACTTTTAATATAAAAGAACTAATTTTCTTTAAACCCTTGTCGAGGGTCAATATTAAATGGATAGAGTTCAATACTAGTCGGTTTAAAGAAAGTATAATTTAGAAATCGGGAGGAAAAAAATAGGCTCGTAATAACAAATAATTTATTATCATAATTTAAAGTAACTTCATGACAATAGCAATCACATGTATATCCTAACCTTATACATCAATTAATTATCGATGACACTTAAGTATTTGCTATCTACTTGCACAAATAAGTATCGAATCATAAGGAGTACTCACTTGACCAAAGCTAATATGGATCTTAATAACCAACGGGCAGCTCACTCACCCAATAGGTGTTCCTTGATAAATAAAATAATAAGAACCTAACAAGTATCTAGTTATAATACTAAATGACCTAATTGGCTAACTATCTACTTTATAATTCCTCTTTCTTCTTAAATATTAATTACATGCAACTTTTTCATTTTAATTTCGATTTTTATGAATTTATAGTTAATTTTTATTATCTTTGAATGTACTTTTACTAGCGAGGTCTATTTTGGATGTTGAAACCGGTATTTTTTATTATGGGTCTAAAATATTACGAATTTTGTTATTTTGGTTCGAAAAATTTTATTTATCAATTTTAAGCTTTTTTTATTATTTTATGATTTAATTAATTTCACAAATTTATATTTTTAGAGTATTTTATTTCTAAGTCTATTTTACATTAATTTCTTTATTTCTTCATTTTAGATCAAATTTATCAATTATATTAATTTCATTATTATTGTAATTTTTTAATTAATTAAGTACTATTATTTTCTAATTATTTTTGAAATTTGTAGTTTAGTTTGATATTTTATAAAAATTGCTAACGTGGCACTTTACTATTAGTCCATGTGGCAATTTTGTTATTTTGCCTAATTTTTTACATTTTAAAATTTATTATTATTATTATTATTATTATTATTATTATTATTATTATTAATTAATTAATTAATTAATTAATCAATTAATTAATTTATATATGGGCCTTAACTTTTCCTTATGGGTTTCGACCCATTTATGTATATGTGTGCATATGTTTATTTTATTATATCATCTTAATTAGTTATTGTAAATCCTACTATTTTAAGGGACATATAATTAACTAAGAGTACTTCTTGATCATTCCCAAGAATCAACTAAACTAAGAACTAAATTCTACATTTAGAAAATGAACCTGGTTTTTCAATTCAAAAGTTCGTTGTCGATAAAACTCGAATATGAGAATAATGAACCCTAAGTGATCTAAAACCCTAAACCTTAGGATAACTATGGACAATTAAGGATTTTGAAAACCTAAATGAATAATTGAAAATTTAACTTAAACAATTTTATTCAACTCTAGAAAATTATAAATTCCTTCAGAAACAAATCATAATATACGAATTTATATAAGAGTCGAACCCTAAAAGAATCCTACATATAAGACAACTTCCTTATTTTCTTTATAAGCTATGTCATTTATGGACAGGAAAATTAACTAATCACATTAAATAACCTATCAAATGAGAGTTGGATTTACATATCATTTGATAACCTTTCAAAAGCTTATGATAAGATAATTTTCCTATCTTACCATAAGTTATACTAAACATGGATAAGCTATATAACTATATTATCTATTTAATTTCAAAACAAGTGATGTGACAAACCCATACACCTAAAAGACATAGCTTGGCTGGTTGAGTTGAAAGGGAATGGGAGGCCATACCTTATCATTCAAACATCAATCTTAATGTCTTTTACATCTACTATTTACCCTTATTACTTACATCACCCAGTCATTACCTTACTAAGTTTAGAAGCAACAAAAGAGACTTTGTTAGATGCATAACATACACAACACAAACCAGCCACTTCCCATCCCAAATCCTCTCACTTTCACTCACTTTTCAAACACATCCAACTTACAAACACAAAAGAAAACCAAGCCCCACTCTTCCCTTACATTGGCTCCACTTCTACACACATGGCACAAAGTGTATTTTGTAGCCTTCACCTTATCCATCCAAAGAGCTATTTTAGAAGACTTTAGGAAACCCAAAACCAACCTTAAACACCAAAGCTTTGACAATCTAAGCAGCATGCCAAAAGAAAAGGAAAGCATGGATCAAAAGAGGACACTAAGCATACAACCACTTTCCATACTCATTTACGAAAAGTAAGTTTTTAAATTTGAGCACTTTAAGATGCCATGCCTAGAAGATTATAAGTTTTCATGAAGGCATTAACATGTATATAAGGTGATATTATAGTTAGTTTACATTAGGTGTTAAGTTTATGAATCTCTTACACGAAAATTTGAATATAAGTATACTAAGTTTAGTATTATGTAAGATACATACCTATCACTTAGAATGTAAGTTTATGACTTGAGAAAATCATGAAATATGTATATGAATGGTAGAAAAACATGTTGGTCGTAGTATATTTGAAGGGTATTTAGATGTTACTTTTACTTCTATTTGGTTTCATATGCTTAAATCTAGCTTTAGGTGAAGGAAAAACTACTACATGATGTTTTTATAAGGAAATCAACTCTTTGAGATGTAAACTAATGTGTATCACTTATGATAAGTATGTGATCTATAAACATTACTTAGTATTTTAGCTAAATAATCTTCTTATGAAGAAGAAGTTAAGTTAGAGATAGAATATAAGTGGTGTAAGCTCTTCAATTATCACTTAAACTTAAGAAAATGATGAAACAATTAGAGAAACTAAGTTAGAAGCCCATAAACTCGAACTGACCAGACTTGGAACCAAAAGAAAACCCACTTAAAAATACAACAAAACAAAGTTAAAAAACTAATCAAGGTAAGTATGGTAAGTATTAAAGGCCTAAAACTCAAAACTGAGCCTAAAACACTCCAAACAAGCTTAGAACTTTTATTTAGGCCTACATAAAAATTCTGATCAGCACCTTAACCATCCAATAAAAGTTGTTGTAAGACCCATAAGAAGTCCACATAAAACTACCTAAGCCTAACAAGTCACCAACTTTAATTTAAACAAAAGACAAGCCCATTTGACCGTATAAGCTCACTTAAGAGTCTAAGAAAATTTTGATAGCACCAAGGTCATGAGGGAAGGATAGAAATCTGACCTTAAAGGATATTTTAAGCTTAGAATAAAGTTCTAAGCCTAAGCCTAAAAGATTTCATAAGATAACAAAAGACTTAACAATCAAATTAAGCCTAAAAGGATACCAAACCATGAGGAACCCTTTTGTTTTGACCTGTAGACAGAATTGTAGGTCCTATCTCAAAAATCTAACCACACCACATTAAATGCACTTGAAAATGATGGAAATCAACTATAAGATCATAAAAATCAGATTTAAAACAAGAAAGTTATACACGATTAAAGTTTTAGTACTGTTGGGAAGAATATGAGAACTAAGTTAATAGTGTAACTTAAAAGATTTTAGGTTAGCCTACTAATTTTATTTCAATTTTTTATAATATCATATTTACGATATTTAGGGGACCCTATTGTTGGAGATGACCTACCCTCGAACTATTATGACTAATTAGCTATGGTCAAGTAAGCAATTCCTAATGACCTCATGCTTAGTTTTGTTGGTAATGTATATTACATTTACATACATATGAACATAAAAAGGAAAATATGCAACTCAAATTACAAAGAAACTTTGGAATACTTAAAAAAAATACTTAGTTACTTGATATTGGGATGATGAAATGGAAACTCTGTATTTTTCTTCTTGGAAGTAAAGATATGATAGTGGTGAAGTGTAAAGATGATTATAGTAATTAAGTGAAATAAGGGATGAAGAAGATAAAAGAAAATAAAAGAAAAAAGAAGAGGAAAAAGAGGGAGAGAATGTCGATCACTCTAGAAAGAAAAAGACAACACAAATGTGTTAGTGTGTAGCAAAAATAATAGAGTCAAAGAGGGTTATAGGGTCCTCCAATTAGTAAGTGCAAAAAAAGAAGAAAAAGGAAAGAAAAGAAAAGAAAGAAAAGGAAAGGAGAAGAAGGCTATTGATGAAAATGACATCTTTTACTTGGTCAACATTTTAATTATATAATATTATATATATACTTAGCATATATAAATTAAAACGGAAAAAGAAAATAAAAGGGAAAGATAAAGAAAAAGGAAAAATAAGGAAACAAGTGAATAAATAAAAAAAATAAATTTTTGAATTTTCTTTGAATATTTATAATCCTTTAAATAATATTAATAATAATATATTTTATAATTACAGATAAAATTATAAGATATAAAAGTAACATTAACTATATAATACATAGATAACAAATGGATAATAAAGTGAAGTTCAAATAATTAAATTCATATAACATTAATTTATTTATATTAATATATAAAGTTATTCATAATTATAAAATAATATTATCAATTTTGTAAAGTAATTTAGTATTTTTATGTTTATTAGCATTTAGAAGTTATTGCTAGTTGTTCATATGCAATTAAACATATCAATCGATAATTATACCAATTAGGGTTTTATTATCGTAAAAGTAAATTTGTATATTTCTAAGCTTAAATTTTTAGTTTTAAGGTTTTTATCATATTCAAGTTCGAATTCGATTTCTAGTATTTATACTCATATAGGGCTTAGGGCTTTTATATGTGATTAAGGTTTTGATTAATATATGAGGGTTTTCTCATTAGAATAGTTTAGAGTTTATAATTTAACAAATTTTTAGTTTATTTAGCCTTATCGACCTATAAAGTTATCTAAGGCATTTAAGTTCAGTTTAGGGTTTAGACTATGAATTTACAGGGTTTACAATTGGTTTAGAAAGGTCATGATGGAGGCTTATCTATACATAAAGGAAAGCTTCTATTAGCTGGGAATGGTCTAAGATATCTACAAGGTGGTCAGAAGTTGCAAAACCTATAAGAGAGCTAAGGGCAAGAGAAAACCTTATGGAGAATACATGCCCCTATTCACTCTAACCAGTCTATGGGAAGACCATAGTATAAACTTTCTCTTAAGATTACCCAAGACATCATAAAGAAGGGACTCTATCCTTGTAGTCATGGATTGCTTCAATAAGATGGCATACTTCATACTGTACAATAGTAATAATGATGCTTTGTATATTGTTTAACTTTCTTGCAATAAGTCATACAGCTTCATGGAGTTTTAAGGTCCATCATATCAGATTAAGGCACCAAGTTGTTGAGTTTCTTTTAGAGGACATTATCGAAGAGACTTGGTATAAAACTCATATTTAGTACAAGTAGTCATCCATAGGCTAATGTAGATAGAAATAGCAAACTAGACCCTTAGTACCTTACACCAATTGTTGTAAGGAAGAACTTAAGGGATTACAATTTGTGCCTACTTGCTATGGAGTTCGCATATAACTAAACTGTCCAAAGTATTAGCACGAAGACCCCTTTTGAGGTCATTTATAGATTCAATCTGACTATTCCCCTCGACCTAATAGGAGCCCTTACTACTACCTAATGAGCATGTTTGGAGTTAATTGAGCTGAAGAGCTACATCAACTGCATTAGAAGGTAATTGAGTGAATTGCCAAGTTCAATGAGAAGCAACATCAAATCGGTACACATGGGCGATGACTTGTTCATTATAACCTAAGAGACCTAGTTTGGATCCATCTCAACAAAGAAAGGTTCATGAATCTTAGAAAGAGCAAGTTATCCCCTAGAGCTAATGTTACCTTCAAGGTCTTGAAGAAAATCAACCACAATGCCTACCAGATTGAGTTACTAGAAGTACACAATCTCTTTTACTTTTAACATATCCGATTGCATTCCTTACCAATATGAAGATGAAGAAGAGCCTAAAGAGGACATTATAGATTTGAGGTCAAATCTTACTGACCTTGGGAATGATGATAGGAATTAAGTCCTTGGACTGATTACTAGGAGCTTAGCTATGGGATTATAGAGCTTGACCCGATGTATCTTAGCTCAAAGCCAATACATGATGATGATTCTTACTTAGTCTAAGGCCTCCTATACTTTTGTTGAACTGACTACCAAATGGCAACCCAAGCAGGGGTTACTCTTGGACTAACCATGGGTAGGTCAATTGACTCAACTCCCTTGTAATTTTCCCCATGCACAAGTCTACTGAAGCTAAAATCGAGTTATCATCTACCTAACTTGACTAGGTTTAAGTTGGCTAATCTAGTCTCCTTACACCCCTACCATTTTTAAGCTATCTATCCATGTTTGTCAAGCTAATTGAAGACTTACTGATGTATTCTACCTTAGATAAATTGAAGTATTCCTCATTTACCTTTTATTAGAGCACCTTATGAGCAATTGATAGGTGTCCTACTTAACAAATTCTTAGGATGATTCTTTAACATTCTTCCGTTTTATCTTTTATCTATTTTACCCCTTTTAGTATATATTAGGATATGGATTTTAATCTTTTGTAAGAATTTACCCCATTTTGTAATTTGTCCTTTTGACTACAAACATTACAAGGCTGGGTATAAAAGTACCTTAGTTGTAATAGACAGAACACAACTTCCTTTAATAAATACAAAGTTTCCCTTATGTGAATAATACTTTTTCACTCTTAGCTAACCCCTTTAGTAAGAGTAGTGGGTGTGGACACCTCATTTTTACCCAAAAAAAAAAACCTGGAAGAAAATAATAATAATTAAATAAAAGATTATAATAGTAAAAAAGAGAGAGAACAATAATAATATAAGAAAGGGAAAGAAAAGAAAAAAAAAAAAGAGAAAAAGGAAAAAGAAGAAAAATGGGGAAAAAGAAAAAAAAAGGCCACATGTCACTACGTAGCTAAATGGCTAGCATAATGTATGGTCACGTATATGTGTGTCATGTGGCATACAAATAATAATAAAAATATACTAGGATGACTTACATGCCCTTTATTTTTACAATGTGTGCACGTATACATGTGAAGTGCCTTGTCTCTTCCCACCTCCCTCTTTCTTCTCTTTCTCTATTTACAAAACAAGCTCAATATTGCTCAAAAAAGGCTATTTAAAAGCTATTAAGGCTATCTTATATTAAGTACCTGATTTGATCCAATTTTTTTAATTTAAAAATTAGGAAAAAATATGGATTAGAAAGGGCAAAAAAAGGCACATTATCTTGTTCAGAAATTTCAAAAATTAATAAAGGAAATATGCCCTAACAAAAAATAATAAAAAATGTAGTCTTTTAATATGGAATAGAAGAATGATTTTAATCATTTATTTGATAAGAATTATATCTAAAGTGTATTAAAATCGAGTAAAACATGGAAAAAAAAAATTGAATCTTCAAGATACAAAAAGATTTAGATCTTTCCATACATAATGTATGTTTCTTGACTACCAAGCACTTCTCCATATTATAAATAGGTTCCTTTACTACTCATTTGACACACAATTGCAAGAATTATTGATTAGATAGAGAGAATTCTTTATTGCTCTCACTTTAGGATATAATTTAGAGTTTTGTTGGAAAACTTTGGTTTATTTGGAGAAATTGGAGGTATGGAGCAAGGAATTTTTTGAAATTGGTTTAAGGGTTTTGAAGTTTGGGAAGTTAGGAGTTGAGAACCGTCATTACTTTACCACAAGTTGCCTAAAAACTATATGAACCAGCCACTGATTCATTGCTACATGCTACTTCTCCTAAGCTGCCTAAAAACTATATGAAATGGCCATTGATTCTTTGCTACACAAGGTAACTTACCTTAATTATAATATTGAAACAATTTTTGTAACTTACCTTAGGTAAGTCCTTTAGTCCTTGAATGTGCTTATCTGTTCTTGATAAAATTGTTTGTTTAATGTATAACATGTAAAAATCATTCCTATAATCTTGTTTGTTCATGTTAAAATTAATTATTTGATGCATGATTGGTAAAATAATTTGTTTAATTCTTGGTTATTCATATTTAACATATAGGTTAATGCTTAGTTAGTAAAATTGCTTGACTCTTGTTGTTCATAGTAAATTCAATGATTTAATGTATGGTTTGTAAAATAATTTTTAGGGTTCATGTTAAAATTAGTTATTTTATGCATGATTTGTAAAATAATTTGTTTAATTTTTGTTTATTTGTATTGGTTGATGCATAGTTTGTAAAATTGTTTGACTCTTATTCATAGTAAATGGTTTAATGTATGGTTTGTGGAATAATTTTTGGGGTCCATGTTAAAATTAATTATCTGATGCAAGACTTGTTGCAAGAAATAAAATATTAAGCCATTGCTTGTTTGTAAGTTAGGTTGGTTAACCAATTAAATTTTATAATTTTTGTAACATAAAATATTGAACTAACCGTATAGTATGATAAAATTAGTATGTTGTTATATTGCGATATAATAAATTATTAATGGGATCCAATGGAATAATATATATATAAAAAACCTTGATGATGTAACATAATAAACTCATAATGTAACATTTGTACTTATAATAACACGTTAGTGTAACATAATAAACTCATAATGAATAATGTAACATGGTTCAATTTATAAAAATAATAATGTAATAAATATAGTAATTTAATGATTGACAATATTATGCTATGAGAATTTGTAGAATATGACATGTACATGAAATTCAATATGGTGATTGATATTTTTTGAAAATTAATAAATGTTATGAATTATGCCCCTTTTGTAATGCATGATATCATGATCCTTTTATTTGTAATATGTGACATGTAATATGGAACCCTTAATGTAATATTAAGACTTATAAATGTAATACAATACTATAAGACCTATAAATAGTGTCCGTTATAGGATAGCATATGTACATCATATGTTCATAATGTGATATGAGATAATTGTACGTTGTAGTGTAAATATTTTGCTAAAAGTTTTCTTTTCAAAATTAAAAGGGGCTTTCATAAAAAATGTTTTGTCACCTTAGAAAAAATATTTTCAGTAATAAAAATTTTAATTGCTTCTTCAAAGGTAGAGATTTCTATGTTTTTCAAAATTAGACAACAAGATATTTTTTAAAATTAATTAAAATATAAATATTTAAAGTGAAAGATTTCATAAATAAAATTAACTAACCCATTAAAAATTTTATAAAATAACTTTAAAACTATATGGGCTTAATCTCGGCTAATTGGCATGCAGGCATTTCGAGTGACCCTAAAAAATACAAAAAAAAAAAAAAAACCAATTTTGCCCTATTAAAGCCCCTTTTTATTTTAAAAAGAATTCAAAAACTTAAAGGCCTTTTTACTTATTTTATGAATCTTTTATGGCAACCTTATCCGGTTTTCATAAGTTATTCCCAAGTCCATTTTCTCTTGTTTCCTTCTTTTTTAATTTTTTTTTTCTCTTTTTAAAAGAAAAACTTATGGATTGGAAGTCAAAAATTAAAGCTTATTCACCCATAGGCTTTAATTTGACTCTTTTCTTTACCCAGTCAAGTTTGTTTTAAAAAAATGTTTTTTCCCTTTAAACCCAAGCTTTTTCCCAATTTAGTTGAAGAATTTATACTAGGTAGGCTAGACTTGGTATAAATTAGATTAGGAAAAAGGAAAATTGAATTTTCTGCTGGATAGTGGCAAGTGACTCTCATTTTCACTTATTTATCATATTAAGTGAGTATTAAGCTCTGTGAAATTTGTTTCTTGCATCGCATCTAGCAAATGATTCGTAGTTTTGCTATTTTCTTTGTTTTGTTTGCTTTCTTTTGTTTGATATCCCTCGTATGTTTCAATCCCAGGCGTCTTAGAGGACTACCATCTGGATAGTAACAGGCCTACCATCCAGACAATAATAGGCTTACCATTTGGATGCCAGACATGTATCATCCTCCAGTGTTATGTGTTCAAAGGAGAAACTTCGAGCATATGCGGTTTTGTTTCGGTGTTCAAACAATGAAATGGCTATCGTCCGAATGATACTGTGAGATTGACTCTGGAGTCTTGTAACCATTTTTTGCGCCTTTGTGTCCTCAATTGCGTTTGGAAAAAAATTCTTCAAGCTTATCATCAGAATAATGAATGAGCTACCATTTGAATGATGCTCCTTGATTCCTCAATTCTTCTCTTTTCTTCCATTCGTTCGATCAATGGTAGCCCCCTAAATCAGTAAGAAAACATACCAAAATATAAGATTTTGTTGTAAATTTCAAAATGTTTATGCTAAAAAGATCAACATCATAGGTTTCATATGTGCTGATCGACTATATGTGATTTTTACACTAAATGAGTGCAAATAGGTGTATATTTTACTCAAATCACAAATAGTTTGTAGAGAATTATATAAGATAAGTATGTAGTTTTATACAATTATTAATGTTTTGAGTTGATCATACGTAGAGGGATGTTATGAAGAGGTGTGAGAAGAAGAGCAAGCAAACTTAGGATCTTGAATTTATGCATGTGACAATAGATCAAACTTGGTATTATTAATTATTCTTGAATCACTCTTGATGAATTAGCTGCTTGATGTTCTATGGAATTACTTTAGTAGAGTTTTGATGTTTGGCTCAAGTTAGCTAGTGCTCTAAATGTCTCAAATGAGAGGAATGGTATTTTATTTATAGAGTTTGGAGGCCAATCTTAATTGTTAGATAGCTGCAAAATGGATAACTGAGATCAAGCATTGTAGGTGACTATTGAATCATTTATGAGGATCCAACGATTGCCATTGAAGCCATTTCTTTTTTTTTTTTATCCTTTTTATGATCTTAGATGAATGTTTAAATAAACGTAAAGGCTTATATATATATATATATATATAAAGATTTCCATTTTTATTATAAATAAGATTAAGGCTATTCAAACCTCCTTATGGCCTATTAAAGCTAAATGAAACACAAATGAGTTTAGAAATGCCTTTTTTAAGTTTGGTTTTGTCATGTGAGATAACCAAGTAAAACGGAGAATGGAAAATCTAGTTTCATGATCCTTATTTTAAGCCGACCAAATTAGATCTCCACAGGACAACTCTGATAAGGCTTAGTCTTTTACACCTTATCATTAACTTAAGAAACCAGTTTATGGCATTAGCTCAAAGGTTTAATTATTGAAATGATCCTCTAAATCAACAATATCCTTTCTAACTCTACAAAAGATATTCTTAGAAAAGAAAAGTAGAAAATTTTCTCATGTTCATATTTTCTCTAGACCAAGATTAAAATCTATTGACAGTGCATATGATATCGACAATGTTTTTTATTGAAGCCTCGCCAAAAATATGATGTCATTAGCCAAAAAAAAAAAACAAGAGAGACATTTCAATTAGAACATCAAACTTTAAAAGGTTTCCAATTACATTGGTATACCTCATGTTCAAGCAATTTACTAAGAATTTCCAAACATATAATAAATAAGGTAGTACATGATCACCTTAGAGCATCCACAATCCGTATCACTTTGCACGTCTTCCTAGAGCTTAAGTAATGTTTGTCATTACTTCACCATTGGGATAAGTTGCTTCACCAAACGAAGTTGCTCTATGTAGCAACTTCAAATGCAAGGTTTTCATTCCTTAATTTTGATTGGTTAACTGTTTATATTGGGACCCACAAAAACTTTTAAAATATTGTTGACGAAATTTTGTAAAGTAATTTAGGGATAAAGTTGTGAGTTTCTAGAGAATAGAATTACTTGATATATTGATGTGGTATTTAGAAATATGAAACGAGTTATTATGGGTTGTAGATAGTCTTAGCAAATCTTTGTAGATGGTTATGTTGACATAGGACTTTGGATATGGGTCCCTGAAGCCCAATTGGATCCAACACGTCTCATGGCTTAAGGCATGCCCCTGTAGGCTTAAGCCCTAAGCCTATATTGACTAAGTCCAATAAACCTTGCAATAACTAGAATGCATAAGATAAGGATTAATTAGTGTGAAATAGCTATGTCTAGAATAAGTAAGATACATCGGACACAAGACCCTACTCTCCTATACTTGCGAGAGAAGATCTCTCCTATCAACTAACCTCTAACTGCCAACTCCAGTCCACTATAAATATTGAGTTACTACAGAACAGTAAATCTCTTTATACTATGCACATCAAGTTTCTATATTATTCCAAGTTACTTCCTACTCTTAGAAGCCCTACTGCTAACTTAAGCATCAAAGTAGTTATACTGGACAACCCTTCGACCCCTTACAGTGTGTTATTTTGCAAGCCTTCTACGTACAGATGCCTAACACCTACTGGTAAGAACTCGAAGATGACATTTGGCATTGTTTGTGGGAAATTGAATTCCTACACCTAAAACCTCAAACACATTAAACACATACCCCATAAACAATTCCTTCAACATTATGTCTCAACGTGATGAACAGGAGAACAGTTGGTAAACAACCAACCTGAGAGCAATCAACCCCTCTTAAGGGTTGTACTAGAAGAGCAGTTAGAGTGCATGGAACATCTGGTTGAAAAATATGTTATATAGAATAGGCTACTTAGTGCTTGCCTAAAAGAAGCAGAGCGGCATGGTGCATAAACTTACCCTCCCAAAGCTTCAAATGCCCGTACTGGGTAGAACACCATGCAGCAGCAACAGTAGAATGGCAGGGGTTAGCAACCTAATCTGCCCTTGCATCAATAGCCAGCAAGGTCTCTGCCCACTTACGATCGAACTCTAGCTGGAAACAAGTAAGAAGCCAACTCACAGGGAGTACAAGCTTACTAAACTACACACCGAGCTCACTTAGCAGATGATGCCGACCTAAACGAACTTCATGCCATGGTAAGGTAGCTCTTTGAGCAATAGGGGAGCAAGGTTGCTAGCGAAGCCATGCTAGTCGCTAACAATAAGAACCCCTTTACCAAGGGTGTGCAAGATGAAGTGTTGCCTCGTAATGACAAACTTCCATCCCTAGACTAGTATGATGGTATAAGGGACCCTAAGGACCATCTTCTCTTCTTCTGCACCCTTGTAAACCCCCTTGGTCATGGGGATGCTATAATGTGTAAGGCCTTCCTAAGTTCCTTGAGGAAGGTAACTCAGATGTAGTTTAACTACCTCCTCAACAATTTCATAAACTCCTTTGATAAGCTAGCATAGAGATTCAGTCCCTACTTTAAGGCTAGTAAGCCCCTGTCCAAGGATACATCATTCTTATACCTTGTAACAAAGGGTGAAGGCAAGCCCCTAAGTGACTAAGTAGCCCAGTTCAACAATGTTGTGGTCAAGATCCCTCAGTTGGACTAGGGAGTCGATGTCTATGCTGTGTAGCTTGACATTCGACCTTTGGGTGATTTCTTTTGATTGCTTGCAAAGAGCAAGCCGAAGACCCTAGCTGACTTCTAGAATAAAGCCTAGAAATATATCGACCAGGAAGACAACATTCATACAAGGCGCAAAGCTAATCGAGAAAGTTTGGGAGGAAAGCAAGACAAAGAAAAGTTACTTGTAAAGGATCGCCTTAGTGGTAGGATGCCGAGCAAACTAGAAGGGGAAAGCTCTAGGAAGAAGAAGTGCTGGGCTAAGCGTGACCCGCTTACCCCTCCAATTTACACCCAGTACATACCCCTGAATAGACTCGTTGCCTAGGTCTATTCCTAAGTGAAGCACCAATATTTGCTCCAAAGGCCACAAAAAATGCGAGGGAACTCTAGTCGTTGGAACTCTGATAAATACTATCAGTTTCACGAAGACCATAGCCATACTACCGACGAGTGCTTCCAATTGAAGAACACCCTCAAATATGTATTCAATACGACTTCTTCAACAAATATGTGGCCCATCAGAGGAATGATGACTATTCTAATGATGATGAAGATAGATCACCTCGAAGGCAACAAACTGAGAATGCCTATGCCGAGCAGAATAATGGCCATCGTGATGATCGCGCCCCCAATGGTATCATTAACGTAATCATGGAGAGGTCGTACCTTAAGAGCCAGTTGAGTACTAGCAGCTCGGTTAATGCCCTATTAGAGGTACTAGCCGTAAGGGAGAAGAGAGAAGTTAGACACTTCCATCTCCTTCTCCTATAAAGACCTTAAAGGGGTTGACAGACCCCATCAAGACGCTCAGGTGATAAGGGCAAGAATCTCAAAATTTGAGGTCTTAAAGATTATGGTGGAGACGGGAAACTCCATCGACATACTCTTCCTCTATACATATGAGAGGATGAGGAATAAGCTACCAAAAAAAATGGAGCCATACTACCATAATCTGATCAGCTTTAACGGAAATACGGTCCGAGCTAAGGGTATCATTACATTAGATATGAAACTTGGCAACGATGACCATATAGCACAATAACTTGTAAAGTTTGTTGTGATTGATTGCCCTTCCCCTTACAACGTGCTCTTAGGAAGACCAAGCGCTAATGCATTTGTGGTGATCACATCCTCCCTTCATCTGAAGCCAAATTCCTAACCCCATCCGAAGTAGGAGTATGTAGATGTGATCAAAAGCTCTTGCAAGAGTTGTATGTCTAGGCGGCCAAAGGGGATGGTGTCTTCACCTTAGAAATAGGCTTGTAAGAGAGGCTAGATGAGAGGAGCGAGCCTAGATAGAAAACATAAGATGTTTAGATCGAAACCTCACCCGAGTAGACTACTAAAGTTGAGATTGAGACTCTAGTCAAGGTAAAGGATGAAATCATCTCCTTCTTGTGGGCAAACTTAGATAGGTTTGCTTGATCGGCATTGGACATGCTTAGAATTTTGCCTGACCTGGCGACCCATGGCCACAATATCAACATTACAGCGTGGCCTGTCAAGCAGAAAAAGAAGCATTTCACTCTTGAGAGGCAGGCTACAATCAAGGAGGAAGTGTAAAAGCTACTTAAGGCTAACTTTGTAAGGGAGGGAAAGTACCTAATATGGTTAGCCAACGTAGTACTTGTAAAGAAAAAAAAATGGAAAGTGGCAAATGTGTGTCGATTACACCGACCTTAATATAGCTTACCCTAAACACTGTTTCCCCCTCTTAATGATTGATCAACTCGTTGACTTTAAATTGAGATACGCCTTGTTGAGCTTTGTGGATGCCTTGTCGAGGTATAACCAAATCAAAATGGACCCAATGGACAAAGTCTATACCTCCTTCATCACCAATTATAATACATATTGCTATACTGTAATGTCATTCAGACTGAAAAACACCGAGGCTATGCACCAAGGAATGGTGACAAAATTGTTTAAGCCCTAGATCGAGTGTAATATGGAGGCGTATGTCAACGACATGATCATCAAGAGCCAATAGCTGGTCGATCATATCAAGGATCTCCAGGAAGCCTTTGATTGAATGCTCACATACAACATGAAGCTAAACTCCCAAAAGTACGTCTTCGATGTCACATCTAGTACGTTCCTTAGATTTCTAGCTACATAAAGAGGTATTAAGGCTAACTCCGAGAGGTTCATTGCCATCAGGGCAATGAAGCCTTCAACCTCAATTCAAGACGTACAAAAGCGCATTAGCATAGTAGCTACCTTGAGCAAATTTATCTCGAAGAGTACTGACAGATGTGCTGAGTTCTTCAAAATCCTAAAAAACGTAAAAGGTTTTGAATGGGCTTTGAAGTGCGCCACTGCCTTTCAACAGCTTTAGAACTTCCTTGCATACCTACCAATCCTCTCCAAGCCTATCCAAAGGGAGGACCTCTTTTTGTACTTGGCCGTAAGTGACCAGGCACTCTCCTTTGTGTTGGTCCAAGTAAAGGAAAGGGAGCATAGACCAGTCTATTACGTTAGCCATATACTTCAAGGGCCTGAGGTTAGGTACACCTAGGTAGAAAAATTTGCCTTGGCCATCGTTATCATAATATGACGGCTAAGGCCTTACTTCCAGGCAAACTAGATAATTGTACTCATAGATCAACTGCTACACACCATGATGTAGGAACCTAACACGTCTGGATGGATGATGAAGTACACAATGGAATTAAGAGAATATAGAATCTAGTATCAACCACAAATAGCTATAAAGCATAGGTGTTGGCAGACTTTATGGTAGAATATACAAGAGAGGAGGAACCACCACTAGGGGATCATAAATTGGTGTAGACTCTCTATGTCGATGGATCATCCACCTCGGGTAATGGAGGCATGGGCCTTATTCTGACCGGCTCACATAAGGTCACCATCTACTATGCCCTTAAGTTTGGATTTGATTTTAGCAACAATGAATCCGAATACGAGGCACTCATCACCGATCTTAAGTTAGTCAAGGAGATTGATGCCAAACATTTGCAAATCTTTTCAGACTCCATACTTGTCGTCTAGTAAGTCCGAGGTGAATATGAAGCTAGGGACAACACTATGGCTAGTTACCTTGAAAAAGTGAAGAGCCTCCTAGCGGAATTCCCTTCGTGGGACAATAAGAAGATCCCCTAACTAGAGAATTCAGTGATAGATTGGCTATCCAAGCTCGCCTCCACTAGCATACAAAAGCTCAAGGTGAAGGATAACAAAATCATTATAGAGTACCTACCATAAAAAAGTATAATTCCAAACTTGATGGAAGTTTTGAAATTGACTACAGCAGCACTAGAGCCAAGCTAGATGGACCTTATCTAGAGTTACTTGAAGCAAGGTACGCTCCCAAAAGACAGGAAGGAGGCAAAAAAGCTCCGATATCATGCCACCAACTATATGTTGATTGACGACGTTGTATATCGCAGGGGAGTTGGCCTCCTCCTACTCCAATACCTCCAAGAAAGGGAAAGGCTACATGTCATAGAAGAGCTATACGCTGGAGTATGCAGCAATCACATTCAATCCTAAGCCCTCTACCTTCGAGTGCTACAGCTCGGGTATTATTGACCTACTATGAGGCAGGATGCAAAAGCCATAGCCCAAAAGTGCTTATAGTGCCAGAAGCACACCTTAGTCAGTCATATACCTATCACTGCCCTCTAATCCCTAATGAGCCCATGGTTGTTCATGCAATAGGGGATTGATATTCTTAACACCTTCTTGAAAGCTTCAAGAGGATGATAGTTCATAATTGTTGCCATTGATTACTTCATGAAGTGGGTGGAAGCAAAGCAGTTCATCGATTACAACATTCTCTCCCGGTTCTAGGTTCCTTATGCTCTCATCATGGATAATGACCAATAGTTTAATAGCCCCAAGTTTAGGGAGTTCTGCGCTAAGCACCATGTCTCCCCATACTTCACCTTAGTTGTCCACCCCTAATCAAATGGATAAGCAAAGGCAACCAATCAGATCATTTTAGATAACTTGAAGATGTACATGGACCGATCTTAGGGCACCTGGGTCAACGAACTACCCAATATCTTATGGGGGTACAGGACCACTTACTGTACTTCTACGGGCAAGACCCCCTTTCACCTTACTTTTGGGTTAAAAGCAGTCTTCCCCATCAAACTTAACGAGTCATTGTTGCAAGCTAGTGTTGACACCATTAAGGAAATCAGAGACCTTGCTGCTGCTCAGTTAACCGCATATCAACATTAGGCTACTTGGTATTACAATCAGAAGGTCAGATATAAGGAGTTCAAGGTTAGTGACCTAGTGTACCGAAACCTGGAAGCTACAAGTTTGTACGAAGGGTAGGGCAAGTTGGCCCTTAATTGAGAAGACCTAGTCAAAGTCAGGGAAGGATTGGGCAATTAGGTATACAAACTAGAAAGATTGGATGGCGAGCTCATCCTGCACACATGGAATGCCAATAATCTTCAGCTTTATTTTAATTAGCATTCTGTTGTGTACATTTTTTCTTGAATGATAAAATTAAAAAGTTGATTTATGATTGATTGTCTACTTCTCTCTCTCGCTCCCCTTTTTCTATTGCCATCTAAACCTTCGAATAGGCATATGGATCATTCATCAGGTAGGTTGAAACACTACCGACCGACTCCCTTTCGGGTAACCTCACTAAGAGGAAACACACCTTGCATAGATAAACTCCCCTCCATCGGGTAGTTTGAAATGCTATCGACTTAACCTTCCATTAGGTAACCTCGCTAAGGGAAAACACCCCTTGCATAGAGGAACTCCCCTTTATTGAGCAGGTTGAAATGCCACCGATCTAACGCCCCTTTGGGTAACCTCGCCAAGTGGAAACACCCCTTGCATAAAGGAACTCTCTTCCATTGGGCAGGTCAGAACAC
>JAMXBB010000005.1:57904227-57921236 GCA_024138015.1 Lumnitzera littorea | reverse complement strand
ATAAAAATCATAAAAATAATAATTATAAATTAATTTTAGAATTTTATGAAAATTTATCAGTTTAATTGGTACCTATTATAATTATAATTTTTATAAGTTATTTTAACAATTTTATTAAAAGTTTTACACGATTACGCGATTTAGTCGATAATTGCAATCGACTACAATTATATCACTATTGAGTAATATTTAATTATTTTATAGGCTTAAAGTTATAGTTTTAGAGTTTCGATCAAGTTTGGGTTCGATTTCGGTTAATTGTGTATAAATCAGATTTAAGGTTTTAATACGCGATTTGGGGTTTCGATCAATTTCTAGGGTTTTTATTATTGGTGTTATATTTGATTTATTAAATTTCACAATCTTTTATTTTTACTAGCCTTACCGACTCATAACACAGTTTAGGACACTCAAACTTAAATTAGAGTTCAAACTACCAATTTTCTAGAGTTTACAATAATTATGATACTAGGGGTCTGGCTTACTCTTATAAAAGATTTCTGCTGTGGTTTATTATATTATATAAGAAGTGATTTAGAACTAAGTAATTATGAAGTTAAATGATAGATGAAATACGGATTCTACCATATCCTTAACTTAAGGATGACAGTAACGAATTGTCTTCAGGTATGAAAAGTTAAGAAATTATTTTAAGCAAATACTTAGAAAGCGAGGCATTACATAGACAAACATCATTATACTACTGAAACTCTGCTATTAACATTCAAAGACTAGATTTGATGAAGAATATCTAGCTTTTACTCAAGAAAAATAAAGCTGACATTTTAAACTTTGTCCTTTCACAAGTGCACATTGCTATCAAGCTTGTTTGTTCCTCCTTTTGTACCTTTCTTTAATCATATCCTTCGACATATAATCTAATCATGACTTCTCTATTGTCATCAAAAGCATAAGATCAAGTGACGTGTACGTAATTGGCATCAACCCCATACAATTTCAAACTTGAAACTAACTTCTCAATTCTTTTTAAAATAATTTTATTTTAATCAAATCAACTCCATAATCTCCATCAATTTTAGCTAATATCAAATTGAATTTGAATCTTTTTTTTTTATTCCCATTGAAAGCTCCATGATTATTCTTAAATTTCCACAAAAAATTCAATTTTGTAAATCGTACTTTATGACTTGATTTAAAAACTCAACACTTATCTATACTCAAATTTATCTTCAAAATCTTCATGAAATTCCAATGGCAAAATCCACTAACTTGACATTTTGTTTGTATGCACACTAAAGGAGACCTATCTACCATATTGCAAAAAAAATTTTGCTTAATTTTTACGTAATAAATTTGAGTCAAATCTTTGGTTAGATATGGTTCCCAATCTTTATCTAGTCAATAGAATTAAATCATATACCAAACATGTTTGGAAAAATCCATATGCCACACTTAAAAAAAAAAAAAAAAGGGAATTGTGAAATAGATTTTGAAAAATTCTCCTTTTATATGTAAATTAGCTTCTTTTATGTGGAAACTAATGTGTCTTGACTTCTCCTTTTATAACTAAAATACCATACTGATTTGATTTAAATGTGTCTAATTTGAATTTCACACTTAATAAATGAGTTAAATAGCATTTAATATGTTTTATAGCTCTCAAAACCAAATAGGATACTAAATAAAGAGTTTAGGTAATTTATTCTTTTGAACTTTGTTTTTAGGAAGGCTCCATAAGTAGGTCCAACCCAAATATAAACACATTTATTAAAATAATCAATTACATGTTGTCCAAGCACAATTAATAAATGGATTAGATTGTGGATTTTTATTTTCAAATACAATAAATAAATAAGTCATCTTATAGGTAGAAAATTTTAAACACAAACCTGCATAGATCTATATAGAGAGCACAATCCATTAACGCAATTAGTAACTGTACTTAAGAGTTGTTGAATCACCATAAGAAAAAAGGAAAAAAAAAAAAGCACATCATTAATCTAAGATGAAATATTAATATACTGATGACCTAACTCTAATAACTTGTGTAAAGTGAATGTGATTAGTTAATTGTAGTAGTCACAAGAAGTATGAATTTGGTTAGTTAAATAGACTTTGTATCATGACCTTAAAGGGTAGAAGGTAGTGTGTACGCTAGTAAAATTGCTTAAAATTTTCATATCACATGTACACCCATGATATGAAAACTACCTTGCAAGTCAGAGATTGCAAGATTCTAAATAATTAAGCACTAAGGTTTTTTTATTTTTAATTAATTAATTTATTATAAAATATAAATAACTATGGATATTCAAAATTCTCCAATTCCTTAGAACCATAGAGAATCGATATTCCTACTAAATAATAAGATAGGATAAACCAAGTGAGGAATACTAAATTATATTGAACTCTAGCATACAAATATTTCCTACAAAGGATGTTTCTATACCATCTATATAATTCTCAACTAATTCTAACATTGTCAAACTTATCTTCACTCTGCACTCAACACTCAAGATTTATCCAAATCTTAACTTAAATGAATCTACAAAAGAAATTATAAGGGGATGAGCAACCATAGCTTAGTGAGTCCATTCCTCACTATTACTATTCAAGTAAGTTATCAAACATTATTAGTATAGATGTAATATATCTACATACGAAATGAATGCATACACGATGAATGCAAATAGCATATCCATAGGAGTTTGGAACTATGAAAGGTATAGATTTACGTTGTCTACACGTCGATTATCTCCCATGCTTACCTATATGGGCACCTTACTTTAACCGCATGAGGTTGCTTGAGGGCACTGTCCCTCCAAATGACACTTAACTATTATGTTAACTAAGAAAGAAATATCAATATAAATAGGTAGACCCTAACTAAGGCCATCCACCATCAACAAATCATATCTAAGGCCCCTTGAGCACAACAAAGCGAGTCTTTTTTCTGTCAAAATTTGTTTAAGGCCCTATGGGAATAAATATACGAGTCCTCCCATAACCAATTAAAGATACTGTGCTAGTTTTGCCTCAATGATAAAAATATTATTCACAGGCACTATGAGCCCTTACAGAAATCATACCAAAAAAATGTTTAGGAATGGAAAAATGTTTTCGAAAAATACTTCTCTTAAAAATTTGCACAGCTAGCACTCTTCATCAATATACTGATTGAGTCATAGATGTAAATATTGTAAATTTCCTAGAAAAGGGGTTATGAATTAATAAGTTCTTCTAAAAGATACCTTTAGAGTTGGCAAGATAACTAACCCTAAACCTGAGAGACTATGCTCAAAAATCATAATGCAAACCCCTAAAACTCTAAATGATAGTCTTAGTCCTAGTTTGATCCATGCACTCAAAAGCCTTAAGATCCTATAAACAAATGCCAATAATGAATGTTAACTCCTATGGTCAACCCAATGTAACAAAACTAACCCCAAACCCCAATGGAAAGGAAACTAATAGTTGAAGTTTAGGAGAGCTCCTTGAAAACGATAAAGGGTAAGCTAAACCAAAATGAATATTGGTACAGATAACCTTAACAATGAATTCAAAACCTTAAATCAAATACTATAGCCTTTAAATGAACCTTTGAATGCTAAAATCCTAATTGAAACCCTAATACATATAGGCCTTTAAATTGTAAAACTCTAATCTGTGATCAAAAACCCTAATCTAGCTACTGTACTCTAATTAAATGGTAGAACTATTTATTAATCGAATACTAATCACTTAATTGCCCTAAAACTCTAATCTACCCTTTAAAATGTACTTGAATAACAATAATTGTCTCAATTCCTTAAAATAATTAGAAAAGATGACCCAATGAGCTTAACCAACTTAATTTGACACATTAAGCCTTAAATGTACCTAATTTGTATCAAGTGTACGAGTAATTAAGACTAAGAAACCTAATTATACCTTAATTCGCTAATCTAGGTTTTATATCATAATTAACTATAAATCAAGAGTGATTAATCATATAAAGCCAAAGGAATTATATGAAAATATCTCCTTAATTATGCCAACCTTATACTTATTGGGGAGACAATATGTACTCCATAAACTTTTGGATCTAAACTTAAAGATAGATATAGGAGTTAATAAGTAATCCCTAGAACTGCTCAATATATAATAATAAAATCCATAAATTAAATTATTTAACCCTAAATAATAAGTCATAAACCTTAAGTAAGAAAGTTGGAAAACCCTAAAGAGAGTAAAACCCTAAAACCTTAATCATACGCGTAAAACTCCTAATGTGTGAGAAACCTTAGAACGATTGGAAAATATCAATGGACTGAGTAAAACCATAATTAGAAGTCTAAAACCCTAATTCAACTAATAAACCTTAAGTGTGTCCCTAAACTAATCGCTAATCACAAATAATTTCTGTAATTGCAAGGAAACCCTAAATCGTTAGCCTTGTATACGGTTTGAAAACCCTAACTGATCCCGAATAATTAAAGACTCTAACAAACAAAATAATGTAGGTCAATGAACTTAATTAAAGTGATAAAATATGGCAAGACCTTAATTATACCCTAATTAGGCTTAAATTGCTTAATTAAGTACAATCACAATTAATTAGCTTAATTACCCTTTAATCCATCTACTAACTCTCATTACATCTTAATTAGTAATAAGTCAAACTCAATTAAGAACAAAGGACAAAGGATTAATTGGGAATTAAAGGATATTTATCCTTTAGGAGATAAAATCCTCTCGCACTTGACAAAAAGCAAATAAGGTACAATAGCACTAAGAGGAAACCATATACCTTTATCCTAAAATAGTCATCTCTTGTCCCCCTTAATCTACTTTTAATATCTACTATTTCACCCCTCAAAAATCCTCATTTGACATTATTCTTCATGCATAGAAAACCTTAAGAAACCCTCTCTAAAAACCCAAATAAAAATCAAGGAAGGAATGAAGGAAAACGAAGAAGTGCTCTTGGATTCCCTTGCACACATTAGCACCTTTTGGCACTATCATCACCACATGCCACCAAATCACAAACCACCACCACCACCATCAAAATGTCACACACATATTGTATTTTCTTGCTGACAAACTTGTACACCCAAAGAAGTAGATTTAGACTTCTTTTTTAAGTGAAAAAGTTAGAGCTTGTGTAGAACAATTTAAGGTAAAACTCACTCAACTTAAGTTTTCTATTTACACTAGTTTTATCTATGATATCTTGAAAGTTTAGGGTTATAAATACTAGATAAACATGTTATAATCATGTACATGTCATTTTATAGCCTCATAATTGCACCTTTATTGATGTACTTAACTAATTTATTACTTACATTCTAAAAGCATAGGAGATAGTTTTATGTAAATAACTTGAAAAAATATTGATAAAACTTCATGAAACCCTAAGTACCATGCATGCCACCCTTCCGTAGTGATTATCCATCTTACTTTCACCACATTATGTAATGTTATTAGCTTAAAATAAGAAAAAATGTGATTAAAACAAGGAAACACACTAGAATAAGTATTGGATGGAAAAAGTTAAAGGAAAGCCTAGAAGAACCCTACTTAGTTGCCACTTTTACAAAAGTTTCAAATCTATAAATTTTTATTTGTTAGCTTAATAACATGATTATTTAGTGTTAAGTATGATTTAAGGTATGATTAACTAAGTTAAGTAGGGTAATAATGAGTTAATGGCCTAAAGTAGTTAAGTTGGTGATTAAGACCTTAGGAATAGTGTTACAAACCGCATTAATGAAATGAATCGGATCTGGAATACTTAGTAAAATGGGTTATTTAGTGGACTCATTAGGATATACGGCCTATTGGAATAAGTTAGAATTAAGTTTAGGTCTTATAATGCAAATTAGGCCTAAACTAGCTTAGTTAGTTATTAAAGCCTTAGAAATATGATTAGGAGCCTAATATGAAAAGAACTAGATCTAAATCCTAATAGAAAATGAACCTATCTTAAGGCTTTTAGTGAGCTTAAACCCAAAATCATAAGTGGAGTTAGGCTTAAGGCTTTACAATCAAAGATAAGCCCAAAAGCCTTTAAAAGAACAAAGAATAGAGCCCAATAACTTAGTGACTAGAGCTAAACCCTAAATTAAAAGGCTGATAAAATAAAATATAAAAGGTTTATTAGGTTTAAAAGCACATTAAAGCCATCCCCTACAGGCCCCTTAGTAAGTAAGGGCCTTAAAGTAGTAAAAATAGCCCATTTAGGCCCACAAGAGCAATATTAAGGCTCAAGGTGAAAATTTAAAGTGTGGGGCAGAAAAATCCACTTAAAATACTTAAAAGGAAGCCTAAAATATTAAGGGTAAGGTCTAAGATCAAAAGCTAAGCCTAAAGCCTAAAACTAAGCCCAAACCTTAAAGTAACTAAACTCACCCTTTAGACCTACGAACTTATAAGGCTAAAACTGAAACCTTGTTGACCTAAAAGCCTAAAAATAACTTAACCAAATGAAAGAACACTTGATAATGATGAAAATTGACTATAAGAATGCAAAATTCTAACTTAAAACATGAAAGTTATCACCAAGATACGTAATAAGTGGAAATAAGGATATTATAGTGAGGCTAATGAATATATTATGTTTAAGATGAGTTTTATTTGCTTTAGTTACCTTACTCAGGTGATTTGGGATACTAAGTTTAAGACTACCGAGGACTACTAGGAATACTTGACTTTAAGGATGAGTGAGTATATCACCTCCTATTTTACTCTGTTTTGTACTTGCAGTTAGTGCACTATCTAATAATTTATGATAATTGAACTTAATGCTTGTTAAGGCATATGGGAACTTGTGTGTGCTTGTTTTAGTTGACCTATACTTACAAAATATTTTAAGATATTTCAAACACCCTTGTTTGCTACATTAGAACGTACGTGATTGGAGTATCTAGAATATACTTGTTTGACCACCCCATGAATCTAGAATTAATAATTTTTCGACCTTTAATTAAATTGAACATACATTACATCTTATAGCATGAGTTACAGGGCGTCAGCACCACATAGTAGAGCGAGAGATCATGCTTAGATGGATCCATATTGATATTATGTATTGTGATTGTTTATCACACAACATATTTCATATAACTTGTTCTTACCTTGACTTTTAGGAACTACTTAGCTTTAGGGAATATTGCCTTCTACTTGAGGCCAAGCTGTATCTACAGCTAAGGATAGTTATATTGTTAAGAGATTTCATATTGGACGTGGATATTTAGGTTCTGAGGTTCTTAAATACTTCCCAACCTAAGCAACAGTTGTAAGGACCCTAAGGAGAGCCTAGTAGTACTGTCTAAAATTTTCATATCACGTGTGCACCCATGATAAGAAAATCACCTTGTAAGTCAGAGATTACAAGACTCTAAATAGTTAATCGCTAGGGTCTTCAATTTTAGTTCATTGACTCATCATATAATATAAATAATTGTGGATATCCATTCTTCCACCATTCTGAGGAACCGTGGAGAATCGGTATCCCCTACCAAAATAGTGAAATAAGATAGACAATTCTAGAAAATTCTAAACTTACTAAAGATACTAAACTTAATTGATATATTAGTTGTTTCTTGGAGCATTCTAAATTAACTACACAAACTTTCCATCATACTGATTCAATGGTAGCACTTTGCACTTGATTCCTATCCTTGTCCTAACTATCAATCAACCTGCAAGGAAAGGAACTGTTGGGATGTAAGCTTACGCTTAGTGAGATAAATACCCTTGTCAATACCATATGGTAAAAATTTATTAGAAGCACAATTATATGAATGCATAAACAATCAGTATGCCAAACAATGCATACAGTGGCCTAGGAACTGCATAAGACTTAGAATTACACCCCCTATAGTTGGGGTTTAGAGATAATTAACCGACCTAAACCAAAATCCAGGTTTTAGACCTTGGGTTGTATTTCTTTTACACTATTGTGCTTAAGTCAAAACAAAACCATATATATATATGTATATACTTTTTTTCTTGAACAACAAATTATATTTTCAAAATCCTAAGTTTAGTGGTGTAGTGGCCTTCGCAATCCATAAATACATAACTTAAGCAGAAGCCACAAAATACGGCCCCTCGCCAATGGTTAGCTTCTCCTAGTGCTTAGTAAGCTCGTTAGCTTAGGATAGAGACTTAATAAAAATGATGACATAGCTAATACCCAATCTTACAGGAGGCCCTCCTCCAATAAGTCTCTTACCATCTTTTGCGTGAAGCGGCAGTCAGTGTTATCTGAATGCAATTATGGGGAATGCATGATTCATTTAATTTCTTAATCATATAAGTGATTAATCTAATTTTTCATAGTGAATGGACAATTTCATTCCATACAATCGTACGTATAAATTATCACAAACAATTTCCATTGTTATATGATTAACAAGTCATAGCATTTAATCACAAATTCATACACATGCATTTCCCATATCCTATAAGCATCTAATTTATATATATATAAGTTTGGGTGCATTTATTGTACAAACAAAATCAAGTTAAGAGTTATCAGGAATTCACTCACTCAGCCATGTAAGTCAATCGAAGTAGTCCGAGGGTATGTCGTCTCCAAAAGTTAGGTCCCCTGGACATCGCAAATACGATACTATAAAGATTTGAAATAAAACTTAGCAAACTAAGCTAAAACCCTTTTAAGCTATACTTTTGACTTAGTTTCATATTTTTCTCGATTTCTACTTAAAGTTTAATCGCATATAACTTTCTCGTTTTAAATTTAATTTTTATAATCTTATAGTCAATCTTCATCATTTTTTAGTGTACTTTAACATGGTGAGGTTATATTTTCATGATGAGGCATGCAAAACTACCCATAGGTTAGAACAGTATCGATCCTCATGATTTAGAGAGCTTTTGAGCTTTATTTGGTTAATGGGCTTTTTGATAACTTGAGAAATCCTTTGGGCTTAGGCTTAGGATCTCATTCTAGGATTAAAATGCTTCTCAAGGTTAGATTTACAACTTTAATTTACACTCCTAAGGCTAACAACCACTTCTTAGGCTCTTAAGTGGGCTTAAGTTATCAAATGGGCTTGTTTTTTTATCCAAATCAAGGATAGTCACTTTCTTGGGCTTAGGGTGAGTCTTCAGGGCTTCTTAAGAGTCTTGAAACAACTTTTATTATTGGGGTAAGTTGCTGGTCAAAAATTTGATGAGGGTCCAACTTAGAGTTTGAGGCCCGTTTTGGAAGTTTTAGGCTCGGTTTTGAGTTTTATACTTACTATACTTACTTTAGTTGATCTTTTCGCTTTGGTTGATCTTTTCGCTTTGGTTACTTAGTTTTATCATATTTTTAAGTGACTTTTACTTATGTTCCAGATCTGGTCGTGATGAATCTAAGGGGCACTCACTTGGTTTCTCAACTTGTTTTATCATTTCCTTAAGTTTAGGTATTAAATTATGAACTTAGGTTACTTATATTCAAATCTTAACTTAACCTCTCTTCCATGGGATGATTACTTAGCTCATACTTTACATGAAAGTAGTAGATCTCATACTTATCATAACTTCCATATCGATAAATCCTAGAAAATCGGTAGTTTGAACCCTAATTTAAGTTAGAATGTCTTAAACTATATCATAAGTCACTAAGGCTAGTAAGGATAAAAGTTTATGAACTTTAATAAATCAAATATAACATCAATGATAAAAACCTTAAAAATTGATCTAAACCTAAATTGTGTACTAAAAACCTTAAATCTAATTTATACACAATTACTCAAAATCGAACCTGAACTTAATTGAAACTCTAAAACTATAACTTTGAGCTTATAAAATAATTAAAGATCACTCAATAGTGATATAATCATAGTCGATTGCAATTATTGATTAAATCGCATAATCGCATAAAACTTTTAACAAAACCGTTAAGATAACTTGTAAGAATTATAATTGTAATAGGTACTAATTAAATTGATAAATTTTCATAAAATTCCAAAATTTATTTATAAATGTTATTTTTATTATTTTTATGTTTGAAAAATTTACATATAGTTATTTTTATTTTTCTTTTTCTTCCCTTTTTCTTTCCTTTTCTTTTCTTTTTTCTTCTTCTTATTTTTTTCCTCCTCCACATGGTTCTCAGTTGCATATTTTAGCAACCCATGTGAGTAAATTATAAATTACAAGTGTCACCAAAATTATGGAATAAGGACAAATTTCCTAAAGCAAGTGTCTTATCCTCATTAATGCTTAATCTATTAGGATTTGTTCACTTCTTTTCTATCCATATTTTCTATTCGTTCATGTTTAGAATTGGGTTCACAAATCAGAAAAAAAAAAAAGAAAAGAAAATCTAAAGCACACACACACGAAATTGGATTAAGGAAAAAAAGGAAAAAAAAAAAAAAAGAAAGACTAAGAAGAAGAAGAAGAAAAAGAAGAAGAAAACTAAGGATATATTACCAAAATATTTAGGTAAGTGTATTTATTTTATTTATACATATATATATCATATAGTATGTACATGTATATATTAAGTATTTTGTTATATATTTAGTTACATGTACATATATGTGTGCATGAGTAGATAAATATATATGTGTATTATGTATTCTACTTATTTATGTATACACATATGTATTAGATATGTATCTTTATTTATGTATAGACGTATGTATTTAAGAGTGGGTATATATGGTATATGTATATAAGTATAAATAGTAGTGCATATAATATGTATTTTTTTCTACACATGTATTCTTGTACATGTGTCTGTGTGTGTATTATATATGTATGTCTAATTAGTATTTGGTATATAACATATGTACGAATACTCATATAGTATATGTATGTATACTAAATATTTCTTTTATGTACATGTATATATATTTAGCATTTTACTTAATTAATTATGTATATATATGCATGGATATATATATAGGTGCATATGTCCATAATAATTATTTTAGTATGTAAAATGTATATACATGTATTATACAATTCCGTATATATATGTGTGTACATATGTATATATACCTATCGCGTATTTTTCATATATATATGTGTAAGTATAAAATAATAAGTATACATATTATTAATAATATTTGTATTTTAATGTATATATATACGTCTCTAGTATGACCATATATGTACATAAGTATATAAAGTATAAATAATTGTATAATATACTTATACATAATGTATAAGTAAAGTTAGAATAATTTAATATATACGTATAGTGTACGTATAAACGTATGTATATAAATAGTAACATATACATAAAAATACGAATATAATTAAGTAGTGTACATAATATACTGTAATAATAAATTAATAAATAAAGTAAATTAGTAAGTATATATATGCATAAATATCGTAAAATTAGAGAAAAACTTAATAATTAGGTAAATTGGCAAATCTAATAAAATATAATCATAAGTATTTATATATATATTTATACCGTAAAATAGGAAAATAATGGAAATTTTGAAAAAATAAGCAAACTTGACACGTGGCACTCATACGTGTTGCAACGTTACCATTTGTTATTAATTAATTAATTTTCAATAATAATTATAGTTAATTAAGTAGGAAAAAAAATAATAAAGTAGAAAAATTTGAATTAATAATTATAAAATCTCAAAATAGGTAAAAATAAGTAATTAGGGTAAAATAAGCTTAAAATAATAAAATTATCACTTATACAATTTAAGTAATAATTAAATCGTAAATATACTAAGAAAAAGCTTAACTTAATATTTTATAACTTTTTAAATTAAAATAATAAATTTTGTCATATTTTTATATCACTATTCAAACTACGAGTCACAACATCCAAAATGGACCTTGCTACAAGAAAATATACCTTAAAACAATCAAAATAGACTATAAGTTTATAACAATCCGAGCTAAAACAAAAAAGTTATACGCAATTTGATAAAAAGCTCGAATTGACAATTTCACGTAACTAAATGAAGTAAACATTTCAAATTACAATACTAGTTTACCTTTAAATTCTTAAACTTACAATTTTCTATATTCCTTATTCTCAGGTGATCTTGACCATAACCCTGAGCTGCCATTGGATTATTACAACCCTTGAGTCGATTATGGCTGAGTGAGTTTTTCCTAATGATCTCATACTTGCTTGTGTTTGTAATTAGTGAATATAAATTATGATTAATAAGTGAATGTTGTATGAGGTTGGGTTATGCTTGTATATGATAATCGTTTGTTAATGGTGAATTTACTTTAAAGTACAATAATGTATTGATTGTTGCATAGTAGATTCGCTAGGAACTAATTTTTTATGACCTTATTGATCACTAAATAATAAGATCTAATTTTACTTGACTAGAAAAAGTTAACCTGAAATACGCATAATCATGCACTGCATAACTAATCCCGGCCGTCACATTACATGGATGTAGCGAGAGGCCATATGTAGGTTGATTATTTGATTGTTATAGATTTCGCACGGTGTACACGTGTGATATGACCTTACCTTAGCCTACGGGATCATTAGGCATTGGAGGTGCCAACTGCCTAGTTAAGGGTCGAGTTTAGAAGCCTCTGTTTAGGGGCCTTTATTTAGGGATGAGTAAGGACTGTGTGAACCTACTCACAATCATATATAGAACTCAATTTGATAAAACTAAGAATGGATATACCATTATATTTTAAATACAAAATACAGAGTTTTGTTATGAGATAAGTTCTAGTATGATACCCGGATCTGACTGTGCTAATGTATCTCTAACCTTGACTTCCGAGGGCATTAAATTTGAGTTATATGTAGTACCTGGTCACCTGCATATATTTGTTTGTCACACTAATTGACATGCATTCATTTGATTGAATTTAATTGATGTATAACTTGATTGTTGTATGGTTAATGAGATTATCTCACTAAGCTAGTTAGCTTATACACTTGTAGTCTTCTTTCATAGGCTGAGTTGTTTGTAAAGTCGGGCCGCTGCATACCCAAGGTTAGTTGTACATCATGGGGTCAATGTAGGAGCAAGACGTAATCGGAGTGTACTCAAGGTAGTTTATTTAGATTATAGATATGATTATGTAATAAAATGATATTAGTTGAGTTAAGAAGTGTTATAGACTTCTTATCTGTAAATTCTTATATAAATAGATTATGTTTTATATTTCCTTAAGTTGCTATTGTTATTATGAAATGATATTGCTTACACTTGCACAACTCTTGGTTGTTAGTTATAACTGTAGCCTTGCGTATCGCATAAAAGGTTGTCGATTGTAAGGGAATTCAATCTACAGTCCTTTATATGGTATACGGAAATTGCCACTATTAGCCCCCTCGGGTCATGACAATATCATTGTTCATGTCTTACAAAGTTGGTTTCCTCATAAAAACTTCATGTGATGGATTTTTCTTTACTTAAGTATAAATTTGAGCATGTTTAACTTAAGAGAAGTGAAAATAACATCCAAATGACTTACAAATCCTAATGTCCAGCATGCTTTGTCTTCATTCAAGTTCTCATTTCAAGATTTTCTCAACTTAAAATCTTTGATTTTAAGTGTTAAACAAATATCTCTACAAAACACCAACTTTACATGTTTATATTCCAACTTCCATGTAAGGGTTTCATGAGTTTGCTTCTTAAGGTAGTCTTAGATGTTTCATTAACTTATGATCATACCAATATCCTCAAGAAATCATGGTCTCCTAACATGTAATACTAAACTATTAACACAAAGAAACAACTTACTTGTCATCAAAGCAAAAACAAGGTGATGGTGCAATTAAGTATTCTCTTGACTCGTTGTCTTCCTTCCTCTTCTTGTAAGTTCTTTTGGAAGATAGGGTCTTGATCTTTGAAGTGGGTTTTTGGAGATATTCTAAAGTTCCTAAAAGTGGTTTTTAAATTGACAAATAGAGGGCATAAAATAATGCTTGGTGCCATGAGTATGGAAGCAAAATAGTGGCGGCAATGTTGGGGTTTTGTAAGGTTGGATTTCTTCTTTTGGTTTGTGTTTAAAGTGAGAGAAAAGGAAGTAAAAATGAAAGTGAAAGAGAGAGAGAGTAGCAGATTTTTGAATGGGAGGAGAAGTGTGTTTAAGGAGCTTTAATTGGTTGTCTTTTAGTATGTACAAATGCCAACTTTTTGATAAGACTAGATGATGTCAGCATTAAAAGGTGAATAGTAGATGTGTAAGACATTTGAGCGATGGAAAAATGACAAGGCATGACCTCTCTTTTCATTCTTTTCCAACCAGCTAAGTAGGGAGAAAATAGGACATGGTGATGTTTTGTCACATAATTAAAAGTTGAACACATAAAATAATGTAATAACTTATTCATATGTAGTATAAGTTGTAGTGTGATAAGGGAAGTATCACTAGTTTTTGATAAGTTATCAATTAATAAATTATTCAAACTCTCAATTGATAAGTTATTTATGGTGATTGGTTGGTTCATTTATTCATCTACACAAGTCTTATGCATGAAGATAAGGAGATTGTTTTATATGAAATTCTTTTAGAATTGGTTTTTTAAATTGATTTGTAAGTTATGATTTAATTTTTATAAAATTATGAAAATTTCTAGAATTGAATAAAATTATTCAAATTAAATTCTTAATTAGCTACTTAGGGTTGCAAGTCCTTAATTGTTTTAGGATTTAAGGCTTTGAGTGACTTAGAGTCTATGGTGCTCATATTCGAGTTTTATCGATAATTGACTTTCGAATTGGAAAATTAAATTCGTTTTTAAATGCAAACTTGAATTCTTAGCTTAGTTTATCCTTAGGAACATTCGGGAAGTACTCTTAGTTGAATTATAAGTCCACTAAAAAGTAGAGTTTACAACTTATACATGTGTAACATGGCTTATAAGTAAAAATAAGGGAATTGTCTTATATGTAATTCTTTTAGGGCTTAGTTCTCAAATTAATTTGTAGGTTGTGATTTGCTTTTTAAGAAATTTTAGAATTTTCTAGAGTTAAATAAAATTTATTCAAGTTATATTTTTAATTATTTATTTAGGGTCATAAGTCCTTGATTATCCTGGGGTTTAGGGTTAAAGTGAGTTTAAGTATGTTTTAAGGTTTTTCACCAATTCAAGAGTAATTAACTTATACTTAGGAGCTTAAGATTCAATTGGCTTAATTATTTAGGATCATCACTTTATTACGCAACATATATATATCATACAATAAATTAAGAAAAGAGAAGGAAATTGCTTAGTAATATATTTATATATATATATATATATACATATTGTGGGACTACCTATGTACATAAGTAAAATAAATTTTGTAAATTTATTAATTTATTCTTTTAACTAACTTAGTTTTGTTGTTTATTATTATTTGAAATAATCCTTAATTCGTTTGTTATTAGTTTTATATGATTTCACAAAATTATTGATAATTTTATTGATTTATAGCTTTTCAAGCATTAAGATAATTTTATAGAGTTTTAAAATTTTTATGATTTGATATTTATTATTTCTACTAATTTTAGGTTTGCATAATTAAGGTTTTCAAATCATATACTAGGGTTTTTCATGTTCATTCAAAGTTTTGAGTTTAAAATTTTAATCAGTTTTCATTTTATGTAGTTTTATCAACTTAGGGAAATATCTACGATACTCGAGTCCAACACTATGTCTAGAAGGTTGAATTTGTGGAGTCTACAACAATAGGTGTTAAAACCATGTTGTATATAGTTACTGACTGATTATATACACTATTTGCATTGCATATTGTCGTACATGCACTCATATGTTTGATAAATAACTTTCTTGTTATTGTTTGATGGTAAGGTAGGAGGGTTACTCACTAAGTTAAATGTAGCTTACCTCCTAATATTTTCATTTGCAGGTCTTATAAAGTTGGGTTTGGGCTAAGACTCAAATGTAGAATGCTCTATTGGGCTAAGAAAGTAAATTATAAATTTAGGAAAGCAAAGTAGTATAGTCAAATTAAACTTTTAAGGTCTTGGTGGCTTTATGATTATTTGATAAGTGATTCCAACTTTCTATTGTTCTGGTGACTATAAATTGCTAGATCACTTATAGGTATATATATGTATATATATATATAGTTAAGCAGATGTATGTAAAATGAATAAGCACCCTTAAATACTCTTTAGCTAGCGTTTGTACCCTTTGACTTGTAAGGCGGTCTTTACATCATGGGTACATACATGATATAAAGATTTAAGGCAAAACTACCAAGCCTCCTTCTAAGGCGTTACAATAGATATGCGATAAATATAATTAGTTATTTTGATTAGATATTTATATTTACTAGTTTAAAAAGGTGATTACATGGATGATAGTACACAAGCAAAACAGTTATTCAATAGATAATCAGTATCAACTATTAAGCAGCAAGCAGATAGCAGATTATTAGAATCTCTCACCTAGATTAATGCTCATTCTCCAAACCTTTGAGGTTTCCAAAAATTGACAATTAAATACTTAAAAGATAACGAGACTTATAAGTATTTTGAAGGGCTGAACTTTATGGTTAAATAAATGTCTATTGTAGTTTACCTAATTTTCTACTCCCACTCGAGTATGACATGAACATAGTTTATCTTACTTATTGGGGTCAACAGTAACTATACTTATATATTTATAAATTATGGTATTTTATGTATTTAGTTATTTATTTCTCTTCATTATTCGTTTATAGGGTCAATTAACTTAGTTATTCTACTTATTTTTCTTGGTTTATATTAAATCTTTAGTAATGTATAATTTTCTTATTTTAGCTCTAATTTTTATGATTTTTTAATCAATTTTTATATTTTTTTGATGTACTTTCATATAATAGGGTTTATTTTAGATGTTTAAACCAGTATTTTTTATTATGAGCCTAAAAAGTTATGAATTTTGTTATTTTGGTTCGAAAATTTTAATTTATCAATTTTAAGCTTTCCTTTATTATTTTATGATTTAATTAATCTCTAAATTTTATTTTGAAATATTTTATTTTTGAGTCCATTTTATATTAGTTTCACTATTTCTTCATTTTTAAGCTTAATTTACCAATTATGTTAAATTTGTTATTATTGTAATTTTCTAATTA
>JAMXBB010000005.1:57880468-57903727 GCA_024138015.1 Lumnitzera littorea | reverse complement strand
TAAGAAATATGTCCTAAAAATAAAATACATAATAGAAACATGGTTATATGTACATAACTACTCATTACACGTAATATATATATATGATATATACATGTATATTGATAAAATAACTAAATATTAATATAATAAGATAATAACAAAACTTGTTTAAAAACTCAAGAAATCAGCTAAAGTCATCAAGATTCAGTTGTGGCATCCTCATGTGAAGTTGATATGATGAATCAAAGGGTAAGTAAATATAATATGGATACCTCCTACTTATGTATAATGAGGAAAAATTATATTTGTTTGTGGCAAATCCAACCCCTATAAATATCATAAGATACTAGAACCTCACTAATTTAGCAAAATTGAAACTTATGATAAAGAGAGAAAAAAATCTAGAAATTAGTAATATTTTAGAAAATTATCACAAAAACAGAGTAATGATAGAGCCAAGCTAGTTCTTAGACTAAATGTTGATCTACTATTGCACCGCACCACCACCTAGCAACTCAACCACTGCCTAGGCCTTTCGACAACCACCTATCCACCACCGGTTACCGAAGCATCAATAAACAAGTTGGTCAATTATTTACCATGTTTTTCTTATAGTTTCTAAAAATATTAAACTAAGTCAGAAAAATTATGAAAAAAAATTATATCTAGGTCATTTTAAATATATTTTCATGTTGTAATTTTATTTTTGTAAAATTATGATTATTTTATATACTTGCTTAAGAAAGTCACAATTCACCCAAATTTTAACTTTCAAAATAAATATATTAAATGATGTAATTTTTAGCTCAAAAATTTTGTATAAACTACATATCATATGTACCTAATTGTGAGGTAGCCAATTTTTTAATTTAAGTAGGTTTAATATTTATTGAAATTTTTTACCCTAAAAATAGCGAGAAATAGGGTAAAATTCCAAAATAAATGGATTTTCATGAAATTAATTAATGAAATGAATGTCTACTGACTTTTAGTGACTCATAATGATGTTAGAATATATTGAAAATAATTTTGTATAAACAGGATAATATTTGATTAATTAAATGTAATTATAAGCATATAGATGATAAACTCGATAGCATGAAACCATGTACTAACTAAATTTCCCATATTTTTAGGAGTATATAAAAATTTTTGGGGAATTGTTTGATGACCCAAGCTATTTATAATGAATTTACTTAGTAAAATAGTTTAAATTACGAACTGAGACAATTTTTTTAAGACTAATAAGCTAAAATGTGATAAATGTTAAAATAAAACTTATACATGTACATGCTACTCAGGTTTAGTGAAAATGAATTTTTAATATATTTATCGATAGTTTTACAACTGGGTTGTAATATATACATATTAGGGCTAGATAATACCTATACTATTAAATTATATTAGCAAATTATATAAATATAATTCAATTACATAAAATGAGTATAACACAATAACACTTATTATAGGTACGTATAGGTATATTATAAACTTGAAATAGTCTTTAGAAGTCATCTCTCAAAATAAAACCCGTAATATATATTATTAGGTATATACGAACCCAATAATATTACTTTTATTAAAATAAGACAATCCTAAGTAATATAACCTGTATTTCTATAATACTACGAAAATTTACGTACTACGATAACCTTAACATAATTGAAACGTAAATTGACTGATTAAAATACATTTCGATATAATCGAAATGATATATTATACATAATAGTATAACTACGTATATTATTGAAACTTAATAACTTAATTTAACTTATATAATAAAACCATAATTCATTATACAAGGAAAATAATAATATACTTTAGACATATAATTGTTTAGCGGAATACAAATAAATAGAAACCTAACATTTTCGTAACTCATACGAAAACTAAATCTAGATTTTGCATATATATAGGGTCTCCTAGAGAGCAAAACGTTGATGATGCGAGTCTTCCACAATGAGCATCAAGACAAGGAAGTTGGGATCGTAGCTTTACTGCTTATTGAGATACTATTTTAAAATATCTAGAGGTTTAAGAGTACTTCTAATTGTTATTGTAAATTAGCTGTCTTTACACATGTCATATATATGGTTGGCATTTTGTTTGTGATATGAGTTAAACTCCTTGATGTGCTAGTTTGCATGATTTCATAGCCTTATATTATGTGAACTTGTTTGGCTACCCTTAAATGAAATTAAGAGTAATTTGATCACTAACTTAACTAGATATGCATAGCAACCATTAGGAGAACAATTAAGAGTGTTAGACTAAATCCTAACTCCCTTTGATAATGATAGTTGAAATGGTCCTTTCCCATCCTTAGTCGAACCAAGTGATAAGCAAGGAGGTCGTGGTAAGGGTAAGGGCCGTAGTTCGAAGGTTGTCATGGGAGGAGAGTATTCTTTATTGCATAAGCTTAAGTTTGGTTTGATTTTGAGTTACATTAAAACCCCTCAATTTGAGTTAGAGCGGATGGAATATCTCTGACCTTACAATGGACTAGATAATATTATGCGATATTTCTAATTATTAACTGATTACAATGCATTTTATTATAATTAATAACCTTGTTTCTAATTTTATGGTACTCTTCTAACTTCATCTTACTTACTAAGCTAGTTATGGTCACATCCCCATAGATTTTCTTATAGGTGACGAGTGAGGGTTAAGATGTTCAGATATTACTACCCATAAGTTAGTGTACAGTTGGCTAAGAAAGAGAGGAAAGGAGAATCCACTAAATCTAGGTTTTTTACTTTTCTTTTGAGTTTTGAGGAAACTAACTGAGAATTCCTTAGAATGCCTACTAGTTTCTTATCTTATTATAGATCTACTTTAAGACTTATGGCTTTTTGTAAACTCTTATTATAAATTATAACTTTAGGTGTGAAATAGTTATGTAAATACTGTTGTTTTATCAAATAGTAAGTCATACAAATAGGTATTTTGAGAAGTTATACCATAAGTTTGATCATTAACAAGTATCAGATTGGATGCTTCAAGTTGGTTGAGTTACACACACCTTATGTGAACTATTGATGAAGGCATATTTTTCATGCTTTAAAGTATAAATTATGATAGAATTATTAAAGATTTTATAGAAATCATTAAGAATTGGTACTTAAGTATGTTTATTTGGACATTTTAGGAATTATAGAATTTAGGAGTGGAATTACGGACGATTTAGAGGAATTTTATGCAATTTGGAATTAAAGGTCACTAGTCTAACAACCGACTTACGACTTACAACTTGCGATCGGTAGCCCTGGATGACTACGCCGTTAGCCTAAAAGCTGGCCTTGCACTTACACCGTCGGCCTTCATGAAAAAATAAACTTCACCTAAGCTAACCCTAATTTTTCATATAAATAGCTTATGTTTCATGGTTGGAGGGGATGGGTAGACACTTTTCCTTAAACATTGAGAGTCATAGAATAGTTTTAGATAGTTTCTAAAGAATTCTTCAGGAGAAGTGCTTTGATCATTGAGAGGATTTTGCTTTTGCTATGGAGACTAAGATTGAAGTTGCAATTGAAGATTATTTCTTTTCAATGCAGAATTGGTGACATCTATTTCAATTATTCTTATGAAATTATGTGAATTACTTATGCTTTCAATTATGAATTTCCTTGCAATCTTAATCAATATTTGTGTTTTTGTTTTCAAATCCATGGCTAACTAAAATTATTTGTAGGAATTGATGAAACCTTAGATAGTAAAGATGATGATTGTGTTCATGTTATAGGATTAAGAGATATATGGATGATTCATAATTGCAATTTCTATGATTTTAATTATAACTATTCAATTGATTATAATTGTTAGAAACCCTAATGATACAAGAGTTGATTAGGGTTTGTTAGAAATTCTTAGTTGATTTGATTAATCAATGTGGAAGCAAAGTTAATTGAATTTATTAGAAATTATCTAGAGTATAATGCGATGTTCGGCGATTGATTTAAGACATTAGACAATTATAATATCGAGAGATATATGATCATAATTTAGAGTTCACTATTAATTAGAAGATGCAGAAGCTGGCTAATTAATTAGGGGTTTAAATTCTAAAATTTTAAGGTATAACAATTTCACTTGAATTATCATATAACTATTAATCTATATAATATGATAACAATTTGATTTGCATAATCTAGGGTAGATTTTGTTTTCCCATAATTCTCAATTGATTGCGTAATTTTAGAGTTTTTTATAGTTATTTTCTTTTCAATAGTTTTGGAGTAATTATTAGATTAATTAATTTAATTTTGATTTCTTGAATATTAATAAGAGCTAGCATAGGATTAGTAATTTCTTAATCCTCGAGGAATTGACCACCTTACTTTCTTTATATTACTTGATTCTGACCCAATATACTTGTTGGAATATTTGCGATTTATTTTTCTATATATAGTTCAAGTGAATCAAGTTTTTGGCACCATTGCTGGAGACTAGAAATATTAAACCTTTTAGTTTTATTGGTAATTTAGGCACACTTGACAACATGTGTTATTTTTGCTCTTCTTTGTTGGTGTTTTATATGTAGGAGTGGAAGTATTGAAATTCTTCCACTAGATTCAAAAATAGAGCACACTTTGCATCAATTGAGGCAAGAGAACAGAAGAAGAATAAACGAGATGCAAGTAACGAGGGTAATAAACAGATATAAGGTGTTCTGCAAGTACTACAAGATTATACAGTACCCACGGTGATGACTTTGGCTATAAGGACGCCCACTATTCAAGCTAACAACTTTAAGTTAAAGCCATCCCTTATTCAAATGGTTTAGACGAATCAATTTGGAGGATATCCCATTGAAAATCCTGACAAGCATATTACAGGATTCCTTCAATGCTGCAATACAATGAAGATGAACAATGTGACAGACAAGGTTATCGAATTACAGCTCTTTCCCTTTTTACTAAGGGATAAAGCTAAAGCTTGGTTTCATTTACTGTCACAAGAGTCTATCACCACTTGAGCTGATCTTTCATCGAAGTTCTTAAGGAGATTTTTCCTACCGGCTAGGATTGCAAAATTAAGGAATGACATCACCAACTTTACCAAGTTTAGTGGTGAGTCACTTTATAAAGCATAGGAAAGATTCAAGGAGGTGATCAAAAAATGCTTACATCATGGCTTGCCAAACAATCTCTTGATTGAGATCTTTTATCTCAGTCTAAACGAGACATTGAGGTCCCTAGTTAATGCTGCAGTTGGAGGTGCTTTGATGAGAAAGACATATAATGAAGCAAGCGCACTGATAGAAGAAATGGCCTTTAATGCACATAACTGGAAAAACGAGAGAAGTAAGTTAGGAGTGGCAGCAGCCAATGACAATAGCATTGCATCTCAATTAACAGCTCAGATTGCAGCTTTCACTACTCAGGTAAGTAAACTCACCGCAACATAGTCTTTTAATGCTAAACTTATTGTTTTTTGTGAGTTATGTTCAAGACTACATTCAACTTTTGAGTGCTTAACTGGGAACCACTTAACTCTAACCAGTGGAGAACAGGTGAATTTTGTCAACAATTTTCAATGCAGCAATCAAAGACCATATTCGAATACATATAATCCTGGGTGGCATAATCATCTAAATTTCTCATGGAGAAATGATAACATTCCAACCACCACCTGGATTTTAGAAGCAAGGTCCTGCTCAGAACGCTCCACTTCAACAAAATCAATCTAGAATGGACTATCTCATGTTGAGCTATATGCAAAAAACCAACACCTTGCTATAGAATCAATAGGCAACTATTTGAAACCTTGAGAATTAGATTAGTCAGATTTCTCAATAGTTGAGTAACAGACCATCACGGTCTTTACCCAGTATTACTGAAGAGAATCCTAGAGGTGTCAATGCTATTATGCTGAGGAGTGGAAAAGCATTGACAGATGTGTTGAAGAAAAGATAGAGATTCCAAAGGTAAAAAAAGGGAAGGAGGTAGAAGAGGAACCAATGCAGAAGTCACCAAAAGTGAAACCATATGTCCCTCCAGTCCCCTTTCCAGGAAGATTGAAGCAACAGCAGCTAGACACTCAATTTGACAAATTCCTAGATATCTTCAAGAAGTTGCAAATCAACATCCCTTTTGTGGAAACACTGCAGCAGATGCCTTCCTATGCCAAATTCATGAAGGATTTGCTCACCAAGAAGAGAAAGATTGATGGGAATGAATCGATAATGGTTATAAGGGAGTGCTCCATGATCCTTTAGAAAAAATTTATCTACCTTACCTAGTAAACAAAGAGATTAGGGGAGTTTTATTATTCCTTGCACTATAGGAAATTTTCATTTTAATAAGGTTCTTATTGATTTAGGTGCAAGTGCAAATTTAATGCCCTTGTCTATTTTTAGGAAGCTAGGACTTGGAGATTGCAAGGAGACTCATGTTACCTTGCAACTTGCTGATAGTAGCATCAAATACCTAAAGGGTATTGTTGAGAATGTCTTGGTGAAGGTAGACAAATTTGTCTTCCCAATCGACTTTATAGTCCTATAGATGGAAGAAGATAGAGAAGTACCCATGATCCTAGGTAGACCGTTTCTTACAACAGGTAAGGCGTTAATAGACGTAGAATAAGGTAAGCTGACTTTAAGAGTTATGGACGATCAGGTAACGTTTAATGTTTATGAAGCCATAAAGCATTTTGATGATTGCAAATCTTGTTACACTATTGACATCTTTGATCAGATTACCTATGAGTCTATAGAAGAGAAAGCAAGATTGGATACCATGGAGTCAATTCTTAGGAATCTAGATGATTAGAGCAATGATGACGAGCTTGAAGAAGAAGGTAAGGAACTGGTGTTAGAAATCAAAGCTCGATACTATGAAGAACTAAGCACCAACGAGCAGAAGCCAATTCCATCATTGATACAACCTCTAGTGCTTGAACTTAAACCTTTACTTAGTCATTTAAAATATGCTTATCTTGGAACAAATGATACTTTGCCAATAATTATCTCCTCCTCTTTGATAGGTGACCAGGAGAAACAACTTCTAGGAGTTTTGAAAGAGCATCAAGAAGCCATCGAGTGGATCATTGCCGATATAAAGGGGATCAATCCCTTAATTTATACTTACAAGATATTGCTTGAAGTTGAGCGCAAACTCACAGTACAGTCATAGAGACGACTTAACCCAACTCTAAGGAGGTAGTGAAGGAAGAAGTACTCACATTACTGGATGCAAGTATTATCTACCTTATCTTAGATAGTAAGTGGGTTAATCCCGTTTAGGTAGTTCCAAAAAAAGGTAGTATGACTGTGGTTAAAAATGAGTTAAATGAGTTAATCCCTACTCGTACTATAACCAGGTGCAGAGTTTGCATAGATTATAGAAAATTGAATGATGCCATACGTAAAAACCACTTCCCCCTCCCTTTTATAGATCAGATGCTAGAAAAAATTTCAGGGCATGATTATTACTATTTTTTAGATAGATATTTTGGTTATAATCAAATTCATATTGCACCCAAGGACCAGGAGAAGACCACTTTTACATATCCTTATGGTACTTTTGTCTTTAGGAGAATGCCTTTTGGTCTCTATAATGCACCCGTAACTTTTCAAAGATGCATGATGTTGATATTTTCTGACATGTTAGAAGACTTTATTGAAATATTTATAGATGACTTCTCTATCTTTGGGAAGTCACTTGATTCATATCTAACTAATTTAGGTTGTGTACTTAAAAGGTGCAAAAAGACTAATCTACTTTTAAACTAGCAAAAATACCATTTTATGGTAAGAGAGGGAATAGTCTTAGGTCACAAGGTGTTGAAAAAGGGGATTGAAGTTGATAGAGCCAAAGTAGAGGTAATAGAGAAGTTGCTAGCACCTACTTCAATCAAAGGAGTCAGAAGCTTCCTAAGGCAAGCTAGCTTCCTAAAGCATGCTAGTTTCTACAGGAGATTTATTAGGGACTTCTCTAAAATCTTTAGACCTCCTTGTAATTTACTTGAAAAAGATTCTACCTTTGTTTTTTATGACAGTTGTTTATAGGCATTCAATTTATTAAAGGAGAAGCTTACTTCGGCACCAATGGTCGTTGCACCAAACTAGGAGCTACCTTTCGAGATGATGTGTGATGCTAGTGACTATGCTGTAGGAGCAGTACTTAGGCAAAGGAGAGGTAAGTTATTTCATGTTATATACTATGCAATCAAAACTTTAAATGAGGCGTAAAGAAACTATGCCACAATGGAGAAAGAACTTTTAGCGGTTATATTTGCTTGTGATAAGTTTAGGCCTTATCTCATAGGTTTTAAGATCATAGTATACACAGACCATGCTACTCTGAAATATTTGTTTGCTAAAGCTGATGCTAAACCTAGGTTAATTCGATGGATTTTATTATTACAAGAATTTGACCTTGAAATTAAAGATAGAAAGGGAACTAAAAATGTAATTGCTAATCACTTATCTCGATTACAATTGAAGTGTTTAAAGCCACCCATTAATGAAAGGTTCCTTGATGAACAATTATATGCAGTAGAGATTCGAGAATTACCTTCGTATGTTGATATAGTTAATTACTTGGTTAATAAAATCATACCATACGGTTTCTTATTTCAAAAGAAAAAGAAGTTTTTACATGACATGAAATTTTATTTCTAGGATGAACTGTATCTTTTTAAAAGCTATGTTGACTAAGTAATTAGAAGTTGTGTACCTAAAACAGAACAATTTACCTTAATTCAACATTGTCATTCTAAAGAAGCAAGAGGCCACTTTAGTGTAGAAAGAACTACAGCTAAAATTTTGGCTTGTAGATTTTATTGGCCTAGTTTGTTTAGTGATTGTAGGACTTATGTTATGTCTTGTGCCCAATGCCAAAGGATCGGGAATATTTCTAGGAGACATGAATTACCACAAAATAGTATTATGGTAATTGAGTTTTTTCATGTATGGGGAATAGACTTTATGGGCCCTTTCCCTTTATCTTTTTCAAATAAATATATACTTCTAGCAATAGATTATGTTTCAAAATGGGTAAAAGCAATAGCTCTACAAACTAACGATGCTAGAGTAGTAATAAAATTTTTGAAAAAGAAACATTATTCCAAGTTTAGGGTACCTAGAGCTATTATAAGTGATGGGGGGTCGCATTTTTGTAATAGGCAATTTCAAAAACTATTAACAAAATATGGAGTCACTCATAAACTTGTCATCCCGTATCATCTACAAAATTGTGGATAAGTTGAGGTATCCATTAGAGAGATAAAGCATATCCTAGAAAAGATTGTCAATACATCTAGGAAAGACTAGTCTCTAAAACTTGATGATGCATTGTGGGCTTATAGAACAACTTTTAAAACCCCTATAGAAATGTCCCCATACAAAATTGTTTGTGGTAAATCATGTCACCTACTTGTAGAGCTCGAGCATAAGGCCTATTAGGCTATAAAATACCTTAATTTTGATTTACAAGCTACAAGTGAAAAGCGATTACTCTAATTGAACTAGCTGGACGAGATCAGAGAAGAAGCTTATGAAAATGCTAGGATCTACAAAGAGAGAGCCAAGCAATGGCATGACAGGAACATTTAATAGAAGGAGTTCATGCCTAGTCAGAAAGTGTTATTATACAACTCTCGACTGAAATTGTTTCTAGGTAAGTTAAAATCTAGATGGTCTGGACCATTTGAAATAGCTAATGTTTTTCCTTATGGTACAATTGAGTTAAAGGTAGGAGAAAATCGCACTTTCAAATTAAATAGTCATCTCCTCAAACATTATTTTGAAGGAGAAAGCATGGATAGTGACACCACTATGGTGGTGAGCGAGAACCCATAATAAGATCGGAAAAGTTAAGCTAATGACTATATACTAAGCGCTTCATGGGAGGCAACCCATGTCTAACCAAACTAATTTTTATTATTCTTTTTATTCATTATTAGTTAATTTTATTTAAAAAAATTTTAGGCTGGCCATTAGCATGAAGGCTACTGGCCTAAAGTAAAGAAAAAAAAATTTGAAGAAAAGAGCGTGAAATTTGAATTCAAGGCTAGCACTAAAGACTGCCAACCTAGGCATATACGTTGGCAATGTACGCCGTTGGCATACAAAGATAAGCACTGGCGTACAGTGCTTTTAAAAGCATGACTATCGGTTTTCTCTCTCTCTCACCCATTTTTTTCTCCTAAATTCTCTCTTTAGTTTTTCCTTCTCTCTTTAGATTTCTCTTAAACTCTCCCTCTCCCGTACATCCACAACCTCATACACTCTCTCCTTTTACTTATTCTATACACATTTCCATTTTTCCTTACATATCTATGCTTTCTACATTCACCATGTTGCCTAAGAAGATGCAATAGCAAAAGAAACAGAAGACGACAGTTGCTTCATCTTCCAGAAGTTTGGGCAATGATCTACTCTCACATCAGGAGTATGTTAAGGAGCAAAGGAAGAAGCTACAATGGATGACATTCATGAATCAACAATATCTAGATTAGATGGTTTTGCAAGAATATAGAATGGATAAGAGAATCTAATAGATGGTTCTTGATAAACATGGTTTCAGTTATTTGGGGTAAAAGAACCTACTTATAGAAATCTAGCCATTGGTTTTTTGCCTACTTTGCAGTTGGAGAGAAGTGGGCGTATGTTTGCTTTTACATTTCAGGTTTATGGAGAAATTCATATCATTGAATTGAGTCAAATTGGCTATTTTCTAGCGTTATATGTGGAGGAGGAAGTCAATTTACTTAATTTTTGGCTTACTGATATGTCTACTGAGAGATTGTGATTCCAATTGATTCATCCCAGTTAGGACGATTTTGTACCTTTAAAGTCACTCGTCATAGCTTTCTCAGTAGTAGAGCACAGGCTACTCTACCATATCTTTGCTCATACTCTCATTTATAAGAAGACTAGTCATAGTAAGGTAACTAATTTTGACATGTTTTATCTATACAGCATGATTTTTGGACATCAGATAGATCTGGGAGTAGAGATAGCAAATTTTATCTATAGGCAAATTGATTATACTAGGATATAGGTTATATTTTGTAGTGGGTATATTACTGCATTATTGAAGGGTATGGAGCTCTTTAACAAATCGGAAGGGGACAATGGTATCCCATATAAACCTATTTCTACAACACCATTTAAAGGTTAGGGATTGGTCAAGATAAAATAATAGGCCCCATCTTGTTGATAAGGAGGATATTCTTGAAAATCCTCCTGTTGATGCTAGAACATCTAGTTCATCTCATCCTACTACTGCTAGAGTATCTACTTCATCTCATCATCTAAATAGCAATTATGAACAATTAAGTGCTAAAATTAGAGAAGTTTGGAATGAGATTAGGAAATAAAGGAAGAAGAATAAAAAGTTTCGGACTACTATGTTCAATATGTTGAAGTTTGCTATCTCATGGTTTCAGCCAGCAACTTTAGAGTAGTTCCATTATGAGACTTCCAGTATAGAGAATAGCAGCACTGACAAAGACAGTTAAATATTTGCATGCTTTCCTTATTATTATTTTATTTTTGTTTTTTCTTCTTTTCCTTTCTTTTCCTTTTATTTAGCTACTGAGTTATTTTTGTTTAGTACCCATTTGTTTAGGTAAACTCTAGATCATTAACTCTACTATGTACTTTTCAGTACACTTTTATGCTATCTTTACTATGTCATGTTTCTTTACATTTGATGAGGCAGGTCAGATCTGAATTCTATGATAGCAATGATCTTATGCTTAGAATTTTCATAGTTGCTAAAAGTTGAATACAGGGGAGTACCGGTTTTTCTTTTTCCTTTTTTTTTTTGTTGTGAATTTTTATTTCCTCTTGCATATTGAATAGAAGACAGTGTAGACACTATCTATTCTAAAGTTGGGGGAAGGAATTATAGTAAATGAAAATATCAATTTTAATGCCAATTTTTGTTTACAAATAGTTATACCTTCCTATCAGCTTGAACTTTACTTGTTCTTAAATTGCTTGTTTTGAATCTAGAGACTATACAAAGAAATTGTTTATAGTATCATATTGTAATTTGAATTATTGACTCACTAATGCCTTACTCACCAATGTTGAGATTTTTGTACTCGATTAAAATTAATTAGACAATTCTTTAGGAACCTAATTTACCTAGTTTTTAGCCTTAGAATTTGAAATTTAAAAGTCAGTCAAGTCCTTAAGTGACAAATAAACAAGTTTACTTCTATGCAAGGTTAATTAGTATATAATCTTTTTAGTTATTTTAACAACACTTTAACACTCAGTGAAAGAGGTAAGTGAAGCTTTGAACTTAGTGATTTCTATAAAAGAAGTCTGAAAAATTATAGTGAGCATTAAAAAAAAATTAAAAAAATTAGGAAATGAGAGCCTTTACTCCAATAACTCAAGAAATTGAGTTAAGAGTATCTTAACATAAATGTTAAAGTAAGGAAGAGTAGGCATTCAAAAAAAAAAATTTAATTAGGAAATGAGAGCCTTTACTCCAATAACTTAAGAAATTGAGTTAAGAGTATCCTAACTTGAATGTCAAAGTGAGGAAGAGTTTATAGGGGTCCCTTTAAAACCTGCTCACTTGGGTGATGAGCCTAAGATGTGCCGACTCAATGCAATCATTATAACGAGAAGGGCAGAAAGGTAAAAGTTCAGTATTTGAACTAGAAAAAAAAAAAAAAAAAAAAGAGAAGAAGGGGAATAGAAATGGAATTTCGAATGCAATGAATTAAGGCTTGTAATAAAAAAAAAGGAAATCTAAGGATAGAGTAAATACCATATGCTTTCACTATTTTGTTAATTTATTTGTTGGAATAATTAGATAGATAATATGCTTGTTAACAGCAGTGAAGTTTAAATGGATATTTTTCCTTTTAGAACTTAGTATCTACTTTTAAAATAGAAATCTTAGGTTAAATGCATGGATTAAAATTTGTTTTCTTTGGAATAGCTGATTAATTTCAATTGTATTACTTTAATCACATATATTGAATTGGTTAAAGCAATGCATTATAAATTAGTGAGTCTAAAAATGTGAAATATCAGATGTCTTGGATTAGCAATTTGGAACATTGTATTTTCAATGATAGATTTTTTTAATTCTATTTATTTCGCTTGAGGACAAGTAAAAGTTCAAGTGTGGGGGAGTTGATAGAGGCATATTTTCATGTTTTAAAGTGCAAATTAAGATAGAATTATTATAGATTTTATAGAAATCATTAAGAATTAGTACTTAATTATGTTTATTTGGACATTGTAGGAATTAAAGAATTCAAGAGTGGAATTACGAATGATTTAGAGGAATTTTATGCAATTTGGAATTAAAGGCCACCAACCTAACAACCAACTTACAACTTACAACTTGTACTAGCAGCCCTGGATGACTACGCCACCGGCCTAAAAGCTAGCCTTGCACTTATACCACCGGCCTTCATGAAAAAAGAAACTTCACATGAGCTAACCCTAATTTTTCATATAAATAGCTTATGTTTCATGGTTAGAGGGGATAGGTAGACACTTTTCCTTAGACATCAAGAGTCATAGAATAGTTTTAGATAGTTTCTGAGGAATTCTTTAGGAGAAGTGCTTTGATCATTGAAAGGATTTTACTTTTGCTGTGGAGACTAAGATTGAAGTTGCAATTGAAGATTATTTCTTTCCAATATAAAATTAGTGACATTTATTTCAATTATTCTTATGCAATTATGTGAATTACTTATGCTTTCAATTATGAATTTCCTTGCAATCTCAATCCATATTTGTGTTTTTGTTTTCAAATCCATGGCTAACTAAAATTATTTGTAGGAATTGATGAAACCCTAGATAGTAAAGATGATGATTGTGTTCATATTATAGGATTAAGAGATATATAGATGATTCATAATTGCAATTTCTATGATTTTAATTATAACTATTCAATTGATTATAATTGTTAGAAACCCTAATGATATGAGAGTTGATTAGGGTTTGTTAGAAATTCTTAGTTGATTTGATTAATCAATGTGGAAGCAGAGTTAATTGAATTAATTAGAAATTATCTAGAGATTAATGCAATGTTCGGCAATCGATTATTCACTAAGACATTAGGGATAATTGATTCGGGACATTAGACAATTATAATAACAGGAGATATATGATCATAATTTAGAGTTCACTATTAATTAGAAGATGCGAAAGTTGACTAATTAATTAGGAGTTTAAATCCTTAAATTTTAAGGTATAATAATTTCACTTGAATGATCATATAGCTATTAATCTATATAATATGATAACAATTTGATTTGCGTAATCTAGGGTGGATTCTGTTTTCCTACAATTCTTAATTGATTGCTTAATTTTAGAGTTTTTCATAGTTATTTTCTTTTCAATAGTTTTAGAGTAATTATTAGATTAATTAATTTAATTTTAATTGCCTGAATATTGATAAGAGCTAGCATAGGATTAGTAATTTCTTATTCCTCGAGGAATTAACCACCTTACTTTCTTTATATTACTTGATTTCGACCCAGTATACTTGTTGGAGTATTTGCGATTTATTTTTCTATATATAGTTCAAGTGAATAAATTATATCTACAATAGCAGCTGTGAGGTCAATTTCTACCTTAGGTTAGTTTAGACAGTAACTGTTACAGGTTTTCCTATTCGGGGTGTGACAGTTTTGAATGAGTATTAGAGCATAGTTCTAAGAGAACTAAGCATTGAAGCATCTAATTTAAATGAGTAGACAATAGGGTTATTGAGTATGGGGTTGATAATGATATAAAAGACTTAGATTCATAGGATTATATATGTATAGCTTATGTATGTAAAAAGGGTTATAAACTAACTTCTTACTTGATTATTTCAGATCCATAGGAATAGTCTTAGACATGCAAGGTGGTATTTTGAATAGGAAGGGGATGAAATACCTTTGGAGTATAGGATTCAAATGCAAAAGTTATTACTAGATATAGCTTATTGGAGGATGTTTTATACCATCGATGAGATCATTGCGAATTATAATCATGGGATGTCTTTTAGTATGCAGGATGATTGGAGGATTCTGAGGGATGAATTAAGACCTACATATAATGAGTACACTACTACAATTACCTATGAAAAGAAGTACATACGAGAAAACGAGGTCTTATTTGTAATAATTCCTATATTATAATTTCCTGCTAGAATAGAGGCAGTTAAAGTTTACCCTCTATGTTTTGATCAGATACCCTTAAGTGTTTTACATATCCTTAGAAACTATCATCCTATTGTGGTTGACTATTTTCTTAGATATCTTATAGATGAGACTATAGGTATAGAAGTACCATTACAATCTCAAGAACCTGAACTCCTTGTAATGCTACCTAAGAATCTACCTCAAGAAGCTTAGCCAAATGTAGGGTGATAGGAATCAACCCCTTGGACCGATCACACAAAGCTGAGCTAGAGGACTTCAAGGGCTCAAATGGAAAATACTAACTCTAAGCCATAGCCGAGACGAGGACTCCTATCCCAATCCGACCTGTTTATCAGATCCTCACATATATCTAACATACTCTTACCTAATTGTGAAGTCCTAATCTAGAAGGTAACCCAAGAAATGTTAGTTAAGCCGAGCTATCCAACCGACCACTGGCGCTTGACTCTAATTTAACTGACTTCCTAACTAGACTGATTGGCTCTAGACTTGATCCAGATCAATTTAGCCCCTGACTACTAGTACCTCCTGTTTCTGCCTATGTTGTATCATACTCCTAACGTACAACCATTAAGTGATATGTGCCTTATGACACAACATTCCAAAATGATTCTTTCTTTTCTGTACTAAATATTCTTTGCCCTTTTTACCCCTTTTTAACATGATTCATATAACGTAATTGTAAAATACCCTTTTGTCTTTTCATACAAGTAAAATAATCCTAATGGGCAAGTGTATAAACCCTTACTTTCCTTGTACACAAATATCCAACTTTCAATACATAATTATTCACTTTAAGTAACCTTAGTGTTTTCATTATCATTCAACTCTTATCTATTCCCTTTAACAAAGAGTAATGGTGAGTGACCCTTCAATTTGGACCGATGTGTCATATCCGGCAGATTATTGGCCGAGTAGGATTAGGTGGTGTATCATATCAATTCGATAGTTGCTCAAACTTTGCTAGCTTTTTCTTGTTTCTTTTCAATTCACTTTATTGTAGTACCTCTTCGTGTGTCCGACCTCGGAGACGCATTATAAGGTCTGACAATAATATGGATCTTGAGAAGATCTAGAGGAGGAGTTTGAAATAGAGGCTAAAGTAGAAGTTGTTCTTGAAGATGGAGCACAGAATAGTGGGAGTGATGTGCAGGAAGTGGTTGTTATACCAAACACCTCCATCATAGTGGAAATAAGTTCATATTTTGAAGGGAATGGAGACGATGATTGGTTTCCCCTTGAAAATGTGGCAACTTCAGAAAGTTTGAGTAGCTGAAAGTATGAGAAGAGAGTGAGAACACTTGTTAAGGCTTTTGATATTATCCGACCTAGTTGTTTTGATGTACTTAGGTCCCTTAGTGACTTTTGATGTACTTTTAACCTTTTGAGTGCAACTTTGTACTTTTGATGTTTTGGTTACTAAGTATGTCAATGATATAAATAAACTTTTGTATAGATGAAAGCAATGTAAATAGGTGATCAGATATGTAACTTTATGTTTGTAAATAAAGTGATGTAATCTTTTGAATGTAAAAGCACTAACTATCTAATGTACTAATATAAACATGAAAGAGTGCAGTATATCCTTATTTTCTAGTATTTGTATGAGATACAAATATGAGTAGTGAAATAATGATATGATATCATAGGTAAAGTTTATATAAGCTTATAATGTATAGGTATGTTTGATCATATGATGGAATGTGTAGCAAATGGAGTATGAATATCATTGCTTTATATACAGGGATGAAATATTATAGGTTTTGTATTAATTGAAATCGTTATTGAGGAATCTATAACTATATATCACATATATAGGGAATAATTAATCTATATGTGAATACAAGTCGCTTAGATTAGATACTAACTTCCAATACTCATATTGTAAGTGTAGGGTTGATAATTAGTGATTGTGAGTCTAAATATGGTAGAGGAGGCAAATAGAAATGGAAATGGAAATGGCTAACCTAAAGGAGTAGTACCACCTCCTAATCTTCCTAATTGACTAGAACCACCTAAGAATGATGTACTGCTACCTGCTCCAAACATGATGGACCCAGCTTAGTTTAGACAAATGTTAGCTAATATGAGTACCATGATCCAATAGCAAGGACCTTTAATTCAGCATCTAATCATAAGTGGAAATGTGGCAAACCAAAAGCCATTAGAAGCTAAACCTAAAGGAATTTAACCTAAAGATATAAATTGACTTCTTGAGTTTATAAAAATGAACTAGTATTTTGAAGGAGAAATAGGTAACCTTACCTTGACCGATGATTAGTTAAAGTAGATTGAGTGCAGTTTTGAGCCTTTTAAGACTCTAGACAATCAAAAGGTCTCTTACGGTACTTTCTTACTAAAAATGAGAGCATGAGTCTCATGGGCTTCGATAATACGAACAATCACTGGCCCTATTACATGGTAAGTATTTTAGGAGGCATTTAAGAGAGAATATTTCCTTATAAGTATGCAAAATCAGATGACCCGATAGTTAATGGAGATAAAAAAAGGCACTATGAGTATAGCTCAATACAAAAATGAATTTAACAGGTTGTTACAATATGTGCCTGAATCCTATATGGATAATTAGGAGCTGAAGAAAGATCTTTTGTTTAATGGGTTTGACTCAACAATACGATGCAAGTTAATGGATTATGGGTTCATCACTTATCATTAAATTGTAGATAAGGCACATCAACTGGAGAATAATCAATTGACCATGCAAAATGAGTGGAGTAAGAAACTGAGGAGAGATAATCAATATAGGCCTCTCTTTAAGAGGATATTCCCAAGTACAAATAGTAACTCGAGCTAAAGAGGAAAGAAGTTAGCAACTATGACTAATGGCCCTACTTTAAATAAGACAAGATTTAGTTTCTATGATGAGGCGGGAAACATAAGATGCCGGAAGTGTGGGGCATAGCATTTCCCTTGACAATGTCCTCAGTTAAGAGGCAAATGTTTTCTGTGTAGTGATTTGAATCATATGTCAAGGGAGTGTCCAAAGATGAAGGTAGTGAAGTGCTATAAGCATGGAGTAACAAGACACTTCTCAAGATATTGTGGTCAAGTAGGACAAAGGACTAAGAAATCTAGAGGAGTAATTGTAATTGAGGGTACAGAAGAGGATACTAGGGATTTTGATGAATGGATCAAGGAATACTTTCATGATGGCTTGGATGAAGAAATGGATATTGATAGAACTAACCAAGGCTTAATGAAAAGTACGTAAACTAACTAGTAGCTTTACTTACTTGTATGTTGATTGCAAATACTGTATGTATAGATAGTGTTAAAAATTGTGAAAATATTTAACCTAAGTATAGTACACAAATGATAAATAACTATAATAATAGTAATTATTTCAAGAAACATACTTGTTAATAAATGAACTACTTATGCATTGTTTAACATTAGAGCATCACATTCGTTTAGTAGTCAAGAGTTTGTCTCGGGAAATGGGACTAAGATGAATAAAGTTAAATCTACTTATAGAATTAGAACACCTATAAGAGAGTAAGTGTTAACACAAGAAGTGGTAGATGATGGACAATTGCAAATTTAAGGGAAAGAATTCCTAATAAAACTAATAGTTTTACCAATAAAAGGGTATGATGTTATTGTAAGAATAGATTGGTTGTCTAAACAAAGAGTCAAAGTGGATTGTCAAAATAAGAATATAATCTTAGATGAGGATAAGGTAATATTTTAAGGAAAAATGGGTGAGCAAAGGTTGAGATTATTTGGTAATTGAAGTAAGTGAAGAAATGAATGAAATTATTAAAGAATGGAAGATCTATTGGATATTTGCTATAGAAGGGAAGAAGGAAACCCCAAAAATATTGGAAATATAGCTAGTATGTGAATTTTCTGATATCTTTCCAAAAGATTTACCTAGGTTAGCACCATAGCGAAAGTTAGATTTTACTATAGAGTTATGGCTAAGAACTGAACCAATGTCAAAAGCTCCATATCGAATATCACCAATAGAACTTCAAGAGTTAAAGAAGTAACATTAGGAGCTATTGGACAAAGGATTCATACGACTTAGTGTGTTTCCTTAGGGAGTACCAGTGTTATTTGTGAAAAAGAAGGATGGAACAAAGAGATTATGCATTGATTATCGAAAGATAAATGAGGTGACTATTAAGAATAAATATCCACTACCCATGATTGATAATTTGTTTGATCAACTACGTGGTGCCACTATATTTTCATTTATTGACTTAAGATCTGAATACCATCAATTACGAATTAAGCCAGAGGATATACCAAAGACGACTTTTCAAACTAGATATGGCGCTATGAGTTTTTAGAAATGCCTTTTGGTTTGATGAATACACCGAATATGTTTATAAACTTGATGAATCAAATCAATTAACCTTACTTGGATAAATTTGTTGTGGTATTCATTAAATTCATCAATGATATTTCAATCTACTTAAAGACTAAAAAGGATCATGCTGATCATTTATGTTTGGCCTTGTAGAAGTAAAAAGACAATCAACTGTATGCTAAGTTGAGTAAGTATGATTATGACTTGATAAAATCTTGTTTTTGGGACATATCATGTCAAGCAAAGGAATTTTAGTAGACCTTGAAAAGGTCAAAGCAATGGCTAAATGGAAACAACTAACTACGGTAACGAAAATAAGAAGTTTTCTTAGAATAGCTGGATATTATAGGTAATTTATAAAAGATTTTTCTAAAATCACAAAGCCTTAAAGTCGACTGACATAGAAGGATATTAAATTTGAAGGGAGTGATGAATGTGAACAAAGTTTTCAAGAATTAAAGGATCGTTTGATTTTAGTGCCTATACTAATTTTGCCAGATCTAAGTAAATCTTATTATGTATATAGTGATGCTTTCAAGAATGGACTAGGATACATGTTGATGTAAGATAGAAAAGTAATAGCATATGCATCTAAGAAATTGAGGCCTCATGAAAGAAATTATCTAACTTGTGATTTAGAGTTAACAGCTATGGTTTTTTGCTTTAAAAATTTGGAGACATTATTTATATGGGCAATATTATGAGATATGCATAGATTATAAAAGTTTGAAGTATTTCTTTACTTAAAAGGAATTGAACTTGAGACAAAGACATTGGTTAGAATTAATCAAGGATTATGATTTAACCCTAAACTATCATCTTAGCAAAGCTACTATTGTAGTAGATGCATTAAGTCACAAGAACTATGAACAAGTGGCTTCGTTACTTACTACTTAACATGAACTGATTAAGGAATTTGAAAAGTTGGAGATTGAATTTAGATGGCATAAAGCTGATGTGCAATTGATGAATTTAGTAGTACAACTAGTTCTGATAGAAAGGATTAAGCTTCAACAAGGTGAGGACAAGAAATTGAAGGAAATCAAGGAAAAGTTAAGTACAAGTGATATACCTGACTTCAAAATTGATAATAAAGGTATGTTAAGATATAAGAATAGAGTTTATGTGTCTAGTAATGCAAAACTAAATGATGAAATAATGACTAAAGCACATGACACTGGTTATACATTGTGGAAATAAAATGTACCATGGTTTAAAATCATTGTTTTGGTTGAAAGGCATGAAAAAGGATGTGGCATAATATGTTGTTAGGTGTAACACATGCCAACAAGTGAAGGCAGAACATTTGAGAACTAGTGGTTTGCTATAACCATGAGAAATACCTTAATGGAAGTAGGATCACCTTACAATGGATTTTGTAATAAGACTCCTAAGGACGAGATCAAGTCACAATTCAATTTAGGTTATGGTAGACAGGTTAATGAAGTGCACTCATTTCTTACCTTATCGTATGAATGGTGTACCAATAAGCATTGTATCAAATAGAGATAGTCGATTTATATCAAAATTTTAGGAGAGCTTACATCGGTCTTTGTGAACTAAGCTACAATTCAGCATGGCCTATCATCCCCAGACAAATGGACAATAGAAAGAGTTATTCAAATACTTAAGGATATGTTGAGAGGCTATATTTTGGACTTCAATATTGACTAGGATCAATATTTACCATTGGTAGAGTTTACTTATAATAATAGTTATCAAGTAATGATCCAAATAGCACCATATGAAGCTTTGTATGGAATAAAATGCTGATCACCACTATATTGGGAGAATGATGAATACGTAATGATAGGACCTGATATGATTAGACAAATAGACAATAGAAAGAGTTATTCAAATACTTAAGGATATGTTGAGAGGCTATATTTTGGACTTTGGTATTGACTGGGATCAATATTTACCATTGGTAGAGTTTACTTATAATAATAGTTATCAAGTAATGATCCAAATGGCACCATATGAAGTTTTGTGTGGAATAAAAGGTTGATCACCACTATATTGGGAGAATGATGAATACGTAATGATAGGACCTGATATGATTAGACAAATGAATGGTAAAGTAAAGATAATACAACAAGAGATGAAAGTAGCACATGATCGATGCAAAAGTTGGGCAAATCTGAAAAGGAAGCCTATAGCATTTGTGATAAGGGATCATGTATATGTTGAAATAAGTCTATTTAAAGGATTTAAGCATTTCGATACTATAGAAAAGCTAAGTCCCCGATACATTTACCTTTTGAAATCTTAAACAGAATCAGAAATGTTGTGTACAAAATTGCTTTACCACCAAGTTTATCTGGATGCCCTGATGTATTACATGTGTCAATATTATGAAAGTACGTGAAGAATCCAAATGCAATTGTGAAATTGAAACTAGTGGACTTATAAGAAGATTATACAGTTGAAGAAAAACCAATTAAGATCTTGGAGAATAGGATTCAAAAGTTAAGAAATCGAGAAGTTAAATACATGAAAGTTTAGTGGGGAAGCGATCTAAGAGCAAAATTGACTTGGGAACCGAAAATGGTAATGAGCAATTGTTACCTATAGGTTTTTATTAAGAAAATAAGTAGTTATTATTAGAGGTATGTAAGTAGGCTTTGGCCCATGAGCCAGCCAGTTTAACCCACTTTTTAAACGAGTTTGAGGTAAGGTTTTTTGGTTCATTTAACCTACAAGCCAAAGTGTACCAGTTTAGGTTGGCCCATTTAACGTATTTATAACTTCTGTAAACCCCGCAAATTTAGCTATTTAGAGTAGAATTAAGCCCTAATACTATAGATGACTGAAAGAGTCATTAAAGTCGAGCAAGATAAAAATTTGATAAATCATAAATTTAAATATATCATAAGTAGTAAAAACCTGAGAAATTGATCAAAACCCTACATTGCATACTAAAACCCTAAAACTGATTTACACACCATTAATCAAAATTGAACCTGAATTTGTTTGATTACTTATTTTCTTAATATTATTCAATAGTGATAAAATTATAGTCGATTACAATTTTCAACTAAAATGCCTATTCGCATGAAATTTTAACAAAATCACTACAATAACTTATAAAAATTATAATTGCAACGAGTACCAATTAAATTGATAAAATTTCACAAAAATTTAAAAATTAATTTATGATGAGATTTGTTATAATTTTTATATTTCAAAAAATTTCATATATTTATTATTAATTTTTATTTTCCTTCTCTTTCATTTTCAATTTATCTCTTTTCTTCTTTTTCCCAATTGCAATATTCTTGAAGCAAATTTAGCCGCTTATGTGAGAAAAAAAATTGCCATGTATTGAGTGGAAAATAAAAGAAAAATGAAAAATAAAAATTGGATAATATCTTAGCTTAAATTTTAAGCTAACTATTCACATGAATAAAAGGAGAAAAAAAAAAAACAAAACAAAACCGTAGAAACAAAACAGAAAAAGAAAAGAGAGAAAAATCCTGGAAGCATAAATCGTGAGAAAAGAAAGAAGAAAAAAGAAGAAGGAAAAGAAGAGGAAAAATAAAAAATTAATAGTTAAGTAAAGTATATTTTTGTTTCTAGATGTATGTTATATAGTATATACATCCATAAATATAGTATTTGTATATTTTTTTTTATATAACATTACTAAAACATGTATATGTGTATAAACACATAAATTGAATAATATATGCATGTATTAGGCTAGATATGTATACATGTATGTACATAGGTATATGGAAGAGTATGTATTATGTATTTTTTTTAATAATACCTATAATTAGTATTAAGTAATTTCA
>JAMXBB010000005.1:57679359-57879968 GCA_024138015.1 Lumnitzera littorea | reverse complement strand
TATATGCATGTATACATATCTAATCTTATACATCCATACACTACTCAATTTATGTATTAGTGTACATATGCATGTATTAACAATATTATATTTATAACAAATACTATATATATACATATGTATATTATATAATATACATCTACAAATAAATACTTACCTATTTCTTTTAGTCTTTTTCTTCTTCTTTTCTTCTCCTTTCCTTCCTTCTTCCTCTTCTTCTTTTCTTTCTTTCTTTTCTTATCTTACGGTTTTTTTTTTTTTAAGCTTCCAGCTTTCTTTTCTTTTTTCTCCTCTTTTCCTCTCGGTTTGATTTGTGCCGAATGTTTCCATATTTTTCCTTTTTGTTCACGGTTGCATTAGCTTAATTTATAAGCTATGATTTTTGCTAATCATTTCAAGATTTTTGCTTGCCTCTTTATCCAATACTTGGCAATTTAATTAATCATGTGGGCTGCTGATTTGGGGTTTTAATTTGCTGATTTTTAGTTTGGTTTTATGCAGGACGTGAGTTGAATTGGAAATGGAAAGAAGGAAAGAGATAAATTAGAAATAAAAGAGAAGGAAAATGAAAATTATTAACAAATATATATAATTTTTCGAATCATATAAATTATAACGATTCTCCTCGTAAATTAATTTTCAAATTTTTGTGAAATTTTATCAATTTAATTGATACCCGTTACAATTATAATTTTTACAAGTTATTATAGCAATTTCTTTATAATTTCGTGCGAATAGGCGATTTAGTCGAAAATTGCATTGGACTATAATTTCATCACTATTGAGTAATATTTAACTATTTTATAGGTTTATGTTTATGATTTAAGGGTATTGAGCAATTTCGGGTTTTAATTTTGAGTAATGGTACAGAAACTAGTTTTAGGGTTTTAGTAAGCAATTTAGAGTTTCGATCAATTCCTAAGGTTTTGTTATCGATGTTATATTTGATTTATTAGACTTCATAATCTTTTATTATTACTAGCCTTATCGACTTATTGTACAGTTTAGAACACTCAGACTTGAGTTAAGGTTCAACTACTATTTTTCCTAGGGTTTACAATACGTATGTCACCGTATGTGTACACGGATATATATACTAGTATACATATGAGTACACAAGTATACATACTAATATGTTAGAAGTATATGTATATATATATATATATATATAATGAATGATGATACAAGCAATGACATAATTAAATAATGACATAAGCTATGACATAAGCGATTGATGACATAAGCCTCTAAAATAATAAACCATAAGATCATCTAAGTGTAAGAATTAATGGCTAATAAAATCATTAACTACTAAAATAGAACATGAAACTAGCCAATAGGAATAATTAAGCTTCAATAGTTAGAATTTCAATAAATTTAGTCTATATCGTAAAATACGAGTCTTAACGTCTAAAACGGACATCACTGTGTAAACATGTGTCTGAAAACGATGAAAAACGATTATAAATTCATAAATATAAAAAATAGAATGAAAAAGTTATATACGATTAGCAATTAGGTTTAATTGAATAAAAACTGTTAGTAATCTAAGTAAAATTAGGTAGATGGATATCTAGAACAGTTAGTTAATTCAATTACTTATTATCCCTGTTATCTCGTAATGATCAGGTGATCCTAACGAGGACGAGGATCTTCTAATTGATTATTACAACTAGAACGAGTCGTCATAGTGAAGTGAGTACTCTTGATGACTCTATACGTGTTTTGTATTTGTAGTTAGTGCATTTAAATTAAATAGTAATAACTTAATGCGTGGGGATTCGAGATATGCATACGCTTGACATTGATTGCTTACTATGAAAAATATGATTTAATATAATAATTGAGGATTTGATTGTATGATTGATTATTACATGATTTGAATGGTTTGTGGATATTGGTTGATTGCCATATAATTTGACTTAATTATATTTGGCTTATCTTAAATTAATAGGGTCATGCATTATCAATGCATTACTTATGCCGACCGTCACTTCACGTGGAGGTAAGGAGAAGTCTTCCGGAGGTTGTTTATATATATTAAAGTATTTTTGTATGGTATACTCGTACAATATAACCTTACCCGAACCTATGAGCTTACTAGGCAATGAAGACACTAACCCTATGGCTGAGGGTTGAGTATAGAGATCTCCACTGTATGGTGTGAGTGTAGACTATGGGGGCTACCTCATCACTAGGCCTGAGATCTTGTATACTATTGGATTTTCATAAATAAAAATGCATTTTGTGAAATACAGAATTCAAGGTTATGGTTAAAAATCTAGGTACTAGAGCCTAGTTGTGATTGGTGCCGATGTATCTTTAACCCTTATCTCAAAAGGCATTAAAATCCAATATTATAAGCAGCACTGGTCAATTGTATATATTGTTTGGCATATTGCGTGTGCATGCATTCATATGGTTGTAACATTTTTTTTTATAACTTGTTTGCCAGTATAGTATGAGAGATAGCTCACTAAGCTCTTATAGCTTATTCCTCAAAAGCTTTTCTTTTGCAAGTTGATAGATAATTGGGCATGGGTTAAGAGTCGAGCATTGTGCATGTATTGAGATATTCTAAATGTTAGAATTAGAGAAAGATTGTATAGCTTATTTAAGACTATAAATGTACTTATATATTTAGATTTAGTAACTTCAATAAGTTTGAATTTCAAGTTTATTTTATTCGATCTTATCATTTAGTAGGGGATACCAATTCTCTGCAGTTTTGAAGAACTGTGAGATATTAGAGATCCATAGTGATTTATATTTATATTTTACAATAAATCAATTACTTAAAAATCAGTAATTTTAGTGATTTATCATTTAGAGTCTTATAATCTTTAGCTTGTAAGGTAGTTTCCATATCATGGGTACACATGTGACATGAAAATTTTCAGGCAATCTTACTAGGCCCCCTTAAGGGTCCTGACATCAACATTAACATTGTCTTCTTCTTCTTCTTTTGCATCTTCTTCATTTAGTGCTTGTGGTTTAGCTCTAATAAGAGGAGAAAGTGGTTTCCGACATACCCAACCTTGATTTTTGACAAAGTTCCATTCTCCTTCACTCACACGATGCATAATGAAAGGCTTAGGTTGATGATTAATACAATGGGATAGAAACATCAAATTCTTGGTCAATAAAATGTAGGTGATCAACAGCTTCCAATTAGCTGTTCCAAGTAAGATTTAAATGCATATTATAACATGATGAGAGTATAAAGATGGTTTGGAAAGCAATTAATTACATAAATGCTAGGTAAGTTCCCAAATGCTCATGAAGGCTTAAATGTGGTTGATGAGTGGTCAAATTTACATAGTTTCATAAATATATCAAATTAACCATTTAAGCATAAGATATTAGCACATTTAAATATGTGTGAATACATATTTGACATGAAAACCAAGATATGACAAAAATGTGCAAATGAAAGCCTAATAAGCATAAAGAGTTTTAAGTACACACAAAATATGTTAGTTATTCTATAGAGGAGTTTCTTAAATCAAATACTATGTTGGAGGCATTTTGAATTTTCTTTGAGTATTCTCCATTTGAGTTTCTTGAGTTGCTTCACTTGAAATTTCTACAAAAACGTATAATTGTTTCTTTGGTACCCATGCAAGTTTAAGTCCTTAACTACCTTATTATACTTATGTTTGAATACATCAAATTTATTTCCTACATCATTCATCATTTGTTTAAGAATCTTATTCTTCTTTTGCATTTTAACAAACTTCTTTAAAAGATCATCATACATGTCTTCCAATTCATCATAAGGAGATTGAGAGATAGAGCATACCTCATCATCTAAGGCCATAAGACAAAGTTTTTTATACAAATCACTCGAATTGCTATCACTCTATTTGGCCACAATGGTTTTTTTTTTTTTTGCGATGCCATATCACCTTTCTTGAAGAGAGGACAATAATCTTTGATGTGTATCGGTTGATGGTAATAATAGTACTTTATGACTTCCTTTTTCTCCTTTGTCAACTTTGATGTATTTCCCCTATCAACTTTGTCTCTCTTTAGCTTCTTGTTGAATTTCATAAATTTTTTGAATCTCTTAGCCATCATCGTCATCACTCTCATCACCATTATCACTAGTATTACAATTGGTGGCCTTGAAAGCAATAGCTTTCTTCTTAGATTGCTCTCCATGTCTTTTAATCATCTCATAGGTTTTTAGTGTCCTAAGTAGTTGCTCCTTAGATAATGCTTCTAGATCATGCACTTTTTCAATGGTAGTTTTTTGTGCTTCCCATTCTTTTGAAAAAAACCTAAGAATTTTAAAATTAATTTCCAAGTTAGAGAATCTCTTTCCAAGCACCATCAATGGATTAATAATATCAATGAATCCCTTATGCATTTCATCTATGGTCTCATTAGGAAGCATTTTGAAGTTCTCAAATTCACCATACAATAGGCTTATTTTAGTATCTTTAATTATAGATATGCCCTCATAAGTGTTTTGTAGCTTATCCCAAATTTCCTTAACATTTGTGCATATACAAGTTCTATTAAAATTATTTTCACTCATTGCACAATGCAACATGTTCATAGCTATTTCATTTAAGTCCATCTTCTTCCAATCTTCCTCAGTATACTTATCTCTTCCTTTCCTTCTATCTTAATTGATTCTTTTTCTATTACATCCCAAAATTTTCTATTTTGTGCTTTAATAAAGATTTTTATCTTACATTTCTAATAGGGATAGTTTCCATTAGTTAGAAATTGCAGCCTATTGATAACTTGACCTTAAATGAATCCTAGTATATTTAGTACCATGATTTTTACTCTATAATGCGATTAACCAATTTAAAATATAGAGACTAACTTTGATACCGAAAGAAAAAACTATACTAAGAACTCAAGAGGGTAATGAATTGAGTTTAATGACTAAATTTTACTTTAGTGACAATTCTTTGATCAAATTAACTAAATGGATGCAATATAGAAACAATTAAGAAACAATCAAAGTACAAAAATTTAATGATAAAGGGATAGAGAAATCAAGCTCGAAATTTTAACATGGAGTTTGAACCATTCCTTACTCTCTACGATCACCTAATGCATCAACTGAGGTCTTCATGCATAGTTTTATTAATGACAATCTCAATGGCATAAGAGCCTACACCTAATCTCTATTACAAATGACTCTCAATCACTTAGTATAGTGCTCTCTTAGTAAAATTGCAAGTATAAAGCTTAGCATTATACTATCGTTTACAAAAGATTGTAAATAAGAAGCATAAGACAATTAAGTAAATAAGAGAAATAATTTAGCTCTATTAATTGTATTTCAACTACTCAGAAACTTGCATTTATATTCTTTAGAAAAAATCTAACATATTGGCCTTGTTCATCCTTCATTAACTACAATGTAACGACTAATTCTAGTAGGACCAGTTAGATGGTTCAAAGGGGACTGTTTAGACAATTCACTTCAAATGGGATCATTAGTGAAAGGGTCTTCAGTCAACTAATCACACATTCCAATACGCACTACTGGCTCATAGCAACCAATCTACAGTCCATCACTTGCTACTAGTCACAAAACACTTAATGCAACCAACTAAACAGTTGACAGTTTAAGGACAACTAACTAGCTGGTTCGTGCTAGAACAACAATCTAACACAATTTTCATACATATGATATTTCTAACTTGTTTTACTTTTTCAAAACACTTTAACATGAACTCAATGAATCATTTGATAGAGTAGATATAATTAAGTGCAATTTCATTGAGACGACCAAACTTAAACCAATTTAACTATATTTTTATAAAGCAAAAGTTCTATGGTTTTGTTCTCATAAAAAAATTACATAAAAGCTTATTGGTTCAACATTATACAATGGTAGAATAATAATATAAGTACATCAATTTTTGTTGTATTTATATTTAAGTGCTCAAACTTTTTTTTTTCTAATTTTGGTACTTTAACTTTTTTAAGTTAACCAAATAGGAATTCTTTATAATAACCTTTATAAAAATATTACGAAAATTTAAAAAATAACAATGAAAAATTACAACAAATTAAATAAAAAAATAATAGAGTGAGTTTTGAATTTTATTCGATGTCCTTTTGTAGATGATATCCAAATTTTTTCAGCTTTTATATCGCCAAATAAAATATGATATGTATTATATCACTATAATCATTATTTATCAATAATAATAACAATAATAATAATAATAAATTGATTAAAATGGATACATGCTAAGAAAATCAATCTCTTATTGTTCCTTTTAGTTTCATGTCAATAAGTCTAACTTCGGTCATCTCAAACTTATGCAACTTCACATCAATTAAAATATTCTCATTAATCCTTTTTCATTCTATATTGGTAAAAGTGTTGGTATGGTATTGATTTGATTTTACTGAGATAGAGAAAACTACAAGTTAACATGGATTGATTTTATCAACGAGGAGTGATAAAAAGATTAACAAATGATTGCTTTAGTTAATATAGGTTAAGTAAGAATTGAGATATCATGTCACACCGATTAGCATAAAGCTAGATAGATTAAGATGATATCAATTTCATTGGCACGTATCCATTTTTTAATTCATTTTTATTTATTTACTTATTTATTATTATTGTAGCGTTAGTGGTGGTTGTTATTTGAAGATGTAAAACTTGTAAATGTTGGATATTATTTGCAAAAACCATATGTGCAAATAAAATTTTGAGAACCAAACCTATTCTCCTTTTTTTTTTTCAAATTCCTTTTTCAATATATTATTGTTAATTGTTGTTTTTTGGATTTTTTATATTGTTTTCATAGAAGTTATTATAAAGAATAACTATTTATGTCACGACCCAAGAGGTGGCCTAATCATAGCAAGTGTCGTATATTGTATAAAAGACTGTAGATTGGTTATCTTCCCAATCGATAACCTTTCATATGACATAAGGGACTACTATTACAACTAGTTATTCAAGAGTTATACAGATGCAGATAATATCACAACATATTCATATTAAGATAAGATTTCCTAAAGTAACTATACATACTACAAAATACATTAAGTCTTTAAAGTATTATTGGATAGGCTAAGGTATTAAAAGTATTACTACATATCTATACTAAATAACATATAATATAAGATAAAAGGCTTCTATTTGAGAATTTGCTACAATAAAGTACTCTTAATTCTCTACTTAAACATACACAAACCCAAAAGCTTTCTACTGACCTTGGGCATGCCTTGGCTAGGTATGGTACAAAGATCCTCCTACAAAAGAAGTCTATCGCTAGAAAACTTAGTGAGCTATACCCCAATCATACAACAAGCAAGTTATTCAATGATTAATTTAAAATATATAAATGTATGAATAAATAGAATATCATACAAATATATATAGTTGACTAGGTACTGCATGCAACTCAGATTTAATGCTTTTTGAAGTCAAGGTTGAAGTATATATATGGCACCAATCAGATCTAGGTGCCATACCTGAGCTCACATAATTATAAAACTCCGCGTTTTGTATTTAAAAATAAAATAGTTTGTTCATTTCTAGTTTTGAAAACTAAGTTTCAGTTATGATTGTGAGTAGGCCCCTATAGTTTACACTTACACCTAAATGGAAGTCTTTGGACTTAACTCTTAATCAGGTGATTGGTATCTCTAACACCTATTAATCCTGTAGGCTAGAGTAAGGTCATATTGTACAAGTACATCATACTATAACACTTTATTCATAATCAATAATCAATCCCCGCATGGTCTCTCACTACCTCCGTATGATGTAATTGTCAAGATTTTCTTAATATGATATATGATTATGCATGAACCGGTTTAGTTTGATCAAGTCAAATATATTTAAGTCTATTTATCATGTGATCAACTAATATCACAAATAATCAATCCTCCGTAGATATCTATAATGCATCAATCGCTTCATTTTCATAAATTTAGAGTATTTTCAGTCAACATACATATATCAATTATACACATACCCCAAACCCCACACATTAAGTCATTCATCAATAGAATTTAGAATGAACTAACTATAAATACAATCAAGTATGGAATTATCAAGAGTACTCAATCAACTATAATATCAATCAAGTATCGTAATAGTTTACTAGAAAGTCGGGATTCGTATTGAGATCACCTAATAATTAGAAAGTATGAAAGATAGTAAGTATTGAGGTGAGATACTTAATCTACATAAGTATTTAGTAAAATCCATCCAAATTTATTATCTATTTATATATATTTCCCCATTCGAGTTTTTTCGTCAATTGCGTGTAACTTTTTCATTTCGTCGATTTTCGTTTCATCTCCGATTTTCGTTTCATCTCCAATTTTCATAAACTTATAATGTTTTCAAATGTATTTTTACGTAATAAGATCCGTTTTGGATGTTGAAATACACATTTTTCATAATGGTCTTAAAATATTACGAATTTTATTATTTTGACCAAAATATTTTTAAATTATTGTTTTAAGCTTTTCTTTATGAATTTATGATTTAATAAATTTCTAAATTTTATATATTTTAAATATTCTTATTTTCAAGTCTACTTGATAATTATTTACTTATTTCACTATTTTAAGATTAACTTTACATTTAAATCACCTTTTTGTTATATTTATAATTTTCTTTTTAACTATTTATTATTATTTTTATAAGTTTCAAATTTAATACATAAATAAGGCTGCTAACATAGCAGCTTCCCATTAGCCCACATATCATTTTCTAAATTTTCTAAAGTTTTACATATTTTCAATTTTGTGGTATTTATTTATATATACATATTATTATAATTTATTATTTAGTAATGATTAACCCTATATTTTCCTTAAGGGTCACGGTCATACATGTTCACGTGTATGTATATACATATACTATCTTATTTAGAGATTTAGTATTTTAGCATACTTATACATATACTTTCATATTTATACTATACTACTCCTACACATATTTTATACATATACATGTACTTATACAAACTCATACCATTCCTTACATATATGTATAATAAGTTAAACACACTAAGTACCATATGTATGTTCAAAAATTATATTTATTGATATGTATTATACATATACATAGTTGTTCATAAAATATACGTACATATAATTATATATATATATACATAGGCATATGTGTATGTAAACACCTACACATAAAAAAAAAATCAACTTTTACATATAATTCAATACATGTAAATGAAATTTTATTACAAGAATAGTAAAATACATATGAAATTCGTTACATACTCCTATAATACATAAAATTTTATGAAATACATATATAACAAAATATACACATATCTCCTATTTACAAAGAAAAGAGCTAATTACACATAATATATTACTTGATTATGCCTTGTCTTCTTGAAAAATACCCTCTTTGGTCCTACTGTTATTGGTAAGAAGGTATTAAAATATAGATAATAGTATATGTAAATGAAGGATAGTGGATAGTATGTAGAAGTTTTAAGAAAATGAAAGGAAAATGGAAGGGAAATAAAGGGGAGAAGTTATCGGTTGGAAAGGTAGAAATATGTATGTTGTCTTGAGTTTGGTTTCGTTAAAAAAAAATAAATAAACAAACAAAATAACATAGGGATGCTTGCAGTCGATGCAAAAAGAGAAGGAAAAAGTAAAAGAAATAAAAGAAAAAGAAAATAAGGTATGAAGATACTTGATTTGACCTTAACTTTATTTATTAGCTTTGTTTTTATCTCTTAATTAGTATATGTTGGAAAAGGAAGAAACAAGTGGCAATCGAATTTGCCAAAGAAAAGAAATATAGGAGGAATGAAAAAGAAAAGAAAGAAAAAAGGAAAAGGATAAATTATATTAGTTGGACTTTTCAAAATGTGTGTTTAACTTTTAAGTAGTGTATGAAATGATTTGTAATGTTCTTATGGAAAGAAACATGAATTATAAAATTAATGTATATCCCTTAGTACATAGACATAGGATATGTAATAAAATTAAATCCAAATAATTAAATCAATACAAAACTAGTACATATATGTACAATTATGGAATTATAAATAATAACATAATATCCATAATTTCATTAATTTTGTTAATTAAGTTATTACTCTTTATGCTTATAAATCTTTGAGAATTATCTCTATTTATTTGTTAATGATTTTATACAATTACGCGTATTAATCAATAATCATACCTAATTAGGGTTTTATTACTATTGGGGTAAAGTTGTACATTTTAGAAACTTAGGATCATGGTTTTAGGGCTTTTATTTTAGGTTCAGGTTTAATCTCTTATAGTTATGCGTATATAGCGTGTAGAGTTTTTGTATGCAATTAAAGTTTTGATCAATGTATTAGGATTTTTCTAATTCATATTATATTCGAGTTTATAATTTAATTAAGTTTTAAGTTATTTGACCTTATCAACTTATGTAATTATCAAGGGCACTTGGGTCCCATTTGGGGTTTAGACATAAAACTTATAGGGTTTACAATTTCTTTCTCTTAAAATAGTTGAAATACTAAAACGAAATAAATAAATAAAGTTTATACATTAAAATGAACCAAAATTAAAGTTTATATACTTATATTGTTATCCTATTGTCTTATGATAACAGTAGTTATAATAGATATATTAATTTATTTCATTTGAAAAGTTAGAGTACTAAAATGAATAATTCTAAAGTTTTCGTGCTAAAATAGAAAAAATATGAAAGTTTGGATACTTGTAATAGTTTTATCCTCTTTTCACGTATGAAGAGCTATAAAACCCATAACATATTGATAAAGTCTAATTCAAGTTTACTTTAGAATGGACCAAACCGCTTCTTCGTGTGGGTTAAAATCAAATTTTGTAGTTTTTAGCAAGATATCAAATGGATTAGTATTTTCTTGTACTTAGTAAAGTTTGTCTTATCATATTTTCTTTCATTGTTTGGTGACATATAGATTTTATTCACTTTTCTTATATTATCCTAGGGATATGAGATTATAAATATCTTATGGACAATCGAGTTTTTGGTCTTTTTGTAATAATATAGTTATTTTCTTTTTCTTCTTTTGTATTTCGATCATTGTACACTGATTGATGGGATGCGCGTTACCACATACATCAATGAAATTATTTTTACCTCAAATATTTGTGTCACATATAAGACAGGTTAGTCTTCCTATTTCTTTCTATGGTATGCCGCTCCGCGATCAGAGCGAATGAAGAGAAATCCAACCTAATATCATGTATTTAAAAAGGAGGTTGAGGAGAAAAACAAGCCTTCCCCGATCACAAATTGTATTTTCAATGAAGTAAAGGAACATGAAGCGAAAATCTAAGATGTTAATAGCTATTTCACTGGAAATAAAAGGGGGAACAAATAGCAACTTGGAGGGCAATGAACTAAATTAAGTTACCTGCATCATCTTTTTGGAGAAAAAGATTCTTTAGTTATTATATATTATATAATATGCATAAATATCATTAAAATATTGATAAAATAATAATAGAAGGAATGGTTCTAAATTAATTACCACCATTAATTTATACACATCATATAGGTTAGTAATTTATTAGTGTCAATATATTACATATATATTATATGTAACGTATATTATTTACTGAATTTTTTCACCTTTGTACTTGTTTATTAATCAAGTGGCAGTAATACCAGTAAGAGTGCCAAAATTTGTACAATACGTATGGCCCATGCTTGTTGCATATATATATATATATATATATATATAGAGTGAAATCACCCAACACAAAAGAGAAAAAGATGGAGGGAATCAAAGCGAAAACGGAAGGAAGAGAAAAGACGAAAGTAAAATACATTTAATGGTATCTCAGTAGTGCCAGATGACATCAGATGAAGTGAACCTGGTACTGAATTATGTCGTAAGAAACCTGAGCTCCAAAAACTGCCTCTTTCAGCGATTAATTTATACTATGCCCCATGGCGTTTACATGTCGTGACGCTCAAGGTTAGTTCTAGACCAATATGATTAAGGTAGGCGGTAGGATTTGGAGTATTATTGTTTGTGCTAAAATGGCCACATCCATTAATCTCATGATGAGGCTTAGGCACCTGGAATTTTAAGATTCGGTCTTGATTTACAGCCCAACTACCCTCGATGGTCTCTACCGAGAAAATGCTTTCATCCCGATCTGTGCTGTGATCTCGTTTAACTGGCTGTGCCGCGCATGACTTGTGGCTTGTTTCCTCATAAATTGGACGCGGATAGATCCACTTACTAGATTCATACTCGTAACTATCTGATTCCCTGTCGGGTTTGGACCTCTTGAACCGAGGCCTGATCCTTACCTTGTGAAAATCACTAGAACTGGTACTATTTCTAACATGACGTATGTCGCTGGCTGTTGAAGTAGGAAAAATAGGCTTGTTAACTCCTGGAGAATCCACACAAGGGACTTGCATGAATTGTGAAGAGCCCCTTAGCACTGCTTCCACAGCGGATTGACATTGAGACCAGCATCCGGACCATAACAACCCAACCGACCCATATATTGGATTAATGATCCGCCCACAAGCCTCATATAAAAGAGACCTAAATATGGCTGATTGAAATAAGCCACTAAAAGTCAGGATCTGAAGGTCTTGAAACCCTTAATCTATTCATCTCATAAATTACCAATGAAAGACATCACGAATTATTTCAGCTTTTTTTTTTTTTTTCACTTCCTTTTCTTGAGGGCCTTCATGTAACTAAACTTATTACAAAATATTTTGCAATTTAAGGGCAGATAGAGTTTCATATAGATAACTTAATTTATATCACATGGATAACTGGTAAAAGGAATTGAAGTCCTATATAGATTTTCATATAGATATTTAAAAAGTTGAAGTACTATATCTGCTTAACATAGGCAACACATATTTTTTATCCTAATCACAATAAGGTGAACCTTTGATCCATATCAACATGATGCAGTTAATGGCACCATATGATATGTTTGGAAAAAACAAAAGATTTAGGAAAGTAGAGGAATATTACACTTTACCTGGACGGAGGTGGTCGGGACCAGCATTAATAAGATTGATAAGGCCAGTACGTCCATAGAACTTAGCAAGGAACATGGTAGCATTGGCTTGTGCACTAGGGGATTTGATCCATTGGAGACAAGGTCTAATGCTGCAGTCATCGCTGCAACCTTTACGGAGAACTCTGCACCCATTGCAGCTCATTCCCGTTGCTTTTTGGTTCATAGATAGATAGAGAGAGAGGGGGAGAGAGAGAGAGAGAGAGAGACGAGGAGGAGGAGGAAGGGGAGGGAAGAAGAAGAAGAAGAAGAAGAAGAAGAAAGAGTAAGGATACAAAAAATATGAAATGGGAAGGGGTATTTATCCTTACAACTTGGTAAACGCTGTTAGTGTATGGTTTGCTTGTGGGGGCGACAAAAAAAGACAATTCCCTCCTTTTCATTTGTTATTTACATGTGTTCATTAATTAACTATATATACACTCTCGAATTCTTTGAATCGGGAATATATATATATATACCTATATATACATATAGATTTAAGTCTTGTCATGTAACTTCTTACTTTTCTACTTTTTACTTATCCTATCTACCACCAAACAATGAATGGATATACATGCACAATCGACATAAATCTGTCCAAACCTTATATTATATGCATATGCGCCAGTACTAATTATTTTAGCTCCTCTCTATAGTGCATTAGTTGCATACTCAAAAATCAACGGAATATATATATATATATATATGTTAGAAAGGAAAAACAAAGCCAACCCTAACTACTTCACTAGACTAAAGGATGCAAAAGTATATTTCAAATGAGAGATTAATTAACTATATATGTTGATCAACATTGTTATAGAAAAAGTAAGAATAAAAATCTTATGAGTTGTTCACTCTACTGTATGTAATAAATATGTAATGAAATTCCAATTCATCAGCAATTGAACAGGCTTCTAATACTTATTATAGTGCTCACTTGAAAAAAAGATACATACGTATGGAATACAATGAAAATGATCATCTTATTCTCATCTTCAACGCTTTATTTATTTATTTTTGTTTCACAGAGTATCATTGCAATCACCATCATACCTCAAAGCACTAGATAGCAACTACTCATACTAAAACAACATTTGGGATTTTCTTTCTTTTTTAAGCGTGCATAACTCTAAACTTGAAATAGAAGATGAAAGAACTTGAAGGACCCCATAAAACCAAACATAATTTCCCACTAACTTAATTTTCAAAACCAAAAACAAAGCAAAAAGATGACAATTTCAACTAGAAGATTTGAAGGAAAAACAATTGTAAAAGGATTTACAATGATGAAAAACAAACCAAAAAGAAGAACTTGGACCTTAAAAAAACTGGAAGAAAGATCAGGAATGTAGTGATGTGGATCTAATTCTCTCTTTATCGTCTTTCTCTCACTATCATCTTTCTCTCATGGAGTTTTCTCTCTTGTTGGTAATGGATTTGATTCTTGGTTGTTGTTAGTGGGTGCTGCTGCAAGGAGTGCTTCAAAAGTGGTGGTGGATTTAGGTTTTGGTGGTTATTGGTTGGTGATGGTAATAGATTTGGGTATTGGTGGTCATTGATGGGTGGTGGTGCCTAGTGCTTCAATGGTAATGGAGATTTGGTCTATAAGGAGAAGAGGGCAAAGGATATCATTTACCTATTTAATTGCAATTCTTTTCTTTGGCAAAGGAATAGCCATTCCTTATTTTCATTGCAATTCAATAAAGTAAACAGTGTAATAGGTTTCCATTAAGGAACAAAGGGAGAATGGAATTTTCATTCTTACCTAATGGTTGCCTTTAAACAAAAGTATCCATATAGTCTTGGGTCAAGCTAGTTTTCCTGTTATATAAACCCCCAATTATCCTTTGATTAATGTAAATCATAATATTGAATAAAACATAAAAAGTAAGTAATAGAGGTCTTAAATCTAATGCATAAATATATTGTATCAATGCAAATACTAGTTAGGAATTTGGGAGCGAAAAAAGTCCATTTTAGAGTCAAGTCATCATTCTTATTCGCTTGGCCTAAAATTTAACTTATAGTAACTTGATGTTGATTATGGACTCAAATTTATAACACTACAAAGAGTTCATCATATCCAGCGAGTAAAGTTGGACCAAGAATTTCCTGTAAAACGCTGCTACAAGGTTATTACAGTAAGCAAGGTCAACACAAATGGTTGCTGCATTTGGATTGCTGTAAACGACAATAGCAATGATGTTCTCACTGGAACAAGGCTATTGCAACTAGGTCCTCGTTACAATAGGTTTTTTCTTTTTCATATAATTTAATTTTACATAATTAATTCTGATTGAACTATATTTCTTTGTATCCACTGTAATAGACCATTTTTTAAATTTATTTTGAGAAAATTAGTGTTGAATGTTAAATTCAAATTAAATATATTTATCAATTTGTGAAATTCAAACTAATAGTAAACAAAACTAAAATTGCCTTATACATTACATATCCAATGTAAACTTGAATACGCCTGTCTAGTTTCGATGATAGCACCTCTAAGTTCATGATATTTGTCATGGCAATATGCATTCTCAATTGCATGATCTACGTTGAGTGATTCACTCACTTTATTTGATAGTAAATGAAATAGGGATTTCTAGGAAAGTGTTCTACTCACTTTATTTAAGAACCACCCGGAAAATCTTATGTAAATCTATTGGCACATATGTTTATTAAATCGAAACATAAAACAACAAAGAATAGATGTGTATGTTTAAATGAAGAAGGTATACCATATATACAGTCAAACCTCTTCACAATTATTCAATACGGTTTAATGCATCATATTTATATCTTTATCTGCATCCGCATAAGTAAAGGCACCTATGGCTAAGCGTATTATTCACATTTTCAAATTCTGGAGGTACAACCTGCTCGTTCGACTACTACGAGGCCGGCTGCATATCAATACATAACACTTTCACAAACATTATAGGCTCCTATTTGTACAGGAACCTTTCGGCTTTGCATCATTCCTGTTATGTTTTTGTAGAAAGCTTAAAGTACCTGTCCACTAGGTATGACCAACAAGTGACACTGAAGTCAACACATGAAAGTCATGGCTTTAGTCTGTTGAGCATTGCTCAAACTAACCCAGACATGATAATTTATTAGAAGCACAGTTTTCTGGAAGTTTCGTATCTTTTAATAAGCTACAGACCACCCCCATTTGATTAGAAAGCATTACCGTGTTAATCCTTGAGTTTTTTGTATAAGTTAGCGGAGTCATTATTCAAAGGAAAATATAGATGACTTTACAATATAAGAAAATTAAACAATATTGATTGTACTGGTGGTTTATAAGTAATTAATGCTATCACCAATTTATATCGATAATTTTATTTTAAGTAAGTATTTACTGCAGCAACTTTTTTTTTTCCCTACTGTTATTATAAATATTACATTAGGGATGCTTTTTAAAAATGCAATATAAATAACCGTCACAAAAAGTATTTTGTTGTCGTTGAATGCCAGTACACTTAAATAGGCACTATATACCATTGATTCCAAAACGCTAAACATACTATAGTAGCAAAGTATGTCTTGCAGTATTTTATATATTGTAAACTTGAAAAAGTTACCTTCATATATTAGTTATAGTTACAGGAAAGGAAAAATTATTGCAGCACAGCACATACATATAAAAAATGTAATTACTCCTATAAATTGCAATTGTAGCAATTACAACATTTTCACGTAATGTGGACTTTGTTATGAAATTTTATACCATGATGCAGAATATATGTAATATAAGAACATTAATAATACTCTTCAAAGGAATAAAACCCAATCATGTTGCATGAATTCAAATAGTGCAGTTATGGTTGCTTTACAAATTAATGGGATGCGTATGCTAAAACTAATTGTGCATTATATTGAAGGTGTTGATGGTTAATCTTCATTCTGGTGTATGATCACTTGTAAGATAAAACATGGTTATGGGAGGTATCATAGTATGCTTTGGTGTAACTATTATAATATCTAAGTCAGTTATAATAATAAAAGAATTAAATTCCCTAATGGAGCAATGGATGATAGAGAGAGAGAAGTCCTTTTACCTTGATCTCATTTCTTATTAGATGATGAGATCAAGCTATCTATGAACTAAACTTGTTAGAGCTTGACCCAAGCATTGGGTTGATTGGTTTGAACCTAAGGATCATTATCTCGAAAAGACTATCAAAAGAAGGGACCACAAAATAGCAAGAAATAATTAATAGTATAAAATTATGCCTAACCTTGAAAATCCAAGAGTTACATTGGTCTCATCAACGTATAGCTCATGAAAGAAACTAGAAGACGTTAATCAAGAGAAATCATCCATAAATTAACCATAAATTATTCTAGTATTTAGCTTTGCTTGTACAAAACATCTATTAAAATGAATACATTTACATTTATTTGGTGCTTGTATATTAGGGTTTCATCACCTAATTCTCTTTCTCTCTTTTAATTTATTGCTTATTGATCATGGCCAAGACCTCAACTCTTTCCACTTATGAAATAATTTGATGGCTTTCAAGCCCAATCTACATAAAGCCCACAACGTTCTCTCCTCCTTAAATGACCACATCTTTGATTACACAAAAAGATTAGATTCTCTTCTCTCTCTTCTCACAAAGCTTCTAAGGTACGATCACTGTTATCTCTCTCTTTTGTATTTTCTAAACATTATATAAGAAATCTAAGGTTTCAATCTTGTGAACTCTTCTTAACAAATTTGTTGAAAACAATTATAGATCTAGAATCTATGTAAACAAATCTATTATTCTATAGACTTATTGATATTGATGGTTTGTGTTTTATGTTGTTGTGAGGCAAAACGTGTTAGGGTTTTTGATGAAATCTCTGAGTTCAAGTCTAGAGCAACTCCAAGAAAAGAAGAAGGAAGATTTTTTGAATTAGGTATTTGATACCCTTTTACTTCTTATTACTGTCTCTTTCATAAAAGTTGAAAGTTAGTTCCTATAGTTGTAAATAAAGTAGTAATCACTTATCTGTTGTATTGTTAGTTCGTTACGTATGATAATTTGCCATACTATTGTATACGTGAGTCTACTGTATACTTATTTATTACAATGACTTGTATGCTTAAGTCTAATTACATAAAGTCTTCCAAATATCCTAGTCTTTGAATCTTCTTTTTAGGTCTAGTCATAACATTTTCTCCCCTTGATAAAAAAGACTTACCTTATCTTTAAGGTGAAAAGAAGGATAAGTCTTTCGAAACTCCTCCAAGTCCACCCATATAGCATCTTCTGATAAGGCCTCCCATTGAACCAACAATTGTGTCACCAACCAATTCTCCTCGACAATTTGTCTGATATCCAATATCAATAAGGGTTTCACCAAAGGTTGACTCACAATAGAGTCTAATAGTAACTTTATCTTCTCTAGAAACTTTCCTTCAGCCTTCTTTAGTAGTGAAACATGAAATATTAGGTGGATATGTAAATGAGTAGGCAACTCCAATTGATAGGCCATTGGTCTTACCTTAGCCAACAACTTAAATGGACAAAAAAATCTTTTGGCTAATTTGTGAGACATTCTATTAGCTACAGAAGTCTGTCAAAATGGTTGTAGTTTAACATAGGCATAATCCCTTATAGAAAGCTATTTATCTGACCTGTGATTGTCAGCTAAATCCTTCATTCTTATTTGAGCTTTAGACAAATTAGACTTGAGAACTCTCAGAATGTCATCTCTAGTCTTAAGCTCATAGTCAATTGCTTCATTTAGTGAAATTCTATTAGTGTAATATGGAATTGAAGGAGGTGACCACCTATATAATACTTCAAAAGGGGTAAATTTAGAAGCAGTATAAAAACTAGTATTGAAGCAAAATTTTGTCTAAGGTAGAAACTTAGGCCAATCCATCACATATACACATAAAGAATGTTCCAAACACCTATTTAAGACTTCAAATTATCCATCTGTTTGAGGGTAAAATGAAGAACTCATCTTCAATGTTGACCCACTCAAATGAAAGAGCTCCTTCTAGAAATTACTAGTGAAAACTTTATGTCAATAAAAAACGATCGCCTTAAGAATCCCATGCAACTTCACTACCATACGAGTAAATAGCTCAACAACTCTCATAGTTGTGTAATGAGATGGTAGAGCTCTAAAGTGACAATATTTAGAAAGGTGATCAATTAGCATTGAAATAACAGAATTCCCTTTTGCATAAGGAAACCTAGTAATAAAATCCATGGCCACTTGCTCAAAAACTTTGTGAGGTATATTTAATGGTTGAAAAATCCTCGCTAGAGATGTTGTCACAAACTTAATTTGTTGACACACATGACAACTCTTCACATATTGTTCAACGTCCTTATGTATCCCATCCTAGTAAAAGGATCTACTTACCCTGTTGAAATTTTTTAGAACACCCATGTGTCTCCCAACTGTAGAATTATGGAATTCTTTTATCAAAGATTCCTTTAGATCAATAAGATGAGGTACATACAGTCATTGGCCATAGAATAGTAATCCTTCCTTTGCTATAAGGCCTCTTATTGACTCATCATTATTGAGCACCTTTTGATATAAAGCTTGCCAAAAAGGATTACTTTGAAACTCTTGCTTGAATTGGTTAAGTAAGTCAAATGCAGGATAAGATATAGCTAAAGCTTGAGCATAATCCTCAAACTTTCTTAAAAGAGCATTTGCTACTTTATTTTCCATCTTAGGTTTATACTGAACCTCATAGTCATAACCTAAGAGTTTGACTAAATAGTGTTGTTGTTCAAGTGTCTAAATTGTTTAGGATAAATTCCCCTTTAGACTCTTCTGATTTGTTTGGATGACAAAATGGTGACTTAATATGTAATAACTCCATTTTTCAATAGCTTCTACCACTGCTATAAGCTCCCCTACATAATGCCCCTACTTTTTGCAACATTAGACTTAATTTCTTACTAAAAAATGCAATAGCTTGAGAGTGCTGATATAGTATTGCTCCAATCCCCACTTTTGATGCATCTGTATCAATAACAAATGGAATGCTAAAATTGGGTAAAGCCAAAACAAGAGTATTCATTAGAGTTGATTTCAATAGTTCAAAAGCAGTATAAGCCTATGTATTCCATTGGAATGCATGCTTCTTTAACATATTTATTAATGGTGCTGCAATTGTAACATATGTATGCACAAACTCACAATAGTACCTTGCCAATCCTAAAAATCTACATAGTTGCTTGGCATTGATAAGAATAGGCCAATCTTGTATTGCGACTACTTTGTCTATGTTTAGTTTGACTCCTTCTTGTGATATAATATGTTCTAAGTAATCAATAAAGGTCTTGCCAAATGAGCAATTTACACTTCTTGACATAGAATTACTGTTCCTTCAAAATCTATAAGACTTTACTCAAATGAGTCAAATGATCATTCTAAGTTTAAAAGTACACCAATATATCATCAAAAAAGACAATCACAAATTTCCGTATAAATATTCAAAAAATTTTATTCATGATTTTTGGGAAAGTAGCCGACACATTTGATTACCCAAAAGGCATTATGAGAAATTCATAATGACCTTCATGGGGTCAAAATGCAATTTTGTGAATATCTTTAAGGATCATCCTTATTTGGTGATAACCTACCCTTAGATTGAGTTTTGAAAAAACCTAACTCCATAAAATTCATCCAAAAGTTCATCAATCATTGATATTGGAAATTTATCCATTATAGTTACTTGATTCAAAGCTTAATAGTTAATGTAAAATCACCATCTCCCATCTTTTTTCTTCACCAAAAGTACTAGTGATGAAAATGAACTTGTGCTCTACTAGATATTACCAAATTCCAACATTTCAGCTACCAACTTCTCGATCTTTAATTTTTGAAAATGAGGGTATTGATATGGATGAACATTTGTTTTATCCTTCAAATGAATGTGATGTTGTACATTAGATAAGGGTAGCAAGGATGAAGGAGTTGCAAATACTTTTGGAGAGCTACCCAACAAAGTTTCAATAACTTCATTGTTAGTAGTATTAATGGATGATTCTCTAAACTAAGCCACTAAGTGACAAAAATACATGACATTGTTAGAAACAATTATTTTATGTAATTGCCCTAAAGTAATCGATTTAAGATTGGCAAGTTGTCTAGTCAAATTGATTATTACTCCTTCTACTACAAAAGTCATAGTTAAAGCCTCATAATCAATAAGTATAAGCCCCAAAGTTTTTAACCATTAAACCCCTAACACAATATCAGCACCTTGCAATGGAAAAACAAAACAATCTAAAGAAAAAGTATGTTACTGTATTATGATAGGTAAATTTCTACACACTCTTGTACAAGTCAAATGCTCTCCATTACCCACCATAACTTTAAACCTTAGAGTAGCATGTATAATCCAATTCAATTGCTTAATAACACTCGATTTAATGAAGTTTTGAGTGCTTCTCAAGTTAATTAGCATATTTACCCGTTTCCCTTTTATAAATCCTTGCAAATGAAAGGTGAGCTAAACCCCCTATCATAGCATAATAGCTAATCTTAATCTCATTTACCCCTTCTATAGTTAGAGATTGTTGCTTTAGTGAGACTTCCTCATCAATCCTCTTCTGATCCTCTAGAACATGCTCAATTTCATCACTAACCATAAATAGAAATTTAGCTTTAAAGATGTCCTTTATGAAAATTTTCATCACACTTGTAGCAAAGCCCTTTTCTCATGCTTAGCTAACAAATCCAAAGTAGACATCTTATGAAAATGAATATTTGGGTAGCTTAAGCAACAAGGGAGGGTTTGATTGTTTCTGATATTGGATTAGGTTTTTCAATGAAGTAATGGAATTAGAAGAAAAGGGTTTAGAAAAAGAACAGGTTTCTTTAGAAAATAAGACAAAATATTTCATGTTGCGAAACTTCTCTTCATGAATTCTAGTTAAACTCATGGCTTCTATTAAAGAAGCAACAAGTTAGGATTGTAGCTCTTGTTGCAATATTGGTTGAAGACCAAAAATAAAGCAACTCTTCAATAAAGTGTTAAACATATCTGTAACATGATTACAAAGCTCCTCAAATTCATTAATGTATTCCTCTATAGACCCTTTTTGGACAAATTTAGTCAATCTATCCTGATAATCCTCAAATTGCAATAGTCCAAATCTCAATTTTAATCCCTCAATGAACTATGACCACTCTTGAATCATCTTATTATTGTGCATCCACAAATACCACTAAGCGACATATGATTCTAATGCAAATGATGTAATTTATAACCTATCTTAAATAGGTATGTTATGAAAAAAAAAAAGAATTGATTTGCTTTGAAAAGCCAACCAATTGGATCACCTTTACTAAATTTAGGTAACTCCAGCTTAATTTGCGTAGCATAAGGAATACTATTATCTTGTGTCGCACTTAGGAAAGATGATGAAGTAGGACTCACTTGAATATTTTGATTTCCCTTAGCTTAGTTATTTTTGTTGATCGAAGTTGTCAAATGTTGCTATTGTGTGATAACATTCTTAAGTTGATCATTGAGTTCGTCTCTAATGCCATGCATCTTAGCTGCTAATTTCTCTAACTCGGACTTATGACTATCCACTTGTTCTTGTAATTGATATTGCTTTGGAATTGTTTGTCATTATGAATCAATGAAAGCACCAAAATGATAGCTTTCGAGCCTAGCCCACATAAAGCTTACAATGTTCTCTCCTCCTTAAATGACTACGTCCTAAACTACACACAGGAAAAATAAAAGATTAAATTATCTTCTCTTTCTTCTCATGAAACTTCTAAGGTACAATCACTTTTCTCTCTCTCTTTTGTATTTTCTAAATAGTACATAAGAAATCTAAGGTTTTAATCTTGTGAACTCTTTTTAACAAATTTGACAAAAACAATTATAGATTTGAAATCTACATAAACATATCTATTATTCTATATACCTATTAACACTAATGGTTTGTGTTTTCGTTGCAAGGTAAAACATGTTAAGATTTCTGATGAAATCTCTAAGTTCAAGTCCAAAGAAACTCCAAGAAAAGAAGAAGAAAGATTTTTTGAACTTGGTATTTGATACCCTTTTACTTTTTATTACTATCCTTTTATATAGTTTTTCATAACAGTTGAAAGTTAGTTTTTACGGTTAAAACTAGAGTAATAATCATTGATTTGTTGTATTGTTATTTTGTTACTTATGATAATTTGCTAGATGCGTGAATTTATTGTATATTGATGTATTATAACATCTAGTATGCTTAAGTCTAATTACACAAAGTTTTCTAAATATCCTGATCTTTGAATCTTCCTTCGAGTTCTGGTCATAAAATAATTATTTTTGGAAAAAAAAGAAATGAGAGAAGAAGAAGAGAGGAACAGAGGAGTGATAGGTTTATGAAATAATAGAAAAGAGTGATTCAAAGCAAAATAGTAAAGAAAGAAGAGTGCGCGTGGCCAGCATAAGCACGTATCTCAAAGAGCAGGCCCGCAATGCGTTAATCGGTAAACCTCTCCATGTCAACTCCCGGTATTCAGGAATCCATTTACCTGATCAAGACGACTTGGTATCCCGTTGCAGTTGTCATAATCTATGGGCGCTAATGTTATGGCCTCTGGTTTTGCAATCATATTTTATCCCAACTAGTTCGGAAGGAACAAATAATTAAGTACATTAAGGTAGTAAAAGAAAAATAATCGCTGCTTCCTTTAATTTCTTTATTTCCTTTTTCTGGTTTGATCACCCTACGCTTAGGTCTGGCCTTTTTTTTTTTTTAATCCCCCGTNAAAAAAAAAAGGTTAAAAAAGGAGAAGAAAAAAGAAAAAGAAAAGAGAAAGAAAGACATAAAGAAAAAAAGAAAAGAAAAGAAGTCTGCTATTGTATGATTTTCGGAAAATTTCCTTCCTATAAAGTACAAAGAACTAAAGGGTACCAGGGCCAGTCTATTGCAACCACTTTGATGCTTACATTAGTAAGTAAGTTTAGAAGAAAAATAGAGTGTGTAGCTGTAGGTTATTAGATAGTTCTTATAATGCTTCTTATCTGTATTTATAAGAAAATGTTGGTTGCTTGAAGCAGTAGTTAATCATATGATTATTAGGACATGTGGAGACCTCACGATCAAGTACATTCCTAAAACGTAGGAGTAGTAGGTGGTTATGTAATAAAGCCATGCTAGGAGATAATTGTTCGTACCACTTAAATTCAAACCAAAGGTTAATTACTCAACTTCTCATCAATCGAGTAGATGAGTGAATGTAATAGATGAAATTCAACTATTAACATTTGCCCCCTAACTCCTCTGGTCAAGGATTCGATCGAGGGAATAAGTAGTTTAATATTCTTTGTGGGGTTGAGTGAAGAACAATTTTGTAAATGTTGAGTAATGTGGGAAGTTCCTTGATTTTTATTTAGAAAGGTAAATCGTATCTCATCCTAAAGGTTGCAACTTTTCAATTTCCCCACCTGTTAGAAGACTAAGTGGTAATGCTTACAATAGTTGTCACCTTAGCTACAATTACACTGCAAGCACTAATAATTGTTAGAGCCTCGATAACCATTGGATCTCTATCTTGAAACACGTATCAGTAATCTATGCCACCATTTAATCATGGCATCATTCCTATTAGAAATGTGTTGTGGTTATGAGGGTAAATCATTCATATTTAAGGATTTTTTTCAGCATTAAAAAAAAAATTTTGTTTCATCTTCATCTACATCTATAAGCTTTTGCTCGCTTTCGACATTTCATATTCATCTTTAAAGTCCTCAAAATATAGTCAAAATCAAGTATGTGTCGAAACATAATTCATCGACTTGTTCTTTCAGATTCTGAAGCAATTGAGACAGAGGCTACTTCTCCTCCCCAAAAAAAGAGCGAGATGACATGTTCCTCAGGTAGCTCGGCTGATAGTGTGGTAGAGTGATGGGATAAACTTGCTCAAATTAACTCTCTTGCAATGGATACCTATCTAAATGACAAAGAAGGAAGATTTGTAGCTAGGTATTTGTATAATAATGTGATTTATTTCATTGATTCACCAAATGGAGTGGCTAGTGTTAGTGATAAAGTTCTTGTTTCAAAATATAATAAATACTAGTAAGATCTTCTTGAAACATGGAATCTTAAGAGGTTGACAAAAGAGGAAAGGGTGTGCTTTCCAAGGGAGTACGGTTTCATATTTATTTGAAATATCTTGACTTTAGGCTATGCTTCCCATTTTTAGCTTTTGTTAAGCAATTTTTCAACTATTCCCGAGTTGCGCTAAGCATGTTCTCACTAAACACTTATTGGCTTCTTTAAGCTTTCAAATAGTCTATGAAGAAGTCAAGGTCAAGCCTATGCCTCAATTATTTAGGGAATTTTTACAATAACAAGGCAACTCGATGGCTAGTATTTTGCAACTGCTAGGCATAGGTGGAAATTTATGAATGGATTATTGTCCAAGATCCACAAGTGATATGGCAAGTTTGTGTCTATCATTTTAGGTGAAGAATTAGATTTTTGGACCCAATGGATTGGACCTTTCTACATCAAGGATATTGAATTGATGCCGAATGATGCTGCCATGATAAAGAATATCCAAGAAAGGAGAAAAAAAATGTTTTACTAGGATGTCGAGAGAATAATAAAGCGATATAAGAACGGGAAGTCAATTTTCTCTAAGAAGGAAGGTATGTTATTGAGTAATTGTTATGTTGAGTAGAGCTATAAGAGGAAAGCCGTGCTTGTGATAAAGGGGGAAGAATAGTTACCTTTGAGCATTTCTTGGCACATAACATGTAAGTCTTTTATTCCTCATTTTATTGTTAATGTATATACTTTGTCTTGCAAACATGAGTGTAGGCGATGTGGATCCTACCAAGCTATTGGCCCAAGCAAAGGCCAAAAAATTCAAGGTTGACAAACGAGTAGGCACCAAGATGACTGTGACTCAGTCGGTTGCTTCGAGGAAAGTTGTAGAAGAGAAAGTGATAAAGCAAATAGCAACCTCGAAAAAGGCATCTTGTCCAACCAATAAGGGATAAGGCATAAGGGAAAAAGAAGCCTAGGGTCACCAAGGCCATGTAAGTTAAAGTAATCCCTCTAGCCAAAAGTATTCCTCTATTTGTAGAGCCAAGAGATTTTGGCTAAGGAATCGATGCTGATGGCAGGGCTGAAATCACCCTTCATGAGGTTGTCGAAGGGTTGTTGCTCCAAGTAGATGTTGTGCTAAAGTACTAACAAAAGAAGTGGGAAGGAACTTATTGACCAACCTCCTTTTAAGAGATCCAAGACATTAGATGAAATGACGAAAGAGGCCATAAGGAATAAGCTCTCGGCATCAATAATGTTGAATTTGTCCTTAGCATCGACTTCGTCCCTAACATCGAGGTTGGCTAGTATTTTGTTCCATGTTAGAGCTACAATATTGTACATACCGATTTAGCCTTAGGCAATAGGACCAAGTCTATGGCTTTGATGGAAGGCATTATTCTTCTTACAGACAAAGAGATTACAAAGAAGGATGTTGATAGGGTAGGCAATTATAATAAGGTGTCCATTGTAGCTAAACTGTATGATGTAAGTATCAATTGAATCCCTTCGATTGTTTCACACATTTTATTGCTAACAATCTTGTTTGTTTACAGATTAGCAGCTACATTCTAATGGCATTGGATGAAGTTGATAAAGAAATGAAAAAGGTAGTAATAATAATAATATATATATATTTTTTTCCATGTGGCCTAGCAAAATCATCATTTTATATTGTCAACCTGTTGTAGAAAATTGAGAATGCCTACAATTCTTTAAAGGCTCAAATTTTGACAATTGAGAGTGTAAGAATCAGGGTTAAGATGGAGGCTAGAAAATATTAGGATGAACTGGTTGTCGAGAAATTACCACATTCATTTGTAGCTGATGAAGTCTCATATCATAAGGCTAAGGTCAATGAGCAATATAAGGAGGTTGAAGACCTAAAATAGGAGCTTTGTAAAAAGAAAGAAGAGTGCTAGGGTTTAGGCTAAACGCTTAGCTCAATGAGTAATGAGGAGGACAGGCTTAAGATACAAATAAAAGTAGAGACCAATAACTTTAGACTGTAAAGCCATGTTGCCGAATTAGAGGAAGCAACAATGAAAGTGCCCTTTGTTGAGGAAGTATAAGAGATCGTAACTCCAAGTCGGCAATATGAGAGATTATTGAGAAAGAAGTTATTAAAGGGGTTCTAAGCGGTGAGAGAAGAAATTCTACAGTTTCACCCTGAATACGATCTTTCATGCCTGGATTTTGTTGATGTTGATGATAATGTCAACAGTGATGAAGAAACTAGCAAATATACAGGTGCTTAGGTCTATATGTAAGGTGATGACAATAGAGTTTTTACCAAGGGTCCTAGTGATAATAAGGACTAACTTTCTAAGGAGATCCCCTATTTGCACAAAGAGATATCTACTTGTTCCAAAACCCCTAGCATTGAGAAAGAGATATGCTCTAGTATGGGCCCATCTACCAAACAAGGAAATGCCTCTACACAATCAAAGAACTTCTCATCTTGAGATTGTTGTATTATTTTTTATGTTGTATGGACAAAGTTCAGTCAAGTAGTCAAACATTTCATATTGTAATAATATTATTCGCATTTCTACAATATGTCATTTAGTAGTTTTAGTACAATTTATTTCATGCGTTTCGTTTCCTGACATGTTTTATTTCACACACTTATTTTCCTCGGCATGTTTTGGTTTCACACACCTATTTTTTCTCAACATGTTTTGTTTTATACGCTTATTTTTTTCTCAGCATGTTTTGTTTCATATGCCTATTTTTGGCATGTTTTATTTCACATGTAATATGTTAGGTACCTTCTTAAAGGCTATCCGTTAGTCATTTGAGACATGGATTAGTTGCCTTATTTATGCCGAGAGATTGCCTATTAGAACAATCACGGTCCTTATTTGGATTTTTGGCTAAATTATAAAGTTCGTTAACTATGATAGGTTTGAACTTAAAGTACTAGTTTGTTCAATATAGTTTAAACTTAGAAAATGATCCATTGACCAAAAAAAGATTAGGAAGGAAAACAAGTCAAAATTAGAACTTTAAACATGATTGCCTTTTGAAATAACTAGGCTATTACCTTACAAGACAAATGGAAATGCTTCATAACATCAAAGGAATTAACTAAAATAAAGTTTCAAGTTCTTAGCATTCCTTGCACAAGGGATGACTGTTCCATGAAACCTCTTTAGTTGATCGGTCCCCTCACTAATGACTTCTTGGACCTTAATAGGATCCTCTTAATTTGTGCATAGTTTCCTTTGTTTCTCTTATATGCTAGTCGCCTCTAATTTCCTACAAACCAAATATCCAGGTGGAAAAACCTTATGTTTCACCTTCTAGTTATAATACCTAGTCACTCTATATTGATATGCCATAACTCTTGCTCTTGCTACATCTCTTATCTCTTCAATAGTATCTAAATTAGCGGTTAAACTGACTTAGTCGATCATCATGTCAAAATTTTATGTGCATAGATTTGGTAAGTCCAATTTAATCGGTAATACTGCTTTTATAACATAGGCCAATTTGAAGGGCATTTCCCTTATTGTGGTTTTATGAGTAGTCTGATATCCCCATAAAACATCTAATAACTCATCGACTCATCTTCCCTTAGCTTTATTAACTTTCCTCTTCAAGCCGCCTAAGATGATCTTATCGATATCTTTCACTTGCCCATTAGTCTAAGGGTATTAAAGACATGTAATTCAAGTGAATGCCGTATTTCTAAAAAAATGGTTGTAGACACCTAATTTTTGCTCCTCTGAAGTCTTAATTTTTACTTTTACAAAAATGGTCCTAATTCAAAAAAATCAAAAAAACAAAAAAACTAATAAAAGACAAAAAGATAATAAAAATCAACAAATAATGAAAATACCAAAAAAATAAGAAAAAGAAAAATTATAAAGATTTCATAGATTTTTAGAAAGTAATTTATATTAGGAATAATTAGTTTTAGTATTAGTTTTAGTTTAGTTGAAAATTTTATTTTAGGGATTCAGATAGTTTAAATATAATTTAATTGTAATGAATATCAAGGCATAGGCCAACGGCATAACGGATAAGTAGCAGAGTATTTAGGCGGATTTAGTTGGAGGTTACGGGTTCGAGTCTCAGCAGACACCTATGTCTTTATTTTTCTAACTTTGTAGAATTGAGATGAAAATCAGTTTTATATCTAATCAAATCATATGAATATTAGTTAAATCAAATTTGATTTAAATTTGAATCTAATTTAATTAATGAATAAGATATAACTACATAAGATATGATCTGATACGATGGAGATTATATAAACACACACAGGGGCTGCAGCAGGCACGAAAATAAAAACCCAACAAAAAAACAGAAACAGCAGCATAACCAATCCACCCATCTGCAGCCAACGTCCAACATCTACACGCCTGCAGTAGCAACATCGGCCAACGTCTAACATCCACACTACTGCAGCAGCAGATCAACCTTGCGTCTCTATCTTTAATCCCTAGGCACACAACTCTGTAGCCGCAAACCACCCCCTGTTGGACACTACGTTCTTGACCACCATCTGTTTACACATGGACAATAACAGCAGCAGAATAATAGCTCATACAGCAGCAGAACAACAGCCCACAAAGTAGCAAAACTGTAGCCCACACAGCAACAGCAGTCGCAATCAGTCCACAATCGATCAGCCACCGACGCTTGAAACAGATCCCCCACCGATGCTTGAAATAGATCAGCTACCGACGCCTGAAACAAATCCCCCACCAACGCCTGTCCTCAATTAAGCCAACGACAGCAGCAACTTGGACCAATACTGTTCCACATCTACTGCCCTAAACATAGGCCTTGAACAAAACTATTTTCCATCTAACCAACGACAAGTCCACAACTCGAACAGCAAGTCACACATACCATTGCATAAGTGAATAACCAAACAAGTTTAAGTTCGATTCTTTTCTTTTTTCTTTTTTATTTTTTTTCTTCTTTAGTTAATTATTTGTTTATATCATTATTTTTTAGATCTTCGGTTATTTAACATAGATATATATATATATGAGTATATTAGTTTAGGAGATTCTTTTAAGTATTAGTTTTATAGGTTAAATGTATTATATTCCACTATAGCTAGTTGTTTGCTAATAACAATATAGATATATATATTAACTTAGGTTTTTTTATTAAGTTTTTTATGATTTCTTCACTTAGAAAGTTGATTTATTTTGAAAAGAAAATAATAAAAATATTTTTTTAAAATAGGATTTTTGGAGAGTTTTTTTTTTATAAAACAATAATATTCAAGAGTTAGGACCTCGTTAAATTTTTTTAAAATAAACCGAAATAAATTAAAATGTAAACTTGGATAGTTTTCAAAAATTAAAATAAACCAATACACTAAAGATTTTTTTGAAAGAACTACGATCGTTTGATCTAGGCTAACGGGTACGTAGGCACCTTCAGGGCGATGATAAAATTTATAAAAACTTAGGTTTTTTTTTTCTTTTGATTTTATTTATTTATTTTTTTAAATATTATAATTAGAAAAATAATCCTAATTTCAGTAATAAATAGTGGTACCCGTTAGGGTTTAATAGGTTAGCCCTCGAATTCAGAACCCTTTGGTTCTTTATTAAATTTGAAATCAAAGACCAGTAGCTAAATCATAACCAATCCACCCAATTGGTTACGGTTTCTTTTCTTTTCCTTTCCTGACTCCGGTCGAGTGGCGACTAAAAAAAAAAAAAAATTTTCAATAAAAAACCGGAATTTCTCAATTTCTTTAGTCAAGGATTAATATTAGATGGGTTAGGGTTTAGTATTAATCAGGAATGAAGAAATTAATTTTAAATAGAAAACTGGAAATCAGGCTCGACAGTTTGGCGACTTTACTGAGGACCGTTAGAGGGCTAGCCATTAGAAGTTGTCGAAAGTAGGATTATTTTTCAAAAAAAAAAATGAAATAATAAAAAATAAAATAAAAAAATAAAAACTTAGGTATGTTGTTTGATGTATTTGTTTATTTTATTTATTTATTTTTTTTACTAACATTTTTTTGTTATGGTAGTTCATTTAAGGGGAAATTTTGGGGGTTTTACTTTTATCTTTTATTTAGTTATTTTATTTTATTTTATTTTCCTTTCTGCATCATAAATTCATGTTAGATACGGTCAAAACCAGGCCGTCTTAGGACTTTAGGAGGGGGGCCATTGTGTAAGCTTCGGATGTTGTGTGGTAACTACCTTCCGGGGCCGATCAGGCTATCCCACTCAAGTTCAAATACGACCACAGAATCGTTGTTTTGGAAAAACGTAGTGATTGCAAAACTTGAGGACCTTTAGAACCTACCCTTTATATTACATGAAAACTTTTTCAAAAATCATAACCTATGAGGTGGCAAACCTACATTGATAAAAGCAGTTGTGAAGTCGTGATTGTAATTGTAATATTCCCTTGTAAATAATTTGTAATATTTTTTATGTAAAGTTTAGAATACATTGTAATTGTAATTTTAATTTTGATTAGTCATGGTTGGAACAAGTCAAGGGCCTTTTGAAGACATTCATATCCACCTACCGCATTAGCCACAGAAGCTGCTTCAAACGTGGTTTCGACTTTTCAGCCTAGATAAACAAGAGTTTATTGAGAATAAGATTGGGCCCTTCCTCTCTCTACAAAAGATCCCTGTGAACATCACTCTAGTGCAGGCCTTAATCCACCTTTGGGAGCCCGAATCCATCAGTTTCTATATGGGCCTACATCAGTTGGAGGATGTCATGGACTGGTTTTCTACTGAAGTGAAAAGGCTCCTACAATCACGAATGATAAGATTGGGCCCATCTTCCCAACTATAGAAGAATACTCTTAATTATTATGGGCTCCTATAATCATGAATGATATTTATGTCCTAGACTTGGAAGCTGCAGCACTAAAGATCTTCAGCAAGTTACTGGGAATTAGAAAAACCGAAATAAACCGGGTTTTAAATTAAGGAAAGACCATTCGATTAGAGGATGTCATGGACTAGTTTTCTACTGAAGTGAAACATAGAGAAAAACGTGAGGTTTTTTACGTAAGTTTAGAAGCATGGCACTAGTATCGAGTCAATGCTTTTATATTGGTGGTCTTTAATACTATCTTGTTCCCTGATGAAAGATGTCGAGTCCATTTTAGAATTGCAAAACTCGTAGCCTAATTCCTTGAAGGGAAATCATATGTCCTGGCTCTTCTGGCCGAGTAGATCTGGTCACTAAACCATCTCAAGAAAAAGAAATGAGGAGATCTAAAAACTAATATGGTGCTATTGGTAGTCTGGTTTGTTAGCCACATGAGAAGTTACCAACCTGATTTTAATCGGGCCGAGTTTACTCAGTGATATGATCTCATCAAATCTTTTAGAGAAAGAATCGAACTGCTAGAAAATATAGCTAGCTGCTACTGGGTCCAATACTTTCAGAGTATGAAAGCGGAAGAATTGTTGTTGACACCCAGGTGGTTTGCAAGCAAGGAAATGATAAGAGGATGTGGAGACTTTAAAGTGGTTCCTCTGATCGGCTTCAACCTCTGCACCACATACGTCGCAGCTAATGGACTCATTGAGGAAATCATCCACACACCATCATTAGAAGCTGCCTCGTTAGACTTCTCGAACCTCGGTATGACGATGGTTGATAAAGTAACCAAGCTTCAGAGCATCCGAGCTCTTTGGTGCATGAGAAAGACCACCCCTACCACTAGAGGGATAACAGCCAGGAGCCAGACAACCAAAGGATTTCTTTATCACCAACTAAAAGGGTTGAAAGATATGGAAGACAATGAAGAGAATAGGGAAGTTCAAGCTGAACCAGAAAGGACGAGTAAAAGAGAGTAGGAGTTGGAAAGCCGTTGCAAGGAGTACCATAAGAAGATAAAGGCATTGGAAGCACAACTGAAGAGGACCAAAGGCAAAGAAGAGCAAGCTCCTATGATCCGAAAGAAGAGGAGGACGCAGGATAAGCTTACTAGTCACTAGGAGATTAAATTTTAGATTTTAGGTTTTTTTTATGTTTTCATTAGAATTCATTTTTATGAATAGAATAAGAGGTGTAAAGCTTTGCAATTGCAAAAATTAATAAAAGTTAGTTAGGTTTTGCCACATCAAAGGTTCCCTCCAATTCTTGATTTTTCATTGCACTCGTGTGACATGCATTTTATGTTTGTACGATTAATCACCCTTTTTAGGAAAATATAATATATACTAACCCTTTGTTGAGTTGTTCGATAGCAATCAGGTAAAATTTCAAGATAGCTCCTAAGCGTCAAGTCTTTTAGAGAAGTCCGATTAAAACTCGTTCCCAGACCAGGATAGCCACTACTCAAGCAAATGATGGAGACCCTGAGATCAATGATCCCTCTGAGTTGAGGTTTTGTTCCATAGAAAGGGCTATGGAAAAGATGGCAAAACAAATGAGCTTCTTAACAGATAGCATTGCTTTGCTACGAGCTACAGCGCTGGCTAATGAAGAAGGTTCCAAAACCTGTTATGGGAAGAATACACAAGCTCCTGAAGCAGAACATGAATATCAAAGAGACCCATTCGAGTCAGAAGGAGTTTACCTGAAAGACAACCCGACCTTTGAACCTGACACGTATGCGGCCTCTAAACCTGTCGACCATGGGCCAAGTACGGACGGCTTGAAAGAACTGGAAAAGAAATTGACACAACAGATCACTGAGAAGATGAAGGCATTTGTAGGGTGTGATGGATTTGAACAGGTGGGGATCACAGAGTTTTCCGCATATGACATGGGATCATACCTTGAGAAGTTTAAGGTACCGGAATTCGAAAAGTATAATGGGATGGGTTGCCTTAAGCTTCACACCAGGTTGTATGTCAGGAAGATAGGAAAATATGTTCAGTATGATCCACTCATGGTACAGACATTTCAGGATAGCCTGACCGGACTGGCCCTGACTTAGTATGCCCAGCTTGATTTGAATCAGATAAATACATGGGAGAAACTTGCTCAAGCATTTTATAAACAATATAAATTCAATGTGGAAGTAGCCCCGACTATGATGGACTTGGTTGCCCTACGAAAGAAGAATAATGAATCGTTCAAAGAATATGCTCAAAGATGGAGGTCCTTAGCTGCAAGAATCTCTACTCCAACGACTGAGAAAGAGCTCACATCGGCTTTCATTAACACCTTGGAGAGGCCCTATTTTTCCCATCTCATCAGGCAGGCTTCATCCAGTTTTGCTGAAGTAGTAGCGGCCGAGTGCAGGATTGAAAGTGTCGTCTCTTTCGGTAAGCTGCAGGACTTAGCAAATAGAAGACCACCGGCATCATCATCTGGTCCTAGACCAGCCGTCAGCAAGCCCAAAGAATCCACGATTGGTATGGTAAATTCAAATGCCAGACCAAATGCTCAAGTCGCTTTTAGGGTGAATACACCTCTCGCTCAGCAACAGTACAGAGATCAGATTCAAACTAACAGGACTTATAGGCAATTTATCAAGATACCAGTCCCTTTAAGTTAAGTTTTCAAGAAGTTGCGAAGGGATAATTTGATACGGTACGAACTTCCTAGCAATCGATATCGATCGAGATTCTTTGACTCCACAGTAAAGTGCGAATACCATTGTAGACAAGTGGGGCATTCGACTGATGCATGCTGGAGACTGAGGAATAAGATTCAGGACTTGATAGATGAAGGGACGATACAGTTAGATTTTGTGGAAGGTCCGGTTCCTAATGTTAACAATAATCCTTTACTTAACCATAGGTCGATGATTGGTATGATTTTTGATGACTGTACTGTTAATGTCATTGATTCAGATAAGAAGCCTAAGGTTTTTGAGTTCTATACTGGCAACCAGACTCTAGAAGTGAATAGGTACACATTCCACGTACTGTTGCCACCAGAAAATTACAAGGCTGCTCCATTTAACTATCACCCGGTAAATCAAGAGAAACCAGGTCCTCTAGTAGGGGGCATTACTCAATTGGGAAATATTTATCACCCAAGAGAGGAGCAGGGGAGGAAAGTCATGTCGGGAGAATCAAATGATAAGACGGCGGCCGAACGCATTGAGGGACTATCGGCTTTTACCAAAATGCTTAAGTCAAGTGAGTATAAAATCATGGATTAACTCAGTAAGACTCCTGCACAAATATCGTTGATGGGCCTACTAATTGCATCTGAACCACACAGGGAGGCCTTGTTTCGCACTTTAAATGAGGTGAAGGTCCCTCGGGAGATTCCAACTGAGAAGATGGGACTGGTTACTAATTTGATCCTCGCAATAGATTAAATTTCATTTTCGGTTGAAGAATTGGGCGAGGAAGGGAACAAACATATAAAGCTACTCTTTATCATGGTAAGGATTAATGACATAATTGTCACTAGGGTGCTCATTGACAATGGATCGTCACTGAATGTCTGCCCCCTCGCCACCTTGGATTTGCTGGGCATCGATACATCTATAGTTAAGCCTTCTTCTACAATAGTCAGGGCCTTTGATGGTTCCAGAAGAGAGATCATAGGGGAGATTGATTTATGCATGAGTATTGGCCCTCAGCACTTCACTATTCGATTCCAATTCATGGACATTCCAAGATCTTTCAATCTGCTTTTAGGAAGACCTTGGATTCATGCAGTAAGGGCCATACCTTCGAGCTTGCACCAAAAATTGAAGTTTATCTCCAATGGCTAGGTGATTACAATTCTGTGAGATCAAGATTATTAAATCTACAAGGAGACGACTATACCCTACATAGGAAGTTAAGGACAAGAAGAGCTGGGTTTACAAATGTTTGAAGAAGTGAACATAGTTACTAGTCCCAATAGAGAGGATGAGAGAAGGAAAGGATTCAAGGAAGGCCAGATTGGCACTTACGGCCTTGGCTACAATCTTACCTTGGTGGAAGAATTCCAGAAGAAGTAAGCAAGGGGCAAGAGAGGTAACAGATTATATCATGCCTCGGTGACCTTTCCACCACTAGCTGAGACGTTCATACGAGAAGAGACTCAAGCCCGAGAATCTGACAAAGAAGGATCAACAAACTTGCCACCCAAGTTCCAGCATCATTTGAACAATTGGGTCTCCATCCCGGTGAATTGCAACAAGTCTTCCCTAGGGTAAAGGGGTGACCCGTAATTAGTATGTTTTGAATTTTTATTTTCAATAAGTCATTGTTTTAAATGTATTGTTGAACTTTTCGTTCAAAATTAGTTAGGCTTTTATCTCATTTGAGACCATACCTCCATTTATTCAATGAAATCTTAGTTCGTTTCTTTCCTATGTTGCTCTTCATTCTCTTTTGTTTACATGCATTTTTTCATACATTCTCATTTAGATTTAATGAAAAAAGCGAAAACTAGGAATACCTCACGCAAGTAGAAAAGGAGAATATCGATATTGTTTCCGGCCCTACTGGGTCAGTCGTCGGGGGCGATGTCGATGACCACAGTAATATACAAGAGGAATGGCAAAAACATGAATTGGATAGGATCATTATTGATGAACTGATTGAGACAATTAATGTGGGGAATGAAGAAAATCCTAAGAATTTAAAAATTGGGGCGAGTTTAAAAGAGAAACAAAAAATAGAAATGATTACGTTGTTAGCTGAGTATCAAGACGTGTTCGCTTGGTCGTATGAAGATATGCCTGGGTTGGACCCGTCGATTGTGGTCTACTGTTTACTTACACAAGAGGACGTCAAACTAAAAAAGGAAAAATTGAGGAGATTTCGACCTGACATCTTATTGAAAATTAAAAAAGAAGTGAAGAAACTACTAGAGGTTGGATTCATCGAAGTATTGGATTACCCAGAATGGGTAGCTAATATTGTTCCAGTAATGAAGAAAAATGGGAAAGTTAGAATGTGCGTAGACTTTCGAGATCTCAACCAGGCAACGCCTAAGGATAATTTTCCATTGCCTCACATTGATGTCTTAGTGGATAACACTTCTAGAAATCATCTATTCTCTTTCATGGATGGTTTTTCAGGATATAATCAGATTTGGACGTCTGAAGAGGATAAGACGAAAACGACTTTTATTACGACTTGGGGAGCATTTTTCTATAAGGTGATGCCGTTTGGGCTAAAGAATGCAAGTGCAACATATCAAAGGGCCATGGTTGCAATCTTTCATGACATGATGCATAAAGAAATAGAAGTGTATGTTGATGATATGATTGCGAAGTCCAAAGAGGAGGAGGATTACCTAGAAAACCTGAGGAAGTTGTTTGATAGGCTAAGAAAGTACCACTTGAAATTGAATCCGGAGAAGTGTACCTTTGGTGTGACGTCAGGAAAATTGTTGGGGTTTATAGTCAGCCAAAGAAGTATTGAAGTCGATCCTGATAAGGCCAAAGCTATAATTGACATGCCTCCTCCACAAACGCTCAAGGAAGTGCGAGGTTTACTAGGTCATTTAAATTACATTTCCCGATTCATAGCACAGTTAACGGAAAAATGTCGCCCTCTTTTTAAGCTGTTAAAAAAGAACGTAAAGATCAGTTGGAATGAGGAATGCGAAGAGCCTTTCACGAAAATCAAAGAATATCTCATGAAACCTCTAGTGTTGGTAGCCCCTAAACCTGGAAAGCCGTTGTTTTTGTACCTAACCATAATGCCGGAATCCATAGGATCTGTACTTGGCTAGAAGGATGAAGAAGGAAAAGAGCGAGTCGTTTATTATCTAAGCAAGAAGTTTACCGAAGGGGAGCAAAATACTAAGAAGCTGAAAGGACCTGTTGTGCATTGGTCTAGGTTATGCATTGGCTCAGCCAATATACATTGTATTATCAGATTGGGTTGATAACACAATACGTTCCTTTGAAATACTTAGTTGAAAAACCGGCTCTCATTGGTAGAGTTTCAAAGTGGCAGATGTTGCTAACAGAATTTGACATTAAGTATGTGAGCCAAAGTTTAGTCAAGGGGCAAGCTTTGGCAGATCAATTAGCGGAGAATCCTTCTGAGGATGCCCCTCAAGGAGCACGGGTTGAGTTTCCTGATGAAAACATCCTAGTAGCGGGAAAGGACTCTGATGGTGAAATAGTCGAAAAGTCTTCAAGGACGGAGCAGCTAATGTGTCTGGATGTGGAGTAGGGGCAATTTTGGTATCGCCTGGGGGTATACAATTTCCAATGGCTGTGAGATTGGTTTTCCCATGTACCAATAACATTGCGGAATACGAGGTGTGTATTTTAGGGCTTAAAATCGCATTGTTTAAGGAGATACGGGAATTGCAGGTGTATGGAGATTCTTTGTTGATTATAGGCTAAGCTCGGGGTGAATATAAGATGAAAGACCCCAAATTAGTGCCTTATCGCCAACACTTGGCCGAGTTGATAACCAAGTTTAAAAAGATTACCTTTGTATACGTACCAAGGGTTTAAAACCAATTTGCTGATGCTCTTACTACTTTGGCATCAATGATTCAGATATCGAAAGGAGTGGAGATCCAGCTACTTAAAATTGAAATTGAGGAAAAGCCCGCTTTTTGTTTAGCAATGGAAAGTTCATGTGGCGAAAAGCCTTGGTATCATGATATCAAAATATTTTTACAACATGGTACGTACCCCGAGGGAGCAGAAAGGAAGGATAAAAAATTGATTAGAAGATTGGCGGCTCAGTACTTGATGAGTGATTCCACGTTATACTGACGATCATTTGATAGTACGCTTTTACAATGTGTAGACGGGAAAGAAGAAGAGATGCTAATGAAAGAAGTGCATGAGGGAGTATGTGGCCCCCACATGAATGGCTACATGCTTGCCAAGAAAATCATGAGGATAGGATATTGCTGGTCAACTGTAGAGGCTGATTGTATCGCACATGTTAGACGCTGCCATTTGTGCCAGATCTATGCAAACAAGATAAATGCTCCACCTTAAGAATTACATACACTATCAGCACCATAGCCTTTTTTGATGTGGGGAATAGATATCATTGGCCCAATCACTCCAAAAGCATCTAACGGGCATCAATTTATATTGGTAGCTATTGATTATTTCACTAAGTGGGTTGAAGCTTCATCCTACTCTAGTGTGACGAAGGGAGTAGTCGTCAAGTTCATTAGGAGGGACATACTAGCTCGGTATGGTACGCCAGAAACGATTAATATTGACAACGGTACAAATCTGAATAATAAATTGAAGTTTGAGTTATGTCAACATTTCAGGATCATTCATAGAAACTTTACTCCTTATCGGCCCTAGATGAATGGAGCCGTGGAAGCAGCCAATAAGAATATCAAAAGAATTATTGAGAAGATGGCCATTACGTATTGAGATTGGCACGAGATGTTGCCACTTGCACTCATGGCCTATCGAACTTCTATCAGAACATCAACAGGGGCAACCCCCTATTTGTTGGTATACGGAATGGAGGCTGTACTGCTAGTGGAAGTTGAGATTCCGTCTCTCAGAATATTGTTGGAAACTCAGTTAGATGAGGCTGATTGGGTAAAGAAGCGTGTTGAGCAGTTGAACCTAATTGATGAAAAGAGGCTGACAGCTTTATGTCACAACATTTGCTATCAGCAACGAATGGCCAGGGCTTTCAACAAAAAAGTATGACCTCGAAGTTTTGAGCAAGGAGATATAGTGTTAAGGAAGGCGTTGCCTAACACAACTGATTTAAGAGGGAAGTTTGCCCCAAACTATAAAGGGCCTTACATTGTGAAGAAGGTATTGTCTGGCAGAGCTGTTATCTTGTCTCAAATGGATGGTCCGAATTTGAAGGACCTAGTAAACGCTGATGCGTTGAAAATCTACTATCCTTGAACATATGAAATTTTTTGCAAATAATCTTACTATTACTGTAGTCTCATTTTCATTTTCTACATGCAAAGTTGGTATTCCTAGTAGTCGTCAGCATTGGATAATATCCTTAGCCTTTCTCTTTCTCATTCCACTAAAAGACCCCACTTCTTGCTCTATTATTTACCCAAATAAACCTTACATACAAAGAACTACAAGAAAAATAATCATTTAATTTGAAGCGATGACTATTGATAAAAATTCTTTAGTACTTTATTGAGGTTAACCCCCTAAAGAAAGGGAGATTTGTTTCCTATTTTTCAGGATAGGCCCATGTTCAAAAAGAGTAACGTGTGGCATGTAAGTAGAAACTCGCTTGAGAACAGATGCTTGCCCGAAAAACCAATGTTTGGACCGGAAGTTAAAAACAGGACATCCTTATGCTTTACATTCGATTCAAGCTTAAGTTGTTTTCAAATAAAGAAAAGAAAAAAAAAAACAAGAAAAAAAAGAAGAAAAAAGAAAAAATGGGGGTTTTGGAAAGAGACGGCAGAAGAAAAAGAAGAAGAACGAGAACAAGAAAAGCAATAGTAAGGGTCGGAATTGTTCGTTCTAATAGGACTGCTCAATAAGACATATGACGACTTGGGAGCTATCATTGAAACCAGGTATGTGGTTCTAAACCTGATAAAACATTGCGTTGACAATTGGTTTCCCCTAAGGATAGTAGCTTAATTTCCAAAAACAATTTCTTAGCAAGATAGTTAGCTCATAGAGCATGGTCCCAGTGTTTCTTCAACTCTCAATCGTTAGACTCACAGAACGTTACCCGACTCAAAATTTCTTTAAGGGGTTTAACGCTTTGGTCAGCTTATGGAGCGCTATTTTGACACATATTCTCCTTAAGGGATCTAGCCAGCTCATAGAGCGCAATCCCAATCTAAAGTTTCTTAAGTTTCTGGCTGACTCCTAAAATAGTCCCAATTTATAATCTCTTAAGGAGCCAGCCAGCTCGTGAGTATAGTCCCAATACAGAGTTTCACAGGCTCCTAGTCACCCAACTTACAATATGTTGCTTAACTTATAATCATTTAGGGATTTAGCAAGCTTAGGGAGCCCAATCTCAATTCAAAGTTTTCTTCACATTTTTAGGTCTCAGCTAGCTCATGGTGCGCTTTGACCGCTTCAGTTAGTCAGCTCATTAAGGCACTACCAAGTTTCTTCATTTTCTAGGTCTTAGCCAGCTCAAGGGACGCTTTGACCACCTTGGGTAGTCAGCTCATTAGGGCATTACCAAGTTTCTTCATTTTTTAGGTCTTAGCCAACTCAAGGGGTGCTTTGATTGCCTTGATTAGTCAGCTCATTAGGGGCACGACCAAGTTTTCCTCATATCTTTAGGCCTTAGCCAGCTCATGGGGCGCTTTGACTGCCTTGGTTAGTCAGCTCTTTAAGGGTACGACTAAGATTTCTTCACATTTTTAGGTCTTAGCCAGCTCATGGGGCGCTTTGACCGCCTTGTTTAGTCAGCTCATTAGGGCATTACCAAATTTTCTTCATATTTTTAGGTCTCAACCAGCTCAAGGGGCACTTTAACCGGCTTGGTAAGTCAGCTCATTAAGGGCACGACCAAGTTTTCTTCATATTTTTAGGTTTTAGCTAGCTCATGGGGTGCTTTGACCGCCTTGGTTAGTCAGTTCATTAAGGGCACGACTAAGTTTTCTTCATATTTTTAGGTCTAAGCCAGCTCATGGGGCGCTTTGACCGCTTTGGTTAGTCAGCTAATTAGGGCACTACTAAGTTTCTTCATTTTTTAGGTCTTAGCCAGCTCAAGGGGTGCTTTGACCGCCTTGGTTAGTTAGCTCATTAAGGGCACGACTAAGTTTTCTTCATATTTTTAGGTCATAGCCAGCTCAAGGGGCGCTTTGACCGCCTTAGTTAGTCAGCTCATTAAGGGTAAGACCAAGCTTTCTTCATCTTTTTAGGTCTTAGCCAGCACATGGGGGGCTTTGAACGCCTTGGTTAGTCAGCTCATTAAGGGTACGACCAAGTTTTCCTCATATTTTTAGGTCTTAGCCAACTCATGGGGTGCTTTGACTGCCTTGGTTAGTCGGCTCATTAGGGGTACGACCAAGTTTTCTTCATATTTTTAGGTCTTAGCCAGCTCATGGGGTGCTTTGACTGCCTTGGTTAGTCGGCTCATTAAGGGCACGACCAAGTTTTCTTCATATTTTTAGGTCTTAGCCAGCTCATGGGGTGCTTTGACCCCCTTGGTTAGTCAGCTCAATTAAGGGTACGACCAAGTTTTCTTCATATTTTTTGGTCTTAGCCAGCTTATGGGGTACTTTGACTGCTTTGGTTAGTCAGTTCAATTAAGGGCACAACCAAGTTTTCTTCATATTTTTAGGTCTTAGCCAGCTCATGGGGCGCTTTGACTGCCTTAGTTGGACAGCTCATTAAGGGTACGACCAAGTTTTGTCCATATTTTTAGGTCTTAGGCAGTTCATGGGGTACTTTGACCGCCTTGGTTAGTTAGCTGAATTAAGGGAACGACCAAATTTTCTTCATATTTTTAGGTCTTAGCTAGCTTATGGGGCAATTTGACCACCTTGGTTGGTCAGCTCATTAAGGGCATGACCATGTTTTCTTCATGTTTTTAGGTCTTAGCCAGCTCATGGGGCGCTTTGACCGCCTTGGCTAGTTAACCCATTAAGGGCACGACCAAATTTTCTTCATCTTTTTAGGTCTTAGCCAGCTGATGGGGCGCTTTGACCGCCTTGGTTAGTCAGACCATTAACGGCACGACCAAGTTTTCTTCATATTTTTAGGTTTTAGCCAGCTCATGCATCGTTTTGACCGCCTTAGTTAGTCAGCTCATTATAGGCACAACTAAGTTTTCTTCATATTTTTAGTTCTTAGCCAGCTCATGGGGCGCTTTGACCGCCTTTGTTAGTTAGCTCATTAAGGGCACAACTAAGTTTTCATATTTTTAGTTCTTTGCCAGGTTATGGGGCGCTTTGACCGCATTGATTAGTCAGCTCATTAAGGGGACGAATAAGTTTTCTTCATATTTTTAGGTCTTAGCCAGCTCAAAGGGCGCTTTGACCGCCTTGGTTAGACAGCACATTAAGGGCACGACCAAGTTTTCATCATATTTATAGGTCTTAGCTAGCTCGTGGGGCGGTTTGACCGCCTTGGTTAGTCAGCTCATTTAGGGCTCAACTAAGTTATCATATTTTTAGGTCTTAGCCCGCTCATGGGGCGTTTTGACCGCCTTGGTTAGTCAACTCAATAGGGTACGACCAAGTTTCTATATTTTTAGGTCTTTGCCAACTCATAGGGTGCTTTGACCGCCATGGTTAGTCAGTTCATTAGGGGCACGACCAAGTTTTCTTCATATTTGTAGGACTTAGCCAGCTCATGAGGTTTTTTGACCGCTTTGGTTAGTAAGCTCAATTAAGGGCACGAACAAGTTTTCTTCATATTTTTAGGTCTTAGCCAGCTTATGGGGCATTTTGACCACCTTGGTTAGTCAGCTCTTTAAGGGCATGACCAAGTTTTCTTCATGTTTTTAGGTCCTAGGCAGCTCATGGGATGCTTTGATCGCCTTGGTTAGTCAACTCAATAGGGGTACGACCAAGTTTTCTTCATATTTTTATGTCTTAGCCAGCTCACGGGGTGCTTTGACCGCCTTGGTTAGTGAACTCAATTAAGGGCACGACCAAGTTTTCTTCATATTTTTAGGTGTTAGCCAGCTCATGGGGTACTTTGACCGCCTTGGTTAGTCAGCTCAATTAAGGCCACGACCAAATTTTCTTCATATTTTTAGGAGTTAGCCTGGTCATGGGGTGCTTTGACCGCCTTGGTTAGTCAACTCAATAGGGGTACGACCAAGTTTTCTTAATATTTTTATGGCTTAGCCAGCTCATGGGGTGCTTTAACCGCCTTGGTTAGTTAACTCAATTAAGGGCACGACCAAGCTTTCTTCATATTTTTTGGTCTTAGCCAGCTTATAGGGCACTTTGACCGTTTTGGTTAGTCAGCTCATTAAGGGCAAGAGCAAGTTTTTATCGTATTTTTAGGTCTTAGGCAGCTCATGGGGCGCTTTAACTGCCTTGGTTAGCCAGCTCAATAGGGCACTACTAAGTTTCTTCATTTTTTAGGTCTTAGCCAGCTCAAGGGGCGCTTTGATCGCTTTGGTTAATAGCTCATTACGGGCACGACTGAGTTTTCTTCATATTTTTAGGTCTTAGCTAACTTAAGGGGCACTTTCACCACCTTGGTTAGTCAGCTCATTAAGGGCACGACCAAGTTTTCTTCATATTTTTAGGTCTTAGCCAGCTCATGAAGCGCTTTAACCGCCTTGGTTAGTCATCTCCTTAAGGGTACGACTAAGTTTTTTTCATACTTTTAGGTCCTAATCAGCACATGAGGCGCTTTGACCACTTTGGTTAGTCAGCTCATTAGGGCACTACCATGTTTTCTTCATATTTTTTGGTCTTAGCCAGCACATCAGGCGCTTTGACCGCCTTGGTTAGTTAGCTCATTATGGGCACAACCATGTTTTCTTCATATTTTTAGGTCTTAGCCAGCTCCTGGGGCATTTTGACCGCTTTGGTTAGTCAGCTCATTAGGGCACTACCAAGTTTCTTCATATTTTTAAGATTTAGCCAGCTCATGGGGCGCTTTGACCGCCTTGGTTAGTCAGCTCATTATGGGCACAACCAAGTTTTCTTCATATTTTTAGGTCTTAGCCAGCTTATGGGGCGTTTTGATCGCCTTGGTTAGTCAGCTCATTAGCGTATGACAAAGTTTCGATATTTTTAGGTCTTTGGCAGCTCATGAGGCACTTTGACCGCCTTGGTTAGTCAGGTCATTAGGGCTACGACCAATTTCTCTTCAAATTTTTAGGTGTTAGCCAACTCATGGGGTGCATTGACCGCCTTAGTTAGTCAGCTCATTAAGGGCACGACCATGCATTCTTCATATTTTTAGGTCTTGGGTAGCTCATGGGGTGCTTTGACTGGCTTGGTTAGTCAACTCAGTTAAGCGCACGACCAAGTTTTCTTTATATTTTTAGGTCCTAGCCAGCTCATGAGGCGCTTTCACCACCTTCGTTAGTCAGCTCATTATAGGCATGACCACGTATTCTTCATATTTTTAGGTCTTAGTCAGTTCATGGGGTGCTTTGACCGCCTTGGTTAGTTAGCTCATTAAGGGCACGACCAAGTTTTCTTCATATTTTTAGGTCTTAGCCAGCTCAAGGGGCGCTTTAACTGCCTTGGTAAGTCAACACATTAAGGGCACGACCAAGTTTTAATTGTTTTTGTAGGTTTTAGTGAGCTCGTGGGTGCTTTGACCGGCTTGGTTAATCAGCTCGTTAGGGCACCACCAAGTTTTTATATTTTTAGGTGTTAGCCAGCTCATGGGGCGCTTTGACCGCCTTGGTTAGTTAGCTCATTAGGGGCACGACCAAGTTTTCTTCATATTTTTAGGACTTAGCCAGCTCATTGGGTACTTTGACTGCCTTGGTTAGTCAGCTCAATAAAGGGCACGAGCAAGTTTTCTTCATATTTTTTGTTCTTAGCCAGCTTATGGGGCATTTTGAACGCCTTGGTTAGTCAGCTCATTAAGGGCACGACCAAGTTTTCTTCATGTTTTTAGGTCTTAGCCAGCACATGGGGCACTTTGACCGCCTTGGTTAGTCAGCTCATTAGGGGTACGACTAAGTTTTCTTCATATTTTTAGGTCTTAGCTAGCTGATGGGGTGCTTTGACCGCCTTGGTTAGTCAGTTCAATTAAGGGTACGACCAAGTTTCCTTCATATTTTTATGTCCTAGCCAGCTCATGAGTTGCTTTGACCACCTTGGTGAGTCAACTCAATTAAGGGCACGACCAACTTTTCTTTATATTTTCTTATCTTAGCCAGCTTATGGGGCACTTTAACCGCTTTGGTTAGTCAGCTCATTAAGGGCACGACCAAGTTTTCATCTTGTTTTTAGGTCTTAGCTAGTACATGAGGCGCTTTGACTGCCTTGGTTAGTCAGCCATTAGGGTACTACTAAGTTTCTTCATTTTTTAGGCCTTAGCCAGCTCAAGGGGCGCTTTGACTGCCTTGATTAGGCAACTCATTATGGGCACGACCAAGTTTTCTTCATATTTTTAGGTCATAGCCAGCTCAAGGGGCGCTTTGACTACCTTGGTTAGTCAGCTCATTAAGGGCACGACCAAGTATTCTTGCTATTTTTCGGTCTTAGCCAACTCATGGGGCGCTTTGACCGCCTTGGTTAGTCAGCTCATTCGGGGTATGACCATGTTTTCTTCATATTTTTAGGTCTTTGCCTGCTCATGGGGGGCTTTGACCGCCTTGGTTAGTCAGCTCATTTGGGCACTACCATGTTTTCTTCATATTTTTAGGTCTTATCTAGCTTATGGGGCGCTTTGTCCACCTTGGTTAGTCAGCTTATTAAGGGCACGACTAAGTTTTCTTGATATTTTTAGGTTTTAGCCAACACATGGGGCGCTTTGACCGCCTTGGTTAGTCAGCTTAATTAAGGGCACGACTAAGTTTTCTTCACATTTTTAGGTCCTAGCTAGCTTATGGGGCATTTTGACTGCCATGGTTAGTCCACTCATTAAGGGCATGACTAAGTTTTCTTCTTGTTTTTAGGTCTTAGCCAGGTAATGGGCACCTTGACCGCCTTGGTTAGTTAGCCCATCAAGGGTACGACCAAGTGTTCTTCATCTTTTTATGTCTTAGTCAACTCATGGGGCGCTTTTACCGCCTTGGTTAGTTAGCTCATTAAGGGCACGACCATGTTTTATTCATATTATTAGGGCTTAGCCAGCTCATGGGGCACTTTAACCACCTTGTTTAGTCAGCTCATTAAAGGCACGACCAAGTTTTCTTTATATTTTTAAGTCTTAGCCAGGTCATGGGCCACCTTGACAGCCTTGGTTAGTTAGCTCATTAAGGGCGTGACCAAGTTTTCATATTTTTAGGTCTTTGCCAGCTCATGGGGCGCTTTGACCGCCTTGGTTAGTTAGCTCATTAAGGGCATGACCAAGTTTTCTTCATATTTATAGGTCTTAGCTAGCTCGTGGGGCACTTTGACCCCCTTGGTTAGTCAAGTCAATTAAGGGTACGACCAAGTTTTCTTTAGATTTTTTGGTCTTAGCCAGCTTATGGGGTACTTTGACTACTTTGGTTAGTCAGTTCAATTAAGGGCACGAACAAGTTTTCCTCATATTTTTAGGTCTTAGCCAGCTCTTGGGGTGCTTTGACCGCCTTGGTTAGTCAGCTCATTAGGGCATTACCAAGTTTCTTCATATTTTTAGGTCATAGTCAGCTCATGGGGTGCTTTAACCGCCTTGGTTAGTCAGCTCATTAAGCGTACGACCAAGTTTTCTTCATATTATTTGGTCTTAGCTAGCTCATGGTGCGTTTTGATCGCCTTGGTTAGTCAACTCATTAGGGCACGACCAAGTTTCTATATTTTTAGATCTGAAGCAGCTCATGGGGCGCTTTGACCGCTTTGGTTAGTTAGCTCATTAGGGGTACGAGCAAGTTCTCTTCATATTTTTAGGTCTTAGCCAGCTTATGGAGCGCTTTGACCACCTTAGTTAGTCAGCTTATTAAGGGTACGACCAAGTTTTATACATATTTTAGGTCTTAGCTAGCTCATGGGGTGCTTTAACCGCCTTGGTTAGTCAGTTGAATTAAGGGAACGACCAAATTTTTGTCATATTTTTATGTCTTAGCCAGCTTATGGGGTAATTTGACAGCCTTAATTAGTCAGCTCATTAAGGGCATCACTAAGTTTTCTTCATGTTTTTAGGTCTTAGCCAGCTCATGGGGTGACTTGACCGCCTTGGTTAGTCAACCCATTAAGGGCACGACCAAGTTTTCTTCATCTTTTTAGGTCTTAGCCAGCTAATGGGGTGCTTTGACCGCCTTGGTAAGTCAGCCCATTAACGGTACGACCAAGTTTTCTTCATATTTTTATGTTTTAGCCAGCTAATGGGGCGTTTTAACTGCCTTGGTTAGTCAGCTCATTATAGGCACGACTAAGTTTTCGTATTTTTAGTTCTTTGCCAGCTCATGGGGCACTTTGACCGCTTCGATTATTTAGCTCATTATGGGCACGACCAAGTTTTCTTCATATTTTTAGGTCTTAGCCAGCTTAAGGGGTACTTTGACCGCCTTGGTTAGTCAGCACATTAAGGGTACGACCAAGTTTTCATCATATTTGTAGAGCTTAGCCAGCTCGTGGGGCGCTTTGACAGCCTTGCTTAGTCTGCTCTTTAAGGGCACAACTAAGTTATCGTATTTTTAGGTCTTAGCTAGCTCATGGGGCGCTTTGACTGCCTTGGTTAGTCAACTCATTAGGGCACGACCATGTTTCTATATTTTTAGGTCTTAGCTAGCTCATGGGGTGCTTTGATCACCTTGGTTAGTTAATTCATTAGGGGCACGACCAAGTTTTCTTCATATTTTTAGGACTTAGCCAGCTCATGGGATTCTTTGACCGCCTTGGTTAGTCAGCTCAATTTAGGGCACGAACAAGTTTTCTTCATATTTTTAGGTCTTAGCTAGCTTATGGGACATTTTGACCCCCTTGGTTTGTCAGCTCATTAAGGGTACGACCAAGTTTTCTTCATGTTTTTAGGTCTTAGTCAACTTATGGGGCGCTTTGACCGCCTTGGTTAGTCAACTCAATAGGGGTACGACCAAGTTTTCTTCATATTTTTAGGTCTTAGCCAGCTCATGCGGTGCTTTGACCGCTTTGGTTAGTCAACTCAAATAAGGGCACGAGCAAGTTTTCTTCATATTTTTAGGTGTTAGCCAGCTCATGGGGTGCTTTGACTGCCTTGGTTAGTCAGCTCGATTAAGGGCACGACCAACATTTCTTCATATTTTTTTGTCTTAGCTAGCTTATGGGGCACTTTGACCGCTTTAGTTAGTCAGCTCATTAAGGGCACGACCAAGTTTTTATCTTATTTTTAGGTCTTAGCTAGCTCATGGGGCGCTTTGACCGCCTTTGTTAGTCATCTCATTAGGGCACTTCCAAGTTTCTTCATTTTTTAGGTCTTAGCCAACTCAAGGGGCGCTTTGACCGCGTTGGTTAATCAGCTCATTACGGGCACGATCGAGTTTTCTTCATATTTTTAGGTCTTAGCCAACTCAAGGGGCGCTTTGACCACCTTGGTTAATCAGCTCATTAAGGGCACGACCAACTTTTCTTCATATTTTTAGGTCTTAGCCAGCTCATGGGGCGCTTTGACAGCCTTGGTTAGTCATCTCCTTAAGGGTACGACCAAGTTTTTTTCATACTTTTAGGTCCTAGCCAGCACATGGGGCGCTTAGACTGCTTTGGTTAGTTAGCTCATTTGGGCACTACCATGTTTTCTTCTTATTTTTAGGTCTTAGCCAGCATATCGGGCGCTTTGACTGCCTTGTTTAGTTAGCTCATTAAGGGCACAACCATGTTTTCTTCATATTTTTTGGTCTTAGCCAGCTCTTGGGGCGCTTTGACCACTTTGGTTAGTCAGCTCATTAGGGCACTACCAAGTTTCTTCATATTTTTAGATCTTAGCCAGCTCATGGGGCGCTTTGACCGCCTTGGTTAATCAGCTCATTAAGGGCATGTCCAAGTTTTCTTCATATTTTTAGGTCTTTGCCAGCTCATGGGGCGTTTTGATCACCTTGGTTAGTTAGCTCATTAGGGCACAACCAAGTTTCTATAGTTTTAGGTCTTTGGCAGCTCATGGGGTGCTTTAATCGCCTTCGTAAGTCAGCTCATTATAGGTACGGCTAAGTTTTCTTCATATTTTTAGTTCTTAGCTAGCTCACGGTGCGCTTTGACCGCCTTGGTTAGTCAGCTCATTAAGGGCACGGCTAAGTTTTCACATTTTTAGTTCTTTGCCAGCTCGTAGGGCGCTTTGACCGCATTGATTAGTCAGCTCATCAAGGGCCTGACTATGTTTTTTTCATATTTTTATGTCTTAGTCAGCTCAAGGGGCGCTTTGACCTCCTTAGTTAGTCAGCACATTAAGGGCATGACCAGGTTTTCATCATATTTGTAGGTCTTAGCCTGCTAGTGGGGCGCTTTGACCACCTTGGTTAGTCAGCTCATTAAGGGCATAGCCAAGTTTTCATATTTTTAGGTCTTAGCCAGCTAATGGGGCGCTTTGACTGCCATGGTTAGTCATCTCATTAGGGTACGACCAAGTTTCCATATTTTTAGGTCTTAGCCAGCTCATGGGGCGCTTTGACCGCCATAGTTAGTCAGCTCATTAGGGTATGACTAAGTTTCCATATTTTTAGGTCTTACACAGTTCATCGGGTGCATTGACCGCCTTGGTTAGTCAGTTCATTAAGGGCACGACCAAGTTTTCTTCATATTTTTAGGACTTAGCTAGCATATGGGGTGCTTTGACCGCCTTGGTTAGTCTGGCCAATTAAGGGCACGACCAAGTTTTCATCATATTTTTAGGTCTTAGCCAGCTTGTGAGGTATTTTGACCGCCTTGGTTAGTCAGCTCATTAAGCACACGACCATGTTTTCTTCATGTTTTTAGGTCTTAGCCAGCTCATGGGGCTCGTTGACCGCCTTGGTTAGTTAGCTCATTAGGGGCATGACCAAGTTTTCTTCATATTTTTAGGCCTTAGCTAGCTCATGGGAAGCTTCGACCGGCTTGGTTAATCAGCTCAATTAAGGGCACGACTAAGTTTTCTTCATATTTTTAGGTGTTAGACAGCTCATGGGGTGCTTTGACCGCATTGGTTAGTCAGCACAATTATTGGCACATCTAAGTTTTCCTTATATTTTTAGGTCTTAGCCAGCTCATGGGGTGCTTTGACCACTTTGGTTAGTCAGCTCAATTAAGGGCACGACCACGTTTTCTTCATATTTTTTGGCCTTAGCCAGCTTATGGGGTGCTTTGACCGCCTTGGTTAGTCAGCTCATTAGGGGTACGACTAAGTTTTCTTCATATTTCTAGGTCTTAGCCAGCTCAAGGGGCGCTTTGACCGTCTTGGCTAGTCAGCTCATTAAGGGCACGACCAGGTTTCTTCAAATTTTTAAGTCTTAGCCAGGTCAAGGGGCACTTTGACTGCCTTGGTTAGTCAGCTCATTAAAGGCACGGCCAAGTTTTATTCATCTTTTTTGGCCTTAGCCAACTCATGGGGCGCTTTGACCACCTTGGTAAGTCGGCTCATTAAGGGCAGGACCAAGTTTTTTCTTATTTTTAGGTCTTAGCCAGCTCATGGGGTGCTTTTGACCGCCTTGGTTAGTCAGCTCATTAAGGGCACGACTAATTTTTCTTCATCTTTTATGGTCTTAGCCAGCTTGTGGGGCATTTTAACCGCCTTGGTTAGTCAGCTCATTAAGGGCATGACCATGTTTTCTTCATGTTTTTAGGTCTTAGCCAGCTCATGGGGCTCTTTGAGCTCCTTGGTTAGTCAGCTCATTAAGGGTACGACCATGTTTTCTTCATATTTTTAGGCTTTAGCCAGCTCATGGGGTGCTTTGACCGCCTTGGCTAGTCAAGTCAATTAAGGACACGACCAAGTTTTCTTCATATTTTTGGGTCGTAGACAGCTCATGGGGTGCCTTGACCGCCTTGGTTACTCAGCTCAATTAAGGGCACATCCAAGTTTTCCTCATATTTTTAGGTCTTAGCCAACTCATGGGGTACTTTGACCACTTTGGTTTGTCAGCTCAAATAAGGGCACGACCAAGTTTTCTTCATATTTTTTGGCCTTTGCCGGCTTATGGGGCGCTTTGACCGCCTTGGTTAGTCAGCTCATTAGGGCTACAACCAAGTTTTCTTCATATTTCAAGGTCTTAGCCAGCTCATGCGCGCTTTGATCGCCTTGGTTAGTTAGCTCATTAGCGCACTACCAAGTTTCTTCATTTTTTAGGTCTTAGCCAGCTCAAGGGGCGCTTTGATCGCCTTGGTTAGTCAGCTCTTTAAGGGCATGACCATGTTTTCTTTATATTTTTAGGTCTTAGCCAGGTCAAGGGGCGCTTTGACCACCTTGGTTAGTCAGCTCATTAAGGGCACGACCAAGTTTTATTCATCTTTTTAGGTCTTAGCCAACTCATGGGGCGCTTTGACCGCCTTGGTAAGTCAGCTCATTAAGGGCAGGACCAAGTTTTTTCTTATTTTTAGGTCTTAGCCAGCTTTTGGGGTGCTTTTGACTGCTTTGGTTAGTCATCTCATTAAGGGCACGACCAAGTTTTCCTCATATTTTTAGGTCTTAACCAGCTTATGGGGCGCTTTGACCGCCTTGGTTAGTCAGCTCCTTAGGGCACTACTAAGTTTCTTCATTTTTTACGTCTTAGTCTGCTCAAGGGGCGCTTTGACCGCCTTGGTTAGTCAGCTCATTAAGGGCACGACTTAGTTTTCTTCATATTTTTAGGTCTTAGCTAGGTCAAGGGCCGCTTTGACCGCCTTGGTTAGTTAGCTCGTTAAGGGTATGACCATGTTTTCTTCATCTTTTTAGGTCTTAGCCAGGTCATGGGGCGCTTTGACCGCCTTGGTTAGTCAGCTCATTAATGGTATGACTAAGTTTTCTTCATATTTTTAGGTCCTGGCCAGCTCATGGGGCGCTTTGACTGCCTTGGTTAGTCATCTCATTAGGGGTACGACCAAGTTTTCTTCATATTTTTAGTTCTTAGCCCACTCATGAGGTGCTTTGACTACCTTGGTTAGTCAGCTCATTATGGGCAAGACCAAGTTTTCTTCATATTTTTAGGTCTTAACCAGGTCATGGGGTGCTTTGATCACCATGGTTAGTCAGCTTAATTAAGGGCACGACCACGTTTTCTTCATATTTTTAGGTCCTAGCCAACTCATGGGGTGCTTTGACCCGCTTGGTTAGTTAGCTCAATTAAGGGCACGACTAAGTTTTCTTCATATTTTTTGGTCTTAGCCAGCTTTTGGGCCACTTAGACCACTTTGGTTAGTCAGCTCATTAAGCGTACGACCAAGTTTTCTTCATGTTTTTAGGTCTTAGCCCACTCATGAGGTGCTTTGATTACCTTGGTTAGTCAGCTCATTAAGGGTAAGACCAAGTTTTCTTCTTATTTTTAGGTCTTAACCAGGTCATGGGGTGCTTTGATCACCATGGTTAGTCTGCTTAATTAAGGGCACGACCACGTTTTCTTCATATTTTTAGGTCTTAGCCAACTCATGGGGTGCTTTGACCAGCTTGGTTAGTCAGCTCAATTAAGGGCACGACTAAGTTTTCTTCATATTTTTTGGTCTTAGCCAGCTTTTGGGCCACTTAGACCGCTTTGGTTAGTCAGCTCATTAAGCGTACGACCAAGTTTTCTTCATGTTTTTAGGCCTTAGCTAGCTCATGGGGCTCTTTGACTGCCTTGGTTAGTCAGCCCATTAAGGGCACGACCAAGTCTTCTTCATCTTTTTAGGTCTTAGCCAGTTAAAGGGGGACTTTGACTGCCTTAGTTAGTCTGTTTATTAAGGGCATGACTACGTTTTCTTAATATTTTTTGGTCTTAGCTAGCTCATGGGGCGCTTTGACTGCCTTGGTTAGTCATCTCAATTAAGGCCATGAGCAAATATTCTTCATATTTTTAGGTCTTAGCCAGCTCATGGGGTGCTTTGACCACCTTGGTTAATCATCTCAATTAAGGGCATGACCAAGCTTTCTTCGTTTTTTTTTGTCTTAGCCAGCTTATGGGGTACTTTTACCGCTTTGGTTAGTCAGCTCATTATGGGCATGACAAAGTTTTCTTCATGTTTTTAGGTCTTAGCCAGATCATGGAGCGCTTTGACCGCCTTGGTTAGTTAGCTCATTAGGGCACTACCAAGTTTCTTCATTTTTTAGGTCTTAGCTAGCTCAAGGGGCGCTATGAACGCCTTGTTTAGTTAGCTCATTATGGGTACAACCAAGTTTTCCTCCTATTTTTAGGTCTTAGCTTGCTCAAAGGGCGCCTTAACCACCTTGGTTAGTCAGCTCATTATGGGCACGACCAAGTTTTCTTAATATTTTTAGGTCTTAGCCAACTCATGGGGTGCATTGACCACTTTGGTTAGTCAACTCATTATGGGTACGACCAAGTTTTCTTCATATTTTTAGGTCTTAGCCAGCTCATGGGACACTTTGACTGCCTTGGTTAGTCAGCTCATTATGGCACTACCAAGTTTTCTTCATATTTTAACATCTCAGCCAATAGATGGGGCGCTTTGACCGCTTTGGTTAGTTAGCTCATTAAGGGCACTACCAAGTTTTCTTCATATTTTTAGGTCTTAGCCAGCTGAAGGGGCGCTTTGACCACCTTGGTTAGTCAGCTCATTAAGGGAACGACCAAGTTTTCTTCACTTTTTTAGGTCATAGGCAGCTCGTAGGGCGTTTTGACCGCCTTGGTTAATCAGCTCATTAAAGGCACTACCAAGTTTCTTCATTTTTTAGGTCTTAGCCAGCTCAAGGGGCACTTTGATCACCATGGTTAGTTAGCTCATTAAGGGTACGACTTAGTTTTCTTCATATTTTTAGGTCTTAGCTATGGCAAGGGTCGCTTTGACCGCCTTGGTTAGTCAGCTCGTTAAAGGTACGACCAAGTTTTCTTCATCTTTTTAGGTCTTAGCCAGCTCATGAGGCGTTTTGACCACCTTGGTTAATTAGCTCATTAAGGGTATGACCATGTTTTCTTCATATTTTTATGTCTTAGCCATGTCATGGGGCGCCTTGACCGCTTTAGTTAGTCAGCCCATTGAGGTCTTAGCCCACTCATGAGGTGCTTTGACTACCTTGGTTAGTCAGCTCATTAAGGGCAAGACCAAGTTTTCTTCATATTTTTAGGTCTTAACTAGGACATGGGGTGCTTTGACCACCATGGTTTGTCAGCTTAATTAAGGGCACAACCACATTTTGTTCATATTTTTAGGTCTTAGCTAGCTCATGGGGTGCTTTGACCAACTTGGTTAGTCAGCTCAATTAAGGGTACGACTAAGTTTTCTTCATATTTTCTGGTCTTAGCCAGCTTATGGGGCACTTTAACCGCTTTGGTTTGTCAGCTCATTAAGCGCACGACTAAGTTTTGTTCATGCTTTTAGGTCTTAGCCAGCTCATGGGCACTTTGACCGCCTTGGTTAGTTAGCCCATTAAAGGCATGACCATGTTTTCTGCATCTATTTAGGTCATAGCCAGCTCATGGGGTGCTTTGACCGCCTTGGTTAGTCAGTTTATTAAGGGCACGACTAAGTTTTCTTAATATTTTTAGGTCTTAGCCAGCTCATGGGGCGCTTTAACCTCCTTGGTTAGTCATCTCAATTAAGGCCACGACCAAATTTTCTTCATATTTTTAGGTCTTAGCCAGCTCATCGGGTGCTTTGACCACCTTAGTTAATCAGGTGAATCAAGTGCACAACCAAGCTTTCTTCATATTTTTTTGTCTTAGCGGGCCTATGGGGCACTTTGACCGCTTTGGTTAGTCAGCACATTAAGGGCATGACAAAGTTTTCTTTATGTTTTTAGGTCTTAGCCAGCTCATGGGGCGCTTTGACCGCCTTGGTTAGTCAGCTCATTAAGGGCACGACCAAGCTTTCCTCATCTTTTTTGGTCTTAGCTAGCTCATGGAGCACTTTTACCGCCTTGGTTAGTCAGCTCATCAAGGGCACGAACATGTTTTATTCATATTTTTAGGTCTTATCCAGCTCATGGGGCGTTTTGACTACCATGGTTAGTCAGCTCATTAAGGGCACAACCAAGTTTTCTTCATATTTTTAGGTCTTAGCCAGTTGAAGGGGCGCACTGACTGCCTTGGTTAGTCAGCTCATTAAGGGTACGACCAAGTTTTCTTCATATTTTTAGGTCTTAGGCAGCTCGTGGGGCGTTTTGACCGCCTTGGTTAATTAGCTCGTTCAGGGTACGACCATGTTTTCTTCATATTTTTAGGTCTTAGCCAAGTCATGGGGCGCCTTGACTGCCTTGGTTAGTCAGCCCATTAAGGGCACGACCAAGTTTTCTTCATCTTTTTAGGTCCTTGCCAGCTCATGGGGTGCTCTGACCACCTTGGTCAGTCAGCTCATTAAGGATACGACTAAGTTTTCTTCATATTTTTAAGTCCTGGCCAGCATATGGGGCGCCTTGATCGCCTTGGTTAGTCAGCTCATTAGGGGTACGCCCAGATTTTCTTCATATTTTTAGGTCTTAGCCCACTCATGAGGTGCTTTGACTGCCTTGGTTAGTCAACTCATTAAGGGCAAGACCAAGTTTTCTTCATATTTTTAGGTCTTAACCAAGTAATGGTGTGCTTTGACCACCATGGTTAGTCAGCTTAATTAAGGGCACGACCATGTTTTCTTTATATTTTTAGGTCTTAGCCAGCTCATGGGGTGCTTTGACCAGCTTAGTTAGTAAGTTCAATTAAGGGCATGACTCAGATTTCTTCATATTTTCTAGTCTTAGCCAGCTTATGGGGCACTTTGACCGCTTTGGTTTATCAGCTCATTAAAGCGGACAACCAAGTTTTCTTCATGTTTTTAGGTCTTAGCCAGGTCATGGGGCACTTTGACCACCTTGGTTAGTTAGCCCATTAAAGGCACGACCGAGTTTTCTTCATGTTTTTAGGTCTTAGCCAGCTCATGGGGCACTTTGCCCGCGTTGGATAGTCAGTTTATTAAGGGTACGACTAAGTTTTCTTAATATTTTTAGGTCTTAGCCAGCTTATGGGGTGCTTTGACCACCTTGGTTAGTCATCTCTATTAAGGCCACGACCAAATTTTCTTCATATTTTTAGGTCATAGCTAGCTCATCGGGTGCTTTGGCCACCTTAGTTAATCAGGTCAATTAAGTGCACAACCAAGCTTTCTTTATATTTTTTTGTCTTAGCCGGCTTATGGGGCACTTTGACCGCTTTAGTTAGTCAGCACATTAAGGGCACGACAAAGTTTTCTTCATGTTTTTAGATCTTAGCCTGCTCATGGGGCGCTTTGACCGCCTTGGTTAGTCAGCTCATTAGGGCACTACTAAGTTTGTTCAGCTTTTAGGTCTTAGCCAGCTGAGGGGGCGCTTTGACCGCCTTGGTTAGTCAGCTCATTAAGGGTACGACCAAGTTTTCTACATATTTTTAGGTCTTTGGTAGCTTGTGGGGTGTTTTGACCGCCTAGGTTAATCAGCTCATTAAGGGTACGACCATGTTTTCTTCATATTTTTAGGTCTTAGCCATGTCATGGGGCGCTTTGATCGCCTGGGTTAGTCAGCCCATTAAGGGCACGACCAAGTTTTCTTCATCTTTTTTGGTCTTAGCAAGCTCATGGGGTGCTTTTACCGCCTTGGTTAGTCAGCTCATCAAGGGCACGACCATGTTTTATTCATACTTTTAGGTCTTATCCTGCCCATGGGGCGTTTTGACTGCTATGGTTAGTCAGCTCATTAAGGGCAAGACCAAGTTTTCTTCATATTTTTAGGTCTTAGCCAGCTGAAAGGGCGCATTGACTGCCTTGGTTAGTCAGCTCATTAAGGGTACGACCAAGTTTTCTTCATATTTTTAGGTCTTAGGCAGCTCGTGGGGCGTTTTGACCGCCTTGGTTAATTAGTTCATTCAGGGTACGACTATGTTTTCTTCATATTTTTGGGTCTTAGCCAAGTCATGGGGCGCCTTGACTGCCTTGGTTAGTCAGCCCATTAAGGGCACGACCAAGTTTTCTTCATCTTTTTAGGTCTTTGCCAGCTCATGGGGCGCTTTGAACGCCTTGGTTAGTCAGCTCATTAAGGGTACGACTAGGTTTTCTGCATATTTTTAGGTCCTGGCCAGCTCATGTGGCGCTTTGACCGCCTTGGTTAGTCAGCTCATTAGGGGTACGCCTAAATTTTCTTCATATTTTTAGGTCTTAGCCCACTCATGAGGTGCTTTGACTGCCTTGGTTAGTTAACTCATTAAGGGCAAGACCATGTTTTCGTCATATTTTTAGGTCTTAACCAGGTCATGGGGTACTTTGACCACCATGGTCAGTCACCTTAATTAAGGGCACGACCACGTTTTCTTCATATTTTAGGGTCTTAGCAAGCTTATGGGGTGCTTTGACCAGCTTGGTTAGTAAGCTCAATTAAGGGCACAATAAAGTTTTCTTCATATTTTCCAGTCTTTGCCAGCTTATGGGGCACTTTGACCGCTTTGGTTTATCAGCTCATTAAAGCGGACGACCAAGTTTTCTTCATGTTTTTAGGTCATAGCCAGCTCATGGAGGGCTTTGACTGCCTTGGTTAGTCAGTTTATTAAGGGCACGACTAAGTTTTCTTAATATTTTTAGGTCTTAGCCAGCTCATAGGGCGCTTTGACCGCCTTGGTTAGTCATCTCTATTAAGGCCACGACCAAATTTTCTTCATATTTTTAGGTCTTAGCTAGCTCATCAAGTGCTTTGACCACCTTGGTTAATCAGCTCAATTAAGTGCACAACCAAGCTTTCTTCATATTTTTTGGTCTTAGCCAGCTCATGTGGCGCTTTGACCGCCTTGGTTAGTCAGCTTATTAGGGCACTACCAAGTTTGTTCATTTTTTAGGTCTTAGCCAGCTGAGGGGGCGCTTTGACCACCTTGGTTAGTCAGCTCATTAGGGTACTACCAAGTTTGTTCATTTTTTAGGTCTAAGCCAGCTGAGGGGGCGCTATGACCGCCTTGGTTAGTCAGCTTATTAAGGGTACGACCAAATTTTCTACATATTTTTAGGTCTTAGGCAGCTTGTGGGGCGTTTTGACCGCCTTGGTTAATCAGCTCATTAGGGTACGACCATGTTTTCTTCATATTTTTAGGTCTTAACCAAGTCATGGGGCGCTTTGACCGCCTTGGATAGTTAGCCCATTAAGGGCACGACCAAGTTTTTATCATCTTTTTTTGTCTTAGCTAGCTCATGGGGCGCTTTTACCGCCTTGGTTAGTCAGCTCATTAAGGGCACGACCATGTTTTATTCATATTTTTAGGTCTTAGCCAGCTCATGTAGCGCTTTCACTACCATGGTTAGTCAGCTCATTAAGGGCACGATCAAGTTTTCTTCTTAGTTTTTGGTCTTAGCCAGCTGAAGGGGCGCTTTGACCGCCTTGGTTAGTCAGCTTGTTAAGGGTACGACCAAGTTTTCATCATATTTTTAGGTCTTAGGCAGCTTGTGGGGCGTTCTGACCACCTTGGTTAATCAGCTCATTAAGGGTACGACCATGTTTTCTTCATATTTTTAGGTCTTAGCCAAGTCATAGGGCGCTTTGACCGCCTTGGTTAGTCAGCCCATTAAGGGCACGACCAAGTTTTCTTCATCTTTTTAGGTCTTAGCCAGCTCATGGGCGCTTTTACCGCCATGGTTAGTCAGCTCATTAAGGGCACGGCTATGTTTTATTCATATTTTTAGGTCTTACCCAGCTCATGGGGCGCTTTGACTGCCATGGTTATTCAGCTCATTAAGGGCACGACCAGGTTTTCATATTTTTAGGTCTTTGCCAGCTCATGGGACACTTTGACCGCCTTAGTTAGTTATCTCATTAAGGGAACGACCTTGTTTTCTTCATATTTGTCTGTCTTGGCCAGCTCGTAGGGCGCTTTGACCGCTTTGGTTAGTCAGCTCATTAAGGGCACAACCAAGTTTTCATATTTTTAGGTCTTAGCCAGCTCATGGAGCGCTTTGACCGCCTTGGTTAGTCAGCTCATTAGGGTACAACCAAGTTTCAATATTTTTAGGTCTTAGGCAGCTCATGGGGCACTTTGACCGCCTTGGTTAGTCAGCTCATTAGGGTACTACCCAGCTTTCTTCATATTTTTAGGTCTTAGCCTGCTCAAACGACGCTTTGACCACATTGGTTAGTCAGCTCATTAAGGCCATAACCAAGTTGTCATCATATTTTTAGGTCTTAGCTAGCTCATGGGGCGCTTTGACCGCCTTGGTTAGTCAACTCATTAGGGTACGACCAAGTTTCTTTATTTTTAGATCTTTGGCAGCTCATGAGGCTCTATGACCGCCTTGGTTAGTCAGGTCATTAGGGCTAGGACCAAGTTCTCTTCATATTTTTATGTCTTAGCCAGCTCGTGGGGTGCTTTGACCACCTTAGTTAGTCAGCTCATTAAGGCACGACCATGCTTTCTTCATATTTTTAGGTCTTGGGCAGCTCATGGGGTGCTTTGACCGCCTCGGTTAGTCAGCTCAGTTAAGGGTACTACCAAGTTTTCTTCTTATTTTTAAGTCTTAGCCAGCTCGTGGGGCGCTTTGACCACTTTGGTTAGTCAGCTCAATTAAGGGCACAACCAAGCTTTCTTCATATTTTTTGGTCTTAGCCAGCTTATGGGGCACTTTGACCGCTTTGGTTAGTCAGCATATTAAGGGAATGACAATGTTTTCTTCATGTTTTTAGGTCTTAGCCAGCTCAGGGGCCGCTTTGACTGCCTTGGTTTGTCAACTCATTAGGGTACTACCAAGTTTCTTCATTTTTTAGGTCTTAGCCAGCTCAATGGGCGCTTTGAACGCCTTGGTTAGTCAGCTCATTATGGGCACGACCAAGTTTTCCACATATTTTTAGGTCTTAGCTAGCTCAATGGGCACCTTGACCACCTTGGTTAGGCAGCTCATTAAGGGCACGACCAAGTTTTCTTCCTATTTTTAGGTCTTAGCCAACTCATGGGGCACATTGACCGCCTTGGTTAGCCAGCTCATTATGGGTACGACCAAGTTTTCTTCATATTTTTAGGTCTTAGCCAGCTCATAGGGTGCTTTGACCGCCTTGGTTAGTCAGCTCATTAGGGCACTACCAAGTTTTCTTCATATTTTTAGGTCTTAGCCCACTCATGAGGTGCTTTGACTACCTTAGTTAGTTAGTTCATTAAGGGCATGACCAAGTTTTCTTCATATTTTTAGGTGCTAACCAAGTCATGGGGTGGTTTGACCACCATGGTTAGTTAGCTTAATTAAGGGCACGACCACGTTTTCTTCATATTTTTAGGTCTTAGCCAGCTCATGGGGTGCTTTGACCAGCTTGGTTAGTCAGCTCAATTAAGGGCACGACTAGGTTTTCTTCATATTTTCTGGTCTTAGCCAGCTTATGGGGCATTTTGACCGCGTTGGTTTGTCAGCTCATTAAGCGCACGACCAAGTTTTCTTCATGTTTTTAGGTCTTAGCCAGCTCATGGGGCACTTTGACCGCCTTGGATAGTCAGTTTATTAAGGGCACGACTAAGTTTTCTTAATATTTTTAGGTCTTAGCCAGCTCATGGGGCGCTTTGACCGCCTTGGTTAGTCATCTCAATTAAGGCTACGACCAAATTTTCTTCGTATTTTTATGTCTTAGCCAACTCATCGGGTGCTTTGACCACCTTGGTTAATCAGCTCAATTAAGTGTATAACCAAGCTTTCTTTATATTTTTTGGTCTTAGCCGGCCTATGGGGCACTTTGACCGCTTTGGTTAGTCAGCACATTAAGGGCATGACAAAGTTTTCTTCATGTTTTTTGGTCTTAGCCACCTCATGGGGCGCTTTGACCGCCTTGGTTAGTCAGCTCATTTGGGCACTTGAAAGTTTCTTCATTTTTTAGGTCTTAGCCAGCTGAAGGCGTGCTTTCACCACTTTGGTTAGTCAGCTCATTAAGGGTACGACCAAGTTTTCTTCATATTTTTTGGTCTTAGGCAGCTTGTGGGGCATTTTGACCGCCTTGGTTAATCAGCTCATTAAGGGTATGACCATGTTTTCTTCATATTTTAAGGTCTTAGCCATGTCATGGGGCGCTTTGACCGCCTTGGTTAGTCAGCTCATTAGGGCACTACCAAGCTTTCTTCATATTTTTAGGTCTTAGCCTGCTCAAGCGGCGCTTTGACCATCTTGGTTAGTTAGCTCATTAAGGTCACGACCAACTTGTCATCATAATTTTAGGTCTTAGCTAGCTCATGGGGCGCTTTGACCGCCTTGGTTAGTCAGCTCATTAGGTACGACCAAGTTTCTTTATTTTTAGGTCTTTGGCAGCTCATGGGGCACTTTGACTGCCTTGGTTAGTCAGGTCATTAGGGCTACGACCAAGTTCTCTTCATATTTTTATGTCTTAGCCAGCTCATGGGGTACTTTGACCGCTTTACTTAGTCAGCTCATTAAGGGCACGACCATGCTTTCTTCATATTTTTAGGTCTTGGGCAGCTCATGGGGTGCTTTGACTGCCTTGGTTAGTCAGCTCAGTTCAGGCCACGACCAAGTTTTCTTCATATTTTTAGGTCTTAGCCAGCTCGTGGGGCGCTTTGATCAATTTGGTTAGTCAGCTCAATTAAGGGCACGACCAAGCTTTCTTCATATTTTTTGGTCTTAGCCAGCTTATGGGGCACTTTAACCGCTTTGGTTAGTCAGCATATTGAGGGCATGACAAGGTTTTCTTCATGTTTTTAGGTCTTAGCCAGCTCATGGGACGCTTTGACTGCCTTGGTTAGTCAGCTCATTAGGGTACTACCAAGTTTCTTCATTTTTCAGGTCTTAGCCAACTCAAGGGGCGCTTTGAACGCCTTGGTTAGTCAGCTCATTATGGGCATAACCAAGTTTTTCACATATTTTTAGGTCTTAGCTAGCTCAATGGGCGCCTTGACCACCTTGGTTAGTCTGCTCATTAAGGGCACGACCAAGTTTTCTTCATATTTTTAAGTCTTAGCCAGCTCATGGGGCACATTGAATGCCTCGGTTAGTCAGCTCATTATGGGTACGGCTAAGTTTTCTTCATATTTTTAGGTCTTAGCCTGCTCATGGGGTACTTTGACCGCCTTGGTTAGTCAGCTCATTAGGGCATTAGCAAGTTTTCTTCATATTTCAAGGTCTTACCCAGCATATGGGGAGCTTTGACCGCTTTGGTTAGTTAGCTCATTATGGGCACGACCAAGTTTTCTTCATATTTTTAAGTCTTAGCCAGCTGAAGGGGCACTTTGACCGCCTTGGTTAGTCAGCTCATTAAGGGAACTACCAAGTTTTCTTCACATTTTTAGGTTATAGGCAGCTCGTAGGGCGTTTTGACCGCCTTGGTTAATCAGCTCATTAAGGGTACGACCATGTTTTCTTCATACTTTTAGGTCTTAGCCAAGTCATGGGGTGCCTTAACCGCCTTGGTTAGTCAGCCCATTAAGGGCATGACCAAGTTTTCTTCATCTTTTTCGGTCTTAGCCAGCTCATGTGGCGCATTTACCCCCTTAGTTAGTCAGCTCATTAAGGGCACGACCATGTTTTATTCATGTTTTTTGGTCTTAGCCAGCTCATGGGGTGCTTTGACTGCTTTGGTTAGTTAGCTCATTAAGGGCACGACCAAGTTTTCTTCATATTTGTAGGTCTTGGCCAGTACGTGGGGCGCTTTGACCACCATGGTTAGTCAGCTCATTAAGGGCATAACTAAGTTTTCATATTTTTAGGTCTTGGCTAGCTCATGGGGCGCTTTGACCGCCTTGGTTAGTCAGCTCATTAGGGCACATCCAAGATTTCATATTTTTAGGTCTTAGCCAGCTCATGGGGCACTTTAACCGCCTTGGTTAGTCAGCTCATCAAGGCACTACCAAGCTTTCTTCATATTTTTAGGTGTTAGCCAGCTTATGGGGCGCATTGACCGCCTTGGTTAGTCAGCTCGTTATGGGTGCCACCAAGTTTTCTTCATATTTTTAGCTCTTAGCCTGCTCATGGGGTGCTTTGACCACCTTGGTTAGTCAGCTCATTAGGGCACTACTAAGTTTTCTTCATATTTTAAGGTCTTTGCCAGCTCATGGGGGGTCTTGACATCCTTGTTTAGTCAGCTCAATTAAGGGCACGACTAGGTTTTCTTCATATTTTTAGGTCTTAGCTAGCTCATGGGGCGCTTTAACCGCTTTGGTTAGTCAGCCCATTAAGGGCACGACTAAGTTTTCTTCATCTTTTTAGGTCTTAGCCTGCTCATGGGGGGCTTTGATCGCCTTGGTTAGTCAGCTCATTAACGGTACGACCATGTTTTGTTCATATCTTTAGGTCTTAGGCAGCTCGTGCGGCGTTCTGACCGCCTTGGTTAGTCAGCTCATTAAGGGTACGACCATGTTTTCTTCATATTTTTAGGTCTTAGCCAGGTCATGGGGCGCCTTGACCGCCTTGGTTAGTCAGTGCATTAAGGGCACGACTAAGTTTTCTTCATCTTTTTAGGTCTTAGCCTGCTCATGGGGGGGCTTTTATCGCCTTGGTTAGTCAGCTCATTAACGGTGCGACCATGTTTTGTTCATATCTTTAGGTCTTATGCAGCTCGTGAGGCATTTTGACCGCCTTGGTTAGTCATCTCATTATGGGTACGACCATGTTTTCTTCATATTTTTAGGTCTTAGCCAGGTCATGGGGCGCCTTGACCGCCTTGGTTAGTCAGTGCATTAAGGGCATGACCAAGGTTTCTTCATCTTTTTAGGTCTTAGCCAGCTCATGGGGTGCTTTCACCGCCTTGGTTAGTCAGCTCATTATGGGCACGACCATGTTTTATTCATATTATTATGGCTTAGCCAGGTCATGGGGAACCTTGACCGCCTTGGTTAGTTAGCTCATTATGGGCACGACCAAGTTTTCTTCATATTTGTAGGTCTTGGCCAGCTTGTGGGGCGCTTTGACCGCCTTGGTTAGTCAGCTCATTAAGGGCAACACCAAGTTTTAATATTTTTAGGTCTTAGCCAGCTCATTGCGCGCTTTGATCGCCTTGGTTAGCCAGCTCATTAGGGCACAACCAAGTTTCAATATTTTTAGGTCTAAGGCAGCTCATGTGCCGCTTTGACCGCCTTGGTTAGTTAGCTCTTTAGGGCACCACCAAGCTTTCTTCATATTTTTAGGTCTTAGCCTGCTCAAGCGGCATTTTGACCACCTTGGTTAGTCAGCTCATTAAGAGCATGACCACGTTTTCTTCATATTTTTAGGTGTCAGCCAGTACATGGGGCGCTATAACCGCCTTGGTTAGTTAAATTATTATGGGTACGACCAAGTTTTCTTCATATTTTTAGGTCTTAGCCAGCTCATGGGGCGCTTTGACCGCCTTGATTAGTCAGCTGATTAGGGAACTACCAAGTTTTTTTTTCCTATTTTTAGTTCTTAGTCAGCTCATGGGGCGCTTTGACCACCTTGGATATTTAGCTCATTAAGGGCACGACTAAGTTTTCTTCATATTTTTTGCTCTTCGCCAGCTTTTTGGGCACTTTGACCACCTTGGTTAGTCAGCTCATTAGGGCACTACTAAGTTTCTTCATATTTTAAGCCTATAGCCAGCTCATAGGGAGCTTTGATTGCCTTGGTTTGTCAGCTCAATTAAGGGCATGATCAGGTTTTCTTGATATTTCTTGGTCTTAGCCAGCTCATGGGGTGCTTTGACTGCCTTTTTTAGTCAGCCCATTAAGGGCACGACTAAGTTTTCTTCAACTTTTTAGGTCTTAATCAGCTTATGGGGTGCTTTGACCACCATGGTTAATCAGCTCAATTAAGGGCATGACGAACCTTTCTTCATATTTTTTGGTCTTAGCCAGCTTATGGGGCACTTTGACCGCATTGGTTAATCAGTTCATTAAGGGCACGACCAAGTTTTCCTCATGATTTTAGGTCTTAGCCAGCTCATGGTACGCTTTGACCGCCTTGGTTAGTCAACACATTAAGGGTACAACCAAGTTTTCTTCATATTTTTAGCTCTTGGCTAGCTCATGGGGCGCTTTGACCGCCTTGGTTAGTCAGCGCATTAGGGCACAACACAGTTTTCTTCTTATTTTTAGCTCTTAGCCAGCTCATGGGCGGCTTTGACCGCCTTGGTTAGTTAGCTCATTAAGGGTACGTCCAAGTTTTCTTCATATTTTTAGCTCTTAGCCAGCTCTTGGGGCGCTTTGACTACCTTGGTTAGTCAGCTCATTAGTGCACAACCAAGTTTCTTCATATTTTTAGGTCTTATCCAGCACATGGGGCGCTTTGACCGCCTTGGTTAGTTAGCTCATTAAGGGTACGACCAAGTTTTCATCATATTTTTAGATTTTAGCTCGGTCTTGGGGTACTTTAACTGCCGTGGTTAGTCAGCTCATTAGAGTACTACCATGATTCTTCATTTTTTAGCACTTCGCCAGCTCAAGGGGTGCTTTAACCGCCTTGGTTAGTCAGCTCATTAAGGGAATGACCAAGTTTTCTTCATATTTTTTAGTCTTTGCCAACTCACGGGGTGCTTTGACAGCCTTGGTTAGTCAGCTTATTAAGGGTAAGACCTAGTTTTCTTCATATTTTTAGGTCTTAGCCAGCTCGTGGGGCGCTTTAACCGCCTTGGTCGGTTAGCTCATTAAGGGCACAACCAAGTTTTATTCCTATTTTTAGCTCTTAGCCAACTCTTGGCGCGCTTTGACCACCTTGGTTAGTCAGCTCATTAGGGCTCTACCAATTTTCTTTATATTTTGAGGCCTTAGCCAGCTCATGGGGCGCTTTGACCACCTTGGTTAGTCAGCTCATTAGGGTACTACCAAGTTTTCTTCGTATTTTTAGGTTTTAGCCAACTCAAGGGGAGCTTTGACCGCCTTGGTTAGTCAGCTCATTTTGGGTACGACCAAGTTTTCTTCATATTTTTAAGTCTTAGGCAGCTTATGGGGCATTTTGACCACCTCGGTTAATCATCTCATTAAGGGTACGACCATGTTTTCTTCATATTTTTAGGTCTTAGCCAAGTCATAGGGCGCTTTAACCGCCTTGGTTAGTCAGCCCATTAAGGGCACGACCATGTTTTCTTCATCTTTTTAGGTCCTAGCCAGCTCAAGGGGCGCTTGGACCGCCTTGGTTAGTCAACTCATTCGGGAACTACTAAGTTTTCTTCATATATTTTTGTCTTAGCCAGCTCATGGGGCACTTTGACCGCCTTGGTTAGTTAGCTCATTTAGGGCACAACCAAGTTTTCTTCATATTATTAGCTCTTAGCCAGCTCTTGGGGCGCTTTGACCGCCTTGGTTAGTCAGCTCATTAGGGCATAACCAAGTTTCTTCATATTTTTAGGTCTTATCTAGCACATGGGTCGCTTTGACCGCCTTAGTTAGTTAGCTCATTAAGGGTACTACCAAGTTTTCATCATATTTATAGCTTTTGGCCAGCTCTTGGGGTAGTTTAACCGCCTTGGTTAGTCAGCTTATTAGGGTACTACCAAGTTTCTTCATTTTCTAGCTCTTAGCCAGCTCAAGGGGCGGTTTGACTGACTTGGTTAGTCAGCTCATTAAGGGAATGACCAAGGTTTCTTCATATTTTTAGGTCTTAGCCAGCTCATGGGGTGCATTGACCGCCTTGGTTAGTCAGCTCATTAAGGATACGACCAAGTTTTCTTCATATTTTTAGGTCTTAGCCAGCTTATGGGGCGCTTTGACCGCCTTGGTTACTTAGCTTATTAAGGATACGACCAAGTTTTCTTCACATTTTGAGGTCTTAGCCAGCTCATGGGGCGCTTTGACTACCTTGGTTACTTAGCTCCTTAGGGTACTACCAAGTTTTCGTCATATTTTTTGGTCTTAGCCAGCTCATGGGGTGCTTCGATTAACTTGGTTAGTCAGCTCATTGAGGTTACGACCAAGGTTTCTTTATATTTTTAGGTCTTAGCTAGCTTATGGGGCGCTTTGACTGCCTTGGTTAGTCAACTTATTAAGGGTACAACCAAGTTTTCTTCATATTTTTAGGTCTTAGCCAGCTCATGGGGTGCTTTGACCGCCTTGGTTAGTTAGCTCCTTAGGGCACTACCAAGTTTTCTTCATATTTTTTGGTCTTAGGCAGCTCATGGGGTGCTTCGACTGCCTTGGTTAGTCAGCTCATTAAGGGTACGACCAGGGTTTCTTTATATTTTTAGGTCTTAGCTAGCTTATGGGGCGCTTTGACTGCCTTGGTTAGTCAACTTATTAAGGGTACAACCAAGTTTTCTTCATATTTTTAGGTCTTAGCCAGCTCATGGGGCGCTTTGACAGCCTTGGTTAGTTAGCTCATTAGAGCACTACTAAGTTTTCTTCATATTTTTGGGTCTTATTCAGCTCATAGGGCGCTTTGACAGCCTTGGTTAGTTAGCTGATTATGGGCATGACCAATTTTTTTTCTTATTTTTAGCTCTTAGCCAACTCTTGGGGTGCTTTGACCGCCTCGGTTAGTTAGCTCATTAGGGTACTACCAAGTTACTTCATATTTTTAGGTTTTAGCCAGCTCATTAGGGTGCTACCAAGTTTCTTCATTTTTTAGCTCTTAGCTAGCTCAAGGGGCGCTTTGACTGCCTTAGTTATACAGCTCATTAAGGGTGCGACCAAGTTTTCTTCATATTTTTAGGTTTTAGCCAGCTCGTAGGGCCCCTTGACTGCCTTGGTTAGTCAGCTCATTAGGGTACTACCATGTTTTCTTCGTATTTTTAGGTCTTAGCCAACTCAAGGGGAGCTTTGACCGCCTTGGTTAGTCAGCTCATTATGGGTACGACCAAGTTTTCTTCATATTTTTAGGTCTTAGGTAGCTTCTGGGGCATTTTGACTACCTTCGTTAATCAGCTCATTAAGGGTACGACTATGTTTTCTTCATATTTTTAGGTCTTAGCCAAGTCATGGGGCGCTTTGACTGCCTTGGTTAGTCAGCCTATTAAGGGCACGACCAAGTTTTCTTCATCTTTTTAGGTCCTAGCCAGCTCATGGGGCGCTTTTACTGCCTTGGTTAGTCAGCTCATTAAGGGTACGACCATGTTTTATTCATATTTTTAGGTCTTAGCCAGCTCATGGGGCGCTTCGACTACCATGGTTAGTCAGCTCATTAAGGGCACGACCAATTTTTTATATTTTTAGGTCTTTGCCAGCTCGTGGGGCACTTTGACTGCCTTGGTTAGTCAGCTCATTAAGGGCACGACCAAGTTTTCTTCATATTTGTCGGTCTTGGCCAGCTTGTGTGGCGCTTTGACAGCTTTGGTTAGTCAGCTCATTAAGGGCACAACTAAGTTTTCATATTTTTAGGTCTTAGCCAGCTCATGGGGCGCTTTGACTGCCTTGGTTAGTCAGCTCATCAGGGTACAACCAAGTTTCAATATTTTTAAGTCTTAGGCAGCTCATGGGCCGCTTTGACCGCCTTGGTTAGTGAGCTCATTAGGGCACTACCAAGCTTTCTTCATATTTTTAGGTCTTAGCCTGCTCAAGCGGTGCTTTGACCACCTTGGTTAGTCAGCTCATTAAGGCCACGACCAAGTTGTCATCATATTTTTAGCTTTTAGCCAACTCAAGGGGCGCTTTGACCACATTGGTTAGTCAGCTCATTAGGGTACGAACAAGTATCTTTATTTTTAGGTCATTGGGAGCTCATTGGGCACTTTGACCGCCTTGGTTAGTCCGGTCATTAGGGCTACGACCAAGTTCTCCTCATATTTTTATGTCCTAGCCAGCTCATGGGGTGCTTTGACCGCCTTAGTTAGTCTGCTCATTAAGGGCACAACCATGTTTTCTTCATATTTTTAGGTTTTGGACATCTCATAGGGTGCTTTGACCGCCTTGGTTAGTCAGCTCAGTTAAGGGCACGACCAAGTTTTCTTCATATTTTTAGGTCTTAACCAGCTCATGGGGCGCTTTAACTGCCTTGGTTAGTCAACTTATTAAGGGTATGACTAAGTTTTCTTCACATTTTTAGGTCTTAGCCAGCTCATGGGGCGCTTTGACCGCCTTGGTTAGTTAGCTCCTTAGGGCACTACCAAGTTTTCTTCATATTTTTAGGTCTTAGCCAGCTCATGGGGTGCTTCGACCGCCTTGGTTAGTCAGCTCATTGAGGGTACGACCAAGGTTTCTTTGTATTTTTAGGTCTTAGCTAGCTCATGGGGCACTTTGACTGCCTTGGTTAATCAACTTATTAAGGGTACAACCAAGTTTTCTTCATATTTTTAGGTATTAGCCAGCTCATGGGGCGCTTTGACAGCCTTAGTTAGTTAGCTCATTAGAGCACTACCAAGTTTTCTTCATATTTTTTTGTCTTAGCCAGCTCATGGGGCGCTTTGACAGCCTTGGTCAGTTAGCTCATTAAGGGCACGACCAAGTTTTTTTCATATTTTTAGCTCTTAGCCAACTCTTGGCGCGCTTTGACCGCCTCGGTTAGTCAGCTCATTAGGGCACTACCAAGTTTCTTCATATTTTTAGGCTTTAGCCAGCTCATTGGGTGCTTTGACCGCCTTGGTTAGTTAGCTCATGAAGGGAACGACCAAGTTTTCACCATATTTTTAGCTCTTTGCTAGATCTTGGGGTGCTTTGACCAACTCGGTTAGTCAGCTCATTAGGGTGCTACCAAGTTTCTTCATTTTTTAGCTCTCAGCCAGCTGAAGGGGCGCTTTGACCGCCTTAGTTATACAGCTCATTGAGGGTACGACCAAGTTTTCTTCATATTTTTAGGTTTTAGCTAGCTCATGGGGCACCATGACTGCCTTGGTTAGTCAGCTCATTAGGGTACTACCTTGTTTTGTTCATATTTTTAGCTCTTAGCCAGCTCTTGGGGCGCTTTGACCACCTCGGTTAGTCAGCTCATTAGGGCTCTACCAAGTTTCCTCATATTTTTAGGCCTTAGCCAGCTCATGGGGCGCTTTGACCGCCTTGGTTAGTTAGCTCATTAAGGGTATGACTAAGTTTTCATCATATTTTTAGCTATTATCCAGATCTTGTAGTGCTTTGACTGCCTCTGTTACTCAGCTCATTAGGGCATTACCAAGTTTCTCCATTTTTTAGCTCTTAGCCAACTCAAGGGACGCTTTGACCGCCTTGGTTATTCAGCTGATTAAGGGAATGACCAAGTTTTCCTCATATTTTTAGATCTTAGCCAGCTCATGGGGCGCTTTGACTGCCGGGGTTAGTCTGCTCATTAGTGGTATGACCAAGTTTGCTTCATATTTTTAGGTCTTAGCCAGCTCAAGGGGCACTTTGACCGCCTTGGTTAGTTAGCTCATTAGGGCACTACCAAGTTTTGTTCATATTTTTAGCTCTTAGCCAGCTCATGGGGCGCTTTGACCACCTCGGTTAGTCAGCTCATTAGGGCTCTACCAAGTTTCCTCATATTTTTAGGCCTTAGCAAGCTCATGGGGCGCTTCGACCACCTTGGTTAGTTAGCTCATTAAGGGTACGACCAAGTTATCATCATATTTTTAGCTCTTATCCAAATCTTGGGGTGCTATGACTGCCTCGGTTAGTCAGCTCATTAGGGCACTACTAAGTTTCTTCATTTTTTTGCTCTTAGCCAACTCAAGGGGCGCTTTGACCGCCTGGGTTAGTCGTCTCATTAATGGTACGACCAAGTTTTCTTCATATTTTTATGTCTTAACCAGCTCAAGTGGCACTTTGACCGCCTTTGTCAGTCACCTCATTAGGGCACTACCAATTTTTCTTCATATTTTTAGGTCTTAGCCAGCTCATGGGGCGCTTTGACCGCCTTGGTTAGTTAGGTCATTAAGGGTACGACAAAGTTTTCACCGTATTTTTTCCTCTTAGCCAGTTCTTGGGGCACTTTGACCGCCTCGGTTAGTTAGCTCATTAGCCTACTACCAAGTTTCTTCATTTTTTTGCTCCTAGCCAGCTCAAGGGGCGCTATGACCGCCTTAGTTATTCAGCTCATTAAGGGAACGACCAAGTTTTCTTTATATTTTTAGGACTTAGCAAGCTCATGGGGCGCTTTAACCGCCTTTGTCAGTCAGCTCATTAAGGGTACGGCCAAGTTTTCTTCATATTTTTAGGTCTTAGCCAGCTCAAGGAGCGCATGGACTACCTTGGTCAATCAGCACATTAGGGCACTACCAAGTTTTCTTCATATTTTTAGATCTAAGCCAGCTCAAGGGGCGCTTTGACCGCCTTTGTTAGTCAGCTCATTAAGGGAATGACCAAGTTTTCTTCATATTTTTAGGTCTTAGCCAGCTCATGGGGTGCTTTGATCGCCTTGGTTAGTCAGCTTATTAAGGGTACGACCTAGTTTTCTTCATATTTTTAAGTCTTAGCCAGCTCATGGGGCGCTTTGACTGCCTTGGTTAGTTATCTCATTAGGGCACTACCATGTTTTCTTTATATTTTTAGCTCTTAGCCAGCTCGTGGGGCGCATTGACCGCCTTGGTTAGTTAGCTCATTAAGGACACGACCAAGTTTTCTTCATATTTTTAACTCTTAGCCAGCTCTTGAGGCGCTTTGACCGCCTCGGTTAGTCAGCTCATTAGGGCTCTACCAAGTTTCTTCATATTTTTAGGCCTTAGCCAGCTCATGGGGCGCTTTGACCGCCTTGGTTAGTTAGCTCATTAAGGCTACGACCAAGTTTTCATCATTTTTTTTGCTCTTATCCAGATCTTGGGGCACTTTAACCGCCTTGGTTAGTCAGCTCATTAGGGCACTACCAAGTTTCTTCATTTTTTAACTCTTAGCCAACTCATGGGGCGCTTTAACCGCCTTATTCAGCTCATTAGGGCACTACCAAGTTTTCTTCTTATTTTTAGGTCTTAGCCAGCTCATGGGGCGGTTTGACCGCCTTGGTTAGTTAGCTCATTTAGGGCACAACCAAGTTTTCTTCATATTTTTAGCTTTTAGCAAGCTCTTGGGGCGCTTTGACCACCTTGGTTAGTCAACTCATTAGGGTACAACCAAGTTTCTTCATATTGTTTGGTCTTATCCAGCATATGGGGCGCTTTGACCGCCTTAGTTAGTTAGCTCATTAAGGGTACGAACAAGTTTTCATCATATTTTTAGCTTCTGGCCAGCTCTTGGGGCCTTTTGACCTCGTTGGTTAGTCAGCTCATTAGGGTACTACAAAGTTTCTTCATTTTTCAGCTCTTAACCAGCTTAAGGGGAGCTTTCACCGCCTTGGTTAGTTAGCTCGTTAGGAGAATGACTAAGTTTTCTTCATATTTTTAGGTCTTAGCCAGCTCATGAGGCGCTTTGACCTCCTTGGTTAGTCAGCTTATTAAGGGTACGACCAAGTTTTCTTTATATTTTTAGGTCTTAGCCCGCTCATGCGGTGCTTTGACTGTCTTCGTTAGTTAGCTCATTAGGGCACTACCGAGTTTTCTTCATATTTTTAGGTTATAGCCAGCTCATGGGGTACTTTAAACGCCTTGGTTTGGTCAGCTCATTAATGGTACGACCAAGTTTTCTTTATATTTTTAGGTCTTATCCAGCTCATGAGGCGCTTTGACCGCCTTGGTTAGTCAGCTTATCAAGGGTACGACCAAGTTTTCTTCATATTTTTAGGTCTTAGCCAGCTTATGGGGCGCTTTGACCGCCTTGGTTAGTTAGCTCATTAGGGTACTACCAAGTTTTCTTCATATTTTTAGGTCTTAGCCAGCTCATGGGGCACTTTGATCGCCTTGGTTAGTCAGCTTATTAAGGGTACGACCAAGTTTTCTTCATATTTTTAAGTCTTAGCCAGCTCATGGGTCGCTTTGATTGCCTTGGTTAGTTAGCTCATTAGGGCACTACTATGTTTTCTTTATATTTTTAAGTCTTAGCCAGCTCGTGGGGTGCATTGACCGCCTTGGTTAGTTAGCTCATTAAGGACACGACCATGTTTTCTTCATATTTTTAGCTCTTCGCCAGCTCTTGGGGGGCTTTGACCGCCTCGGTTAGTCAGCTCATTAGGGCTCTACCAAGTTTCTTCATATTTTTAAGCCTTAGCCAACTCATGGGGCGCTTTGACCGCCTTGGTTAGTTAGCTCATTAAGGGTACGACCAAGTTTTCATCATATTTTTTGCTCTTATCCAGATCTTGGGGCACTTTAACCGCTTCGGTTAGTCAGCTCATTAGGCCACTACTAAGTTTCTTCATTTTTTAACTCTGAGCCAACTCATGAGGTGCTTGAACCACCTTGGTTATTCAGCTCATTAAGGGAACGACCAAGTTTTCTTCATATTTTCAAGTCTTAGCCAGCTCATGGGTGCTTTAACCGCTTGGGTTAGTCAGCTCATTAATGGTACGACCAAGTTTTCTTCATATTTTTAGGTCTTTGCCAGCTCAAGGGGCACTTTGACCGCCTTGGTTAGTCAGCTCATTAAGGCACTACCAAGTTTTCTTCTTATTTTTAGGTCTTAGCCAGCTCATGGGCGCTTTGACCGCCTTGGTTAGTTAGCTCATTTAGGGCACAACCAAGTTTTCTTTATATTTTTAGCTCTTAGCCAGCTCTTGGGGCGCTTTGACCGCCTTGGTTTGTCAACTCATTAGAGCACAACCAAGTTTCTTCATATTTTTTGGTCTTATCCAGCATATGGGGCGCTTTGACCGCCTTAGTTAGTTAGCTCATTAAGGGTACGAACATGTTTTCATCATATTTTTAGCTTCTGGCCAACTCTTGGGGCCTTTTGACCTCGTTGGTTAGTCAGCTCATTAGGGTATTACTAAATTTCTTCATTTTTCAGCTCTTAGCCAGCTCAAGGGGCGCTTTCACCGCCTTGGTTAGTTAGCTCGTTAAGGGAATGACTAAGTTTTCTTCATATTTTTAGGTCTTAGCCAGCTCATGAGGCGCTTTGACCTCCCTGGTTAGTCAACTTATTAAGGGTACGACTAAGTTTTCTTCACATTTTTAGGTCTTAGCCAGCTCATGGTGCGCTTTGACTGTCTTCGTTAGTTAGCTCATTAGGGCACTACCAAGTTTTCTTCATATTTTTAGGTTATAGCCAGCTCATGCGGTGCTTTAAATGCCTTGGTTTGGTCAGCTCATTAAGGGTACGACTAAGTTTTCTTTATATTTTTAGGTCTTAGCCAGCTCATGGGGCGCTTTGACCGCCTTGGTTAGTCAGCTTATCAAGGGTACGACCAAGTTTTCTTCATATTTTTAGGTCTTAGCTTGCTCATGGGGCGCTTTGACCGCTTTGGTTAGTTAGCTCATTAGGGCACTACTAAGTTTTCTTCATATTTTTAGGTCTTAGCCAGCTCATGGGGCGCTTTGACTGCCTTGGTTAGTTAGCTCATTAAGGGCACTACCAAGTTTTTTTCATATTTTTAGCTCTTAGCCATTTCTTGGGGCGCTTTGACCGCTTCAGTTAGTCAGCTCATTAGGGCACTACCAAGTTTCTTCATATTTTTAGGCCTTAGCCAGCTCGTGGCGTGTTTTAACCGCCTTGGTTAGTTAGCTCATTAAGGGTACGACTAAGTTTTCAACATATTTTTAGCTCTTAGCCAGTTTTTGGGGCGCTTTGACCGCCTCGGTTAGTGAGCTAATTAGGGTACTACCAAGTTTCTTCATTTTTTAGCTCTTAGGCAGCTCAAGGGGTGCTTTGACCGCCTTGGTTAGTCAGCTCATTAAGGGAATGACCAAGTTTTCATCATATTTTTAGGTCTTAGCCTGCTCATAGGGTGCTGTGACCGCCTTAGTTAGTCAGCTTATTAAGGGTACGACCTAGTTTTCTTCATATTTTTAGGTCTTAGCCAGCTCATGGGGTGCTTTGACCGCCTTGGTTAGTCAGCTCATTAAGGGTACGACCAAGTTTTCTTCATATTTTTAGGTCTTAGCCAACAAATGGGGCTCTTTAACCGCCTTGGTTAGTTAGCTCATTAGGGCACTACCAAGGTTTCTTCATATTTTTAGGTTTTAGCCAGCTCATGGGGCGCTTTGTTCGCCTTGGTTAGTTAGCTCATTAAGGGCACGACGAAGTTTTCTTCATATTTTTAGCTCTTAGCCAGCTCTTGGGGCGCTTTGACCGCCTCGGTTAGTCAGCTCATTAGGGGACTACCAAGTTTCTTCATATTTTTAGGCCTTTACTAGGTCATGAGGCGCTTTTACCGCCTTGGTTAGTTAGCTCATTGCGAGTACGGCCAACATTTCATCATATTTTTAGCTCTTAGCCAGGTCTTGGGGCGCTTTGACCGGCTCGATTAGTTAGCTCATTCGGGCACTACAAAGTTTCTTCATTTTTTAGCTCTTAGCCAGCTCAAGGGGCGCTTTGACAGCCATGTTTATTCAGCTCATTAAGGGACCGACCAGGTTTTCTTCATATTTTTAGGTCTTAGCCAACTTATGGGGCGCTTTGACCGCCTTGGTTAGTCAGCTCATTAAGGGTACGACTAAGTTTTCTTCATATTTTTAGCTCTTAGCCAACTCAAGGGGCGCTTTGACCGCCGTAGTTAGTCAGCTCATTAGGGCACTACCAAGTTATCTTCATATTTTTAGGTCTTAGCTAGCTTATAGGGCGCTTTGACCGGCTTCGTTAGATAGCTCATTAAGGGCACAATAAAGTTTTCTTCATATTTTTAGCTCTCAACCTGCTCTTGGGGCGCTTTGACCGCCTCGATTAATTAGCTCATTAGGGCACTACCAAGTTTCTTCATATTTTTAGGTCTTAGCCAGCTCATGGGGCGCTTTGACCATCTTGGTTAGTTAGCTCATCAAGGGTACGACCAAGTTTTCTTCATATTTTTAGCTCTAAGCCAGATCTTGGGGCGTTTTGACCGCCTTGCTTAGTCAGCTCATTTGGGCACTACCAAGTTTTCTTTGTATTTTTAGCTCTTAGCCAGCTCCTGGGGCACTTTGACCGCCTCGGTTAGTCAGCTCAATAGGGTACCACCACATTTCTTCATATTTTTAGGCCTTAGCCAGCTCATGGGGCGCTTTGACCACCTTGGTTAGTCAGCTCATTTGGGGTACGACCAAGTTTTCTTCTTATTTTTAAGTCTTAGCCAGCTCATGGGGTGCTTTGACCGCCTTGGTTAGTTAGCTCATTAAGGGCACGACTAAGTTTTCTTCATATTTTTAGCTCTTAGCCAGCTCTTGGGGTGCTTTGACCGCCTTGGTTAGTCAGCTCAATTAAGAGCATAACCAAGTTTTCTTCATATTTTTTGGTTTTAGCCAGCTTATGGGGTGCTTTGACCACCTTGGTTAGTCAGTTTAATTAAGGGCTCGACCAAGTTCTCTGCATATTTTTTGGTGTTAGACAGCTTATGGGGCCCTTTGACCGCTTTGGTTAGTTAGCTCAATAAGGGCACGGCCAAGTTTTCATCTTGTTTTTAGGTCTTAGCTAGCTCATAGGGCACTTTGACCGCCTCGGTTAGTCAGCTCATTAGGGCACTAACAAGTTTCTTCATTTTTTAGCTCTTAGCCAACTCAAGGGGCGCTTTGACGGTCTTGGTTAGTCAACTCGTTATGAACACAGCCAAGTTTTCTTCATATTTTTTGGTCTTAGCCAGCTCAAGGGGTGCTTTGACGACCTTAGTTAGTTAGCTCATTAAGGGCACGACCAAGTTTACTTCATATTTTTAGGTCTTAACCAGCTCATAGGGCGCTTTGACCGCCTTAGTTAGTCAGCTCATTAAGGGTGCGACCAAGTTTTCTTTATATTTTTAAGTATTAGCAAGCTCATAGGGCGCTTTGACCGCCTTGGTTAGTCAACTGATTAGGGCACTACCAGGTTTTCTTCATATTTTTAGGTCTTAGCCACTCATGGGGTGCTTTGTCCACCTTGGTTAGTCAACTCATTAAGGGCACGACCAAGTTTTCTTCATGTTTTTAGGTCATAGCCTATTCTTGGGGCGCTTTGTACGCGTTGGTTTGACAGCTTATTAGGGTACTACCAAGTTTCTGCATTTTTTTGGTCTTAGCCAGCTCAAGGAGCGCTTTGATTGCCTTGGTTAGTCAGCTCAATTAACGGCATGACCATGTTTTCTTCATATTTTTACGTCTTAGCCAGCTGAAGGGGCGCTTTGACTAGCTTGGTTAGTCGGCTTATTAAGGGCACGACCATGTTTTCTTCATATTTTTAGGTCTTAGGCAGCTCATGGGGCGATTTGACCGCCTTGGTTGGTCAGCTCATTTACGGTTCGACCATGTTTTCTTCTTATTTTTAAGTCTTAGCCAGGTCATGGGGCGCTTTCACCGCCTTAGTTAGTCCGCTCATTTGGGCTCTACCATGATTTCTTCATATTTTTAGGTCTTAGCCAGCTCATGGGGCGCTTTGACTGCCTTGGTTAGTTAACTCATTACGGGCACGACCAAGTTTTCTTCATATTTTTAGGTTTTAGCCACCTCTTGGGGCGCTTTGACCGCCTTGGTTAGTCAGCTCATTTGGGCACTACTAAGTTCCTTTGTATTTTTAGGTCTAAGCCAGCTGATGGGGCACTTTGACCGCCTTGGTTAGTCAACTCATTAAGGGTACGACCAAGTTTTCTTCATATTTTTCGGTCTTTGCCAGCTCGTGGGGCATTTTGACCGCCTTGGTTAGTCAGGTCAATGGGGCACGATCAAGTTTCTATATTTTTAAGTCTTAGCAAACTCATGGGGCGCTTTGACCACCTTGGTTGGTTAGCTCATTTGGGTTACGACCAAGTTTTCTTGATATTTTTAGGTCCTAGCCAGCTCATGGGACGCTTTGACCGCCTTGGTTAGTTAGCTCATTAAGGGCATGACCAAGTTTTCTTCATGTTTTCTGGTCTTAGCCTGTTCTTGGGGTGCTTTGTCCGCCTTAGTTAGTCACTCATTAGGGTACAAGCAGGTTTCTTCCTTTTTTAGGTCTTAGCCAGCTCAAGGAGCACTTTGATCGCCTTGGTTAGTCAACACAATTAAGGGCATGACCAAGTTTTCTTCTTATTTTTACGTCTTAGCCAACTGAAGGGGCGCTTTGACCACCTTGGTTAGTCAGCTCATTAAGGGTACAACTAAGTTTTCTTCATACTTTTAGGTCTTTGCCAGACCGCCTTGGTTAGTCAACTTATTATGGGTACGACCAAGTTTTCTTCATATTTTTAGGTCATAGTTAGCTCGTTAGGGTACTGCCAACTTTACTTCTTATTTTTAGCTCTTAGCCAGCTCATGGGGCGCTTTGACCGCCTTGGTTAGTTAGCTCATTAAGGCTACGACCAAGCTTTCTTCATATTTTTAGCTCTTATTCAGCTCCTGGGGCGCTTTGACCGCCATGGTTAGTCAGCTCATTAGGACAATACCAAGTTTCTTCATATTTTAGCTCTTAGCAAGCTCAAGGGGCGCTTTGACCGCCTTAGTTAGTCAACTCGTGAAGGGAACGACCAAGTTTTCTTCATATTTTTAGGTCTTAGCCAGCTCATGAGGCGCTTTGACGGCCTTAGTTATTCTGCTCATTAAGGGTACGACCAAGTTTTCTACATACTTTTAGGTTTTTGCCAGCTCATGGGGCGCTTTGACCGCCTTGGTTAGTCAGCTTATTAGGGGTACGACCAAGTTTTCTTCATATTTTTATGTCTTAGCCAGCTCATGGGGCGCTTTGAACGCCTTGGTTAGTTAGCTCGTTAGGGCACTGCCAACTTTTCTTCATATTTTTAGGTCTTAGCGAGCTCATGGGGCACTTTGACCACCTTGGTTAGTTAGCTCATTAAGGGCACGACCATGTTTTCTTCATATTTTTAGCTCTTAGCCAGCTCTTGGGATGCTTTGACCGCCTTGGTTAGTCAGCTCATTAGGGCACTACCAATTTTCTTCATATTTTGAGGGCATAGCTAGCTCATGGGGCGCTTTGACCTCCTCGGTTAGTTAGCTCATTAAGGGTACGACCAAGTTTTCATCATATTTTTAGCTCTTAGCCAGCTCTTGGTGCGCTTTGGCTGCCTCGGTTAATCAGCTCATTAGGGCACTAAGAAGTTTCTTCATTTTTTAGCTCTTAGCCAGCTTATGGGGCGCTTTAACCGCCTTTGTTAGTCAGCTCATTAAGGCACTACCAAGTTTGCTTCATGTTTTTAGGTCTTAGCCAGCGAATGGGACGCTTTGACCGCCTTGGTTAGTCAGTTTGCTGCACCGGTGGTTGCTCGCTACAGCTCTATCATGCTGACTAGGTGTGATGTTCAAGTCAAGTTCATAGAATCTTTTTCATATGGTATTCACCACCCATGTGCCCTTTACGCCCCAGCATATTAAGGGTACGACCAAGTTTTCTTCATTTTTTTAGGTCTTAGCCTGCTCATGGGGCGCTTTGACCGCCTTGGTTAGTTAGCTCGTTAGGGCACTGCCAACTTTTCTTCATATTTTTAAGTCTTAGCCAGCTGATGGGGCGCTTTGACCGCCTTGGTTAGTTAGCTCATTAAGGGCACGACCACGTTTTCTTCATATTTTTAGCTCTTAGTCAGTTCTTGGGGCGCTTTGACCGCTTCGGTTAGTAGCTCTTTAGCGCACTACCAACTTTCTTTATATTTTTAGGTCTTAGCCAGCACATGGGGCGCTTTGACCGCCTTGGTTAGTTAGCTCATTAAGGGCACGACCAAGTTTTCTTCATATTTTTAGCTCTTAGCTAGCTCTTGGGGCGCTTTGACCGCCTCGGTTAGTAGCTCTTTAGCGCACTACCAAGTTTCTTTATATTTTTAAGTCTTAGCCAGCTCATAGGGTGCTTTGACCGCCTTGGTTAGTTAGCTCATTAAGGGCACGACCAAGTTTTCTTCATATTTTTAGCTCTTAGCCAGCTCATGGGGCGTTTTGACCGCCTTGGTTAGTTAGCTCATTAGGGGAACAACCAAGTTTTCTTCATATTTTTAGGCCTTAGCCAGCTCATGGGGCGCTTTGACCGCCTTGGTTTGTTAGCTCATTAAGGTTACGACCAAGTTTTCATCATATTTTTAGCCCTTAGGTAGCTCTTGGGGCGCTTTGACCGCCTCGGTTAGTCCGCTCATTAAGGCACTACCAAGTTTCTTCATTTTTTAGCTCTTAGCCAACTGAAGGGGCGCTTTGACCGCCTTGGTTTTTCAGCTCACTAAGGGAACGACCAAGTTTTCTTCATATTTTTAGGTCTTAGCCAGTTCATGGGGTGCTTTGACCGCCTTGGTTAGTCAGCTCATTAAGGGTATGACCAAGTTTTCTTCATATTTTTAGGTGTTAGCCAGCTTATGAGGCGCTTTGACTGCCTTGGTTAGTCAACTCATTAGGGCACTACCAAGTTTTCTTCATATTTATAGTTCTTAGCTAGCTGATGAGGCGCTTTGAACGCCTTGGTTAGTTAGCTTATTAAGGGCACGACCAAGTTTTCTTCATATTTTTAGCTCTTAGCCAGCTCTTGGGGCGTTCTGACTGCCTTGGTTAGTCAGCTCATTAGAGCATTACTAAGTTTCTTCATTTTTTAGCTCTTAACCAGCTCAAAGGGCGCTTTGACCGCCTTAGTTATTCAGCTCATTATGGGAACGACCAAGTTTTCTTCATATTTTTAGTTCTTAGCCAGCTTAAGGGGTGCTTTGAGCGCCTTAGTTAGTCAGCTCATTCAGGGCACGACCAAATTTTCTTCATATTTTTAGGTCTTACGCAGCTCATGGGGCGCTTTGACGGCCTTGGTTAGTTAGCTCATTAAGGATACGACCATGTTTTCTTCGTATTTTTAGGTCTTAACCAGCTCAAGGGGCGCTTTGACCGCCTTAGTTAGTCAGCTCATTATGGGCACGACCATGCTTTCTTCATATTTTTAGGTCTTACGCAGCTCATGGGGCGCTTTGACCGCCTTGGTTAGTTAGCTCATTAAGGGTATGACCATGTTTTCTTCATATTTTTAGGTCCTATCCAACTCTTGGGGCACTTTGACCGCCTTTGATAGTCAGCTCGTTCGGGAACTACAAAGTTTTTTTTTCATATTTTTAGGTCTTAGCCAGCTTAAGGGGCGCGTTGACCGCCTTGGTTAGTCAGCTCATTAGGGGCACGACCAAGTTTTCTTTATATTTTATGGTCTTAGCCAGCTCATAGGCCGCTTTGACGGCCATGGTTAGCCAGCTCATTAGGGCACTACCATGTTTCTTCACATTTATAGGTCTTAGCTAGCTCATAGTGCGCTTTGACTGCCTTGGTTTGTCAGCTCATTTAGGGCATGACCAAGTTTTCTTCATATTTTTAGGTCTTAGCCAGCTCAGGGGGCTCTTCGATCGCCTCGATTAGTCATCTCATTAGGGCACTACCAAGTTTCTTCATTTTTTAGGTCTTAGGCAGATCATGGGGTGCTTTGACCGCCTTGGTTAGTCAGTTTATTAGGGGCACGACTAGGTATTCTTAATATTTTTAGGTCTTAGCCAACTCATGGGGCACTTTGACCACCTTGGTTATTCATCTCAATTAGGGGCACGACCAAGTTTTCTTCCTAGTTTTATGTCTTAGCCAGCTCATGGGGTGCGTTGACCACCTTGGTTAATCAACTCAATTAAGGGCACGACCAAGCTTTCTTAATATTTTTTAGTATTAGCCAGCTTTTGGGGCACTTTGACCGCTTTGGTTAGTCAGCTCATTAAGGGCACGATCATGTTTTCTTCATGTTTTTAGGTATTAGCCAGCTCATGGGGTGCTTTGACCGCCTTGGTTAGTCAGCTCATTAAGGCATTACCTTGTTTCTTCATTTTTTAGCTCTTAGCCAGCTCAAGTGGCTCTTTGACCGCATTGGTTATTCATCTCAATTAAGGGCATGACTAGGTTTTCTTCATATTTTTACATCTTAGCCAGCTGAAGGGGTGCTTTGACCACCTTGGTTAGTTAGCTCATTAAGTACACGACTAAGTTTTCTTCATATTTTTCGGTCTTAGCCAGCTCGTGGGGCATTTTGACCACCTTGGTTAGTCAGGTCATTATGGCACGACTAAGTTTCTATATTTCTAAGTCTTAACAAACTCATGAGGTGCTTTGACCGCCTTGGTTAGTCAGCTCATTAAGGGTACGACCAAGTTTTCTTCATACTTTTAGGTCTTTGCTAGCTTATGGGGCGCTTTGACCGCCTTGGTTAGTCAGCTTATTAAGTGTAAGACCAAGTTTTCTTCATATTTTTAGGTCTTAGCCAGCTCATGGGGCACTTTGACCGCCTTGGTTAGTTAGCTCGTTAGCGTACTGCCAACTTTTCTTCTTATTTTTAGGTCTTAGCCAGCTCATGGGGCGCTTTGACCGCCTTGGTTAGGTAGCTCATTAAGGGCACGACCATGTTTTCTTCATATTTTTAGCTCTTAGCCAGCTCTTGGGGCGCTTTGACTGCCTTGGTTAGTCAGCTCATTAGGGCATTACCAAGTTTCTTCATATTTTAGCTCTTAGCAAGCTCAAGGGGCGCTTTGACCGCCTTACTTAGTCAGCTCATTAAGGGAACGACCAAGTTTTCTACATATTTTTAGGTCTTAGCCAGCTCATGAGGCGCTTTGACAGCCTTGGTTAGTCAGCTCATTAAGGGTACGACCAAGTTTTCTACATAATTTTAGGTCTTTGCCAACTCATGGGGCGCTTTGACCGCCTTGGTTAGTCAGCTTATTAGGGGTATGACCAAGTTTTCTTCATATTTTTATGTCTTAGCCAGCTCATGGGGTGCTTTGAATGCCTTGGTTAGTTAACTTGTTAGGGCACTGCCAACTTTTCTTCATATTTTTTGGTCTTAGCCAGCTCATGGGGCGCTTTGACCGCGTTGGTTAGTTAGCTCATTATGGGGACGACCAAGTTTTTTCATATTTTTAGCTGTTAGCTTGCTCTTGGGGCTCTTTGACCGCTTTGATTAGTCAGCTCATTAGGGCACTACCAAGTTTCTGCATATTTTTAGGGCTTAGCCAGCGCATGGGGCGCTTTAACCGCCTCGGTTAGTTAGCTCATTAAGGGTACGACCAAGTTTTCATCTTATTTTTAGCTCTTAGCCAGCTCTTGGGGCACTTTGGCCGCCTCGGTTAGTCAGCTCATTTGGGCACTACCAAGTTTTCTTCATGTTTTTAGGTCTTAGCTAGCGAATGGGACACTTTGACCGCCTTGGTTAGTCAGCACATTAAGGGTACGACTAAGTTTTCTTCATATTTTTAGGTCTTAGCCAGTACATGGGGCGCTTTGACCGCCTTGGTTAGTTAGCTCGTTAGGGCACAGCCAACTTTTCTTCGTATTTTTATGTCTTAACCAGCTGATGGGACGCTTTGACCACCTTGGTTAGTTAGCTCATTAAGGGCACGACCACATTTTCTTCATATTTTTAGCTCTTAGCCAGCTCTTGGGGCGCTTTGACCGCCTCGGTTAGTTAGCTCTTTACCGCACTACCAAGTTTCTTTATATTTTTAGGTCTTAGCCAGCTCATGGGGCGCTTTGACCGCCTTGGTTAGTTAGCTCATTAAGGGTACGACCAAGTTTTCATCATATTTTTAGCTCTTAGCCAGCTCTTGGGGCGCTTTGACTGCCTCGGTTAGTCCGCTCATTAAGGCACTACCAAGTTTCTTCAATTTTTAGCTCTTAGCCAACTGAGGGGGCGCTTTGACCGCCTTGGTTTTTCAGCTCATTAAGGGAACGACTAAGTTTTCTTCATATTTTTAGGTCTTAGCCAGCTCATGGGTTGCTTTGACCGCCTTGGTTAGTCTGCTCATTAAGGGTACGACTAAGTTTTCTTCATATTTTTAGGTCTTAGCCAGCTCATGAGGCCCTTTGACCACCTTGGTTAGTCAGCTCATTAGGGCACTACCAAGTTTTCTTCATATTTTTAGGACGTAGCCAGCTGATGAGGCGCTTTGACCGCCTTGGTTAGTTAGCTCATTAAGTGCACGACCAAGTTTTCTTCATTTTTTTAGCTCTTAGCCAGCTCTTGGGGCGTTCTGACCGCCTTGGTTAGTCAGCTCATTAGGGCACTACCAAGTTTCTTCATTTTTTAGCTCTTAACCAGCTCAAGGGGCGCTTGGACCGCCTTGGTTAGTCAGCTCATTATGGGAACGACTAAGTTTTCTTCATATTTTTAGTTCTTAGCCAGCTCAAGGAGCGCTTTGAGCGCCTTAGTTAGTTAGCTCATTCAGGGTACGACTAAATTTTCTTCATATTTTTAGGTCTTACGCAGCTCATGGGGCGCTTTGACCGCCTTAGTTAGTCAACTCATTAAAGGCACGACCATGTTTTCCTCATATTTTTAGGTCTTACACAACTCATGTGGCGCTTTGACCTCCTTGGTTAGTTAGCTCATTAAGGGTACGACCATGTTTTCTTCATATTTTTAGGTCCTAGCCAGCTCAAGGGGTGCTTTGACCGCCTTTGATAGTCAACTCATTCGGGTAGTACGAAGTTTTTTTTATATTTTTAGGTCTTAGCCAGGTCAGGGGGTGCGTTGACAGCCTTGGTTAGTCAGCTCATTAAGGGCACGACCAAGTTTTCTTTATATTTTATGGTCTTAGCCAACTCATAGGCCGCTTTGACGGCCATGGTTAGTCAGCTCATTAGGGCACTACCATGTTTCTTCATATTTTTAGGTCTTAGCTAGCTCATAGTGCGCTTTGACTGCCTTGGTTTGTCAGCTCTTTAAGGGCACGACCATGTTTTCTTCATATTTTTAGGTCTTAGCCAGCTCAGGGGGCTCTTTGATCGCCTTGATTAGTCATCTAATTAGGGCACTACTAAGTTTCTTCGTTTTTTAGGTCTTAGCCAGATCATGGGGCGCTTTGACCGCCTTGATTAGTCAGTTTATTAAGGGCACGGCTAAGTGTTCTTAATATTTTTTGGTCTTAGCCAGCTCATGGGGCGCTTTGGCCACCTTGGTTATTCATCTCAATTAAGGGCACGACTAAGTTTTCTTCCTAGTTTTAGGTCTTAGCCAGCTCATGGGGTGCATTGACCACCTTGGTTAATGAGCTCAATTAAGGGCACGACCAAGCTTTCTTCATATTTTTTGGTATTAGCCAGCTTTTGGGGCACTTTGACCGCTTTGGTTAGTTAGCTCATTAAGAGCACGACCAAGTTTTCTTCATGTTTTTAGGTCTTAGCCAGCTCATGGGGTGCTTTGACCGTCTTGGTTAGTCAGCTCATTAGGGCACTAACCTGTTTCTTCAATTTTTAGGTCTTAGCCAGCTCAAGTGGCTCTTTGACCGCGTTGGTTATTCATCTCAATTAAGGGCATAACCGGGTTTTCTTCATATTTTTACATCTTAGCCAGCTGAAGGGGCTCTTTGACCACCTTGGTATGTCAGCTAATTAAGTGTACAATTAAGTTTTCTTCATATTTTTCGGTCTTAGCCAGCTCATGGGGCATTTTGACCACCTTAGTTAGTCAGGTCATTAGGGCACGACCAAGTTTCTATATTTTTAGGTCTTTGCAAACTCATGGGGTGCTTTAACCGCCTTGGTTAGTCAGCTCATTTGCGGTACGACCAAGTTTTCTTCATATTTTTAGGTCTTAGCCATCTCATGGGGTACTTTGACCGCCTTGGTTTAGTCAGGTCAATTAAGGGTACGACCAAGTTTTCTTCATATTTATAGGTCTTAGCCAGCTCATGGGGTGTTTTGACCGCCTTAGTTAATCAGCTCAATTAAGGGCACGACGAAGTTTTCTTCATATTTTTTGGTCTTAGCCAACTCATGGGGTGCTTTGACCACCATGGTGAGTCAGCTTAATTAAGGGCTCGACCAAGTTCTCTGCATATTTTTTAGTCTTAGCCAGTTTATGGGGCACTTTGACCGCTTTGTTTACTCAGCTCAATAACGGCACGACTAGGTTTTCATCTTATTTTTAGATCTTATCCAGGTCATGGGGCACTTTGACCGCCTTGGTTATTCAGCTCATTAGGGAACTAACAAGTTTCTTCATTTTTTAGGTCCTAACCAGCTCAAGGGGCACTTTGACCGCCTTTGTTAGTTAGCTCATTAAGGGCACGACTAAGTTTTCTTCATATTTTTAGCTCTTAGCAAGCACTTGGGGAGCTTTGACCGCCTTGGTTAGTCAGCTCATTAGGGCACTACCAAGTTTCTTCATTTTTTAGCTGTTAGCTAGCTCAAGGGGCGCTTTGACCACCTTGGTTAGTCAGCTCATTAAGGGCACAACCAAGTTTTCTTCACATTTTTAAGTGTTAGCCAGCTCATGGGGCACTTTGACCGCCTTGGTTAGTTAGGTCATTAAGGGTACGACCAAGTTTTCTTTATATTTTTAGGTCTTAGCCAGCTCATGGAGCGCTTTGACCGCCTTGATTAGTCAGCTCATTAGGGAACTTCCAAGTTTTCTTCATATTTTTAGGTTTTAGCCAGCTCATGGGGTGCGTTGACCGCCTTGGTTAGTTAGCTCATTAAGGATACGACTAAGTTTTCTTCATATTTTTAGCTCCTCGCCAGCTCTTGGGGTGCTTTGAACGCCTTAGTTAGTCAGCTCATTAGGGCACTATCAAGTTTCTTTATATTTTAAGGCATTAGCCTGCTCATGGGGGGCTTTGACCGCTTTGGTTAGTCAGCTCAATTAAGGGCACGGCCAGGTTTTCTTCATATTTTTAGGTCTTAGCCAGCTTATGGGGCGCTTTGACCGCCTTAGTTAGTCAGCCCATTGAGCGCACGACCAAGTTTTCTTCATCTTTTTATGTCTTAGCCAGCTCATGGGGGGCTTTAACTGCTTTGGTTAGTCAGTTTATTAAGGGCATGACAATGTTTTCTTAATATTTTTAGGTCTTGGCCAGCTCATGGGGCGCTTTGACTGCCTTGGTTAGTCATCTCAATTAAGGGCACTACTAAGTTTTCTTCCTATTTTTAGGTCTTCGCCAGCTCATGGGGCGCTTTGACCACGTTGGTTAATCAACTCATTAATGGCACGACCAAGTTTTCTTCATGTTTTTAGGTCTTAGATTGCTCATAGGGCACTTAGAGCGCCTCGATTAGTCAGCTCATTAGGGCACTACCATGTTTCTTCATTTTTTAGGTCTTAGCCAGCTCAAGGGGCGCTTTGACAGTCTTGGTTAGTCAGCTCATTATGGGCACAACCAAGTTTTCGTCATATTTTTAGGTCTTAGCCAGCTCAAGGGGCACTTTGACCACCTTGGTTAGTCAGCTTATTTAGGGCACGACCAAGTTCACTTCATATTTTTAGGTCTTAACCAGCTCATGGGGCGCTTTAACCACGTTGGTTAGTCAACTCATTAAGGGTGCGACCAAGTTTTCTTCATATTTTTTTGTCTTAGCCAACTTATGGGGCACTTTGACTGCTTTAGCTAGTCAGCTCATTAAATGCACGACCAAGTTTTCTTCATGTTTTTAGGTCTTAGCCAGTTCCTGGAGCGCTTTGTCCACCTTGGTTAGTCAGCTCATTAGGGCATTACCAAGTTTCTTCATATTTTTAGGTCTTAGCCAGCTCATGGGGCGGTTTGACCGCCTTGGTTAGTCAGCTCAATTAAGGGCATAACCAAGTTTTCTTCATATTTTTACGTCTTAGCCAGCTGAAGGGTCACTTTGACCACCTTGGTTAATCAGCTCATTAAGGGCACGTCCATGTTTTCTTCATATTTTTAGGTCTTAGCCAGCTCGTGGGGCAATTTGACCGCCTTGGTTAGTCAGCTCATTAACGGTAGGACCATGTTTTCTTTGTATTTTTAGGTCTTAGCCAGCTCATGGGGTGCTTTCACCGCCTTGGTTAGTCCGCTCATTTGGGTACTACCAAGTTTTCCTCATATTTTTAGGTCCTAGCTAGCTCATGGGGCGCTTTGATCGCCTTGGATAGTTAGCACATTAAGGGCACAACTAAGTTTTCTTCATATTTTTAGCTTTTAGCTACCTCTTGGGGTGCTTTGAGCGCCTCGATTAGTCAGCTCATTAGGGCACTACCAAGTTTCTTCGTATTTTTAGGTCTTAGCCAGCTCATGGGGCTCTTTGACCGCCTTGGTTAGTCTGCTCATTAAGGGCAAGACCAAGTTTTCTTCATATTTTTCGGTCTTAGCCAGCTCATGGGGCATTTTGACCATCTTGGTTAGTCAGGTCATTAGGGCACGACTAAGTTTCTATATTTTTAGGTCTTGGCCAACTCATGGGGCGCTTTGACCGCCTTAGTTGGTCAGCTCATTTGGGGCATGACCAACTTTTCTTCACATTTATAGGTCTTAGCTAGCTCATGGGATGCTTTGACCGCCTTGGTTTAGTAAGCTCAATTAAGGGCTCTACTAAGTTTTCTGCATATTTTTTGGTCTTAGCTAGCTTATGGGGCACTTTGACCACTTTGGTTAGTCAGATCAATACGGGCACGACCAAGTTTTCATCGTGTTTTTCGGTCTTGGCCAGCTCATGGGGTACTTTGACCGCCTTGGTTAGTCAGCTCATTAGGGCACACCAAGTTTCTTCATTTCTTAGGTCTTAGCCAGCTCAAGGGGCGCATTGACCGCCTTTGTTAGTTAGCTCATTAACGGTACGAGCAAGTTTTCTTCATATTTTTAGCCCTTAGCCAGCTCTTGGGGTGCTTTGACTGCTTTGGTTAGTCAGCTCATTTGGGCACTACCAAGTTTCTTCATATTTTTTGCTCTTAGCCAGCTAATGGGGCACTTTGACCGCTTTGGTTAGTCAACTCATTAAGGACACAACCAAGTTTTCTTCATATTTTTAGGTCAAGGGGTGCTTTGACCACCTTGGTTAGTCATCTCAATTAAGGGCACAACCAAGTTTTCTTGCTAATTTTAAGTCTTAGCTAGCTCATGGGGTGCGTTGACAACCTTGGTTAATGAGCTCAATTAAGGGCACGACCAAGCTTTCTTCATATTTTTTGGTCTTAGGCAGCTTTTGGGGCACTTTAACCGCTTTGGTTAGTCAGCTCATTAAGGGCACGACCAAGTTTTCTTCATGTTTTTAGGTCCTAGCCAGCTCATGAGGTGCTTTGACCGCCTTGGTTAGTCAGCTCATTAGGGCACTACCCTGTTTCTTCATTTTTTAGGTCTTAGCCAGCTCAAGGGGCGCTTTGACCCCTGTGGTTAGTCAGCTCATTAAGGGCGTGACCAAGTTTACTTCATATTTTTAGGTTTTAACCAGCTCATGGGGTGCTTTAACCGCCTTGGTTAGTCAGCTCATTAAGGGTGCGACCAAGTTTTCTTCATATTTTTAGGTATTAGCAAGCTCATAGGGTACTTTGATCGCCTTGGTTAGTCAGCTTATTAGGGCATTACCAAGTTTTCTTCATATTTTTAGGTCTTAGCCAGCTCATGGGGTGCTTTGACTACCTTGGTTAGTCAGCTCAATTAAGGGCACGACCAAGTTTTCTTCATATTTTTTTATCTTAGCCAACTTATGGGGCACTTACACAGCATTGGCTAGTTAGCTCATTAAGGGCAAGACCAAGTTTTCTTCATGTTTTTAGGTCTTAGCCTGCTTTTGGGGCGCTTTGTCTACCTTGGTTAGTCAGCTCATTAGGGTACTACCAAGTTTCTTCATTTTTTTGGTCTTAGCGAGCTCAAGGAGCGCTTTGACTGCCTTGGTTAGTCGACTCAATTAAGGGCTCGACTAAGTTTTCTTCATATTTTTACGTCTTATCCAGCTGAAGGGGCGCTTTGACCACCTTGGTTGGTCAGCTCATTAAGGGCACGACCATGTTTTCTTCATATTTTTAGGTCTTAGCCAACTCATGGGGCGATTTGATCGCCTTGGTTAGTAGCTCATTAACGGTACGACCATGTTTTCTTCATATTTTTAGGTCTTAGCAAACTCATGGGGCGCTTTCACCGCCTTGGTTAGTCCGCTGATTTGGGCACTACCAAGTTTTCTTCATATTTTTAGGTCCTAGCCAGCTCATGGGGTGCATTAACCGCCATGTTTAGTTAGCTCATTAAGGGCACGACCAAATTTTCTTCATATTTTTAGGTTTTAGCCACCTCTTAGGGCACTTTGTTTGCCTTGGTTAGTTAGATCATTAAGGCACTACTAAGTTTCTTCGTATTTTTTGGTCTTAGCCAGCTCATGGGACGCTTTGACCGTCTTGGTTAGTTAGCTCATTAAGGGCACGACTAACTTTTCTTCATATTTTTCGGTCTTAGCCAGCTCGTGGGGCATTTTGACCGCCTTGGTTAGTTAGGTCATTAGGGCACGACCAAGTTTCTATATTTTTAGGTCTTAGCCAACTCATGGGGCGCTTTCACCGCCATAGTGAGTTAACTCATTTGAGGTACGACCAAGTTTTCTTTATATTTTTAGGTCCTAGCCAGCTCATGGGGCTCTTTGACCGCCTTGGTTAGTTAGCTCATTATGGGCACGACTAAGTTTTCTTCATATTTTTACGTCTTAGCTAACTAAATGGGTGCTTTGACCACCTTGGTTGGTCAGCTCATTAAGGGCACGACCATGTTTTCTTCATATTTTTAGGTGTTAGCCCACTCATGGGGCAATTTGACCGCCTTGGTTAGTCAGCTCATTAACGGTACGACCATGTTTTCTTCATATTTTTAGGTCTTAGCCAGCTCATGGGGCGCTTTCACCGCCTTGGTTAGTCTGCTCATTTGGGCACTACCAAGTATTCTTCATATTTTTAGGTCCTAGTCAGCTCATGGGGCGCTTTGACCGCCTCGGTTAGTTAGCTCATTAAGGGCACGACCAAGCTTTCTTCATATTTTTAGCTCTTCGCCAGCTCTTAGGGCGCTTTGACCGCCTTGGTTAGTCAGCTCATTAGGGCACTATCATGTTTCTTCATATTTTAAAGCCTTAGCTAGCTTATGGGGGGCTTTGATCGCCTTGGTTAGTCAGCTCAATTGAGGGTACGACCAGGTTTTCTTCATATTTTTAGGTCATAGCCAGCTCATGGCGCACATTGATCTCCTTGGTTAGTGAGCCCATTAAGGGCACAACCAAGTTTTCTTCATCTTTTTAGGTCTTAGCCAGCTCATGGGGGGCTTTGACCACCTTGGTTAGTCAGTTTATTAAGGGCACGACTAAGTATTCTTAATATTTTTAGGTCTTAGCCAGCTCATGGGCCGCTTTGACCACCTTGGTTAGTCATCTCTATTAAGGGTACGACCAAGTTTTCTTCCTATATTTAGGTCTTTGCCAGCTCATGGGGTACGTTGACCACCTTGGTTAATCAGGTCAATTAAGGGCACGACCAAGCTTTCTTCATATTTTTTGGTCTTAGCCAGCTTTTGGGGCACTTTGACCGCTTTGGTTAGGCAGCTCATCAAGGGCACGACCAGGTTTTCTTCATGTTTATAGCTCTTAGCAGCTCATGGGGCGCTTTGACCGCCTCGGTTAGTCAGCTCATTAGGGCACTACCAAGTTTCTTCATTTTTTAGGTCTTAGCCAGCTTAAGGGGCGCATTGTACGCCTTGGTTAGTCAGCTCATTTTGGGCACGACCAAGTTTTCCTCATATTTTTAGGTCTTAGTTAGCTCAAAGGGCACCTTGACTACCTTGGTTAGTCAGCTCATTAAGGGCATGACTAAGTTTTTTTCATATTTTTAGGTCTTAGCCAGCTCATGGGGCGCGTTGACCGCCTTGGTTAGTTAGCTCATTATGGGTACGACCAAGTTTTCTTCATATTTTTAGGTCTTAGCCAGCTCATGGGGCACTTTGACCGCCTTGGTTAGTCAGCTCATTAGGGCACTACTAAGTTTTCTTCATATATTAAGGTCTTAGCCATCTCATGGGGCGCTTTGACCGCTTTGGTTTGTTAGCTCTTTAAGGGCACGACCAAGTTTTCTTCATATTTTTAGCTCTTAGCCAGGTCTTAGGGCGCTTTGACCGCCTTTGTTAGTCAGCTCATTAGGGCGCTACTAAGTTTCTTCATTTTTTTACTCATAGCCAGCTTAAGGGGCGCTTTGACCGCCTTGGTTAGTCAGCTCATTAAGGGCACGACCAAGTTTTCTTCATATTTTTAGGTCTTAGCCAGCTCAAGGGGTACTTTGGCCGCCTTGGTTAGTTGGCTCATTAAGGCACTATCAAGTTTTTTCATATTTTAAGGCCTTAGCCAGCTCATGGGGGGCTTTGACCGCCTTGGTTAGTTAGCTCAATTAAGGGCACGGCTAGATTTTCTTCATATTTTTAGGTCTTAGCTAACTCATGAGGCACCTTGATCACCTTGGTTAGTAAGGCCATTAAGGGCACAACCAAGTTTTCTTCATCTTTTTAGGTCTTAGCCAGCTCATGGGGTGCGTTGGCCACCTCTTGGGATGCTTTGACCGCCTTGGTTTGTCAGCTCATTAAGGGCACGACCAGGTTTTCTTCATATTTTTCGGTCTTAGCTAGCTCATGGGGCATTTTGACCGCCTTGGTTAGTAAGGTCATTAGCGCACGACCAAGTTTCTAAATTTTTAGGTCTTAGCCAACTCATGGGGCGCTTTGACCGCCTTGGTTAGTCAGCCCATTTGGCATACGACCAAGTTTCTTCATATTTATAGGTCTTAGCCTGCTCATGGGGTACTTTCACCGCCTTGGTTTAGTCAGCTCAATTAAGGGCACGACAATGTTTTCTTCATATTTTTAGGTCTTAGCCAACTCATAGGGTGCTTTGACCACCATGGTTAGTCAGCTCATTAAGGGCACGACCAAGTTTTCTTTATATTTTTAGTTCTTAGCTAGCTCATGGGGTGCTTTGACCACCTTGGTTAGTCAGCTCAATTACGGGCACGACCAAGTTTTCTTCATATTTTTTTGTCTTAGCCAACGTATGGGGCACTTTGACCACTTTAGCCAGTCCGCTCATTAAGGGCACGACCAAGTTTTCTTCATGTTTTTAGGTCTTAACCAGCTCTAGGGGCGCTTTGTCCACCTTGGATAGTCAGCACATTGGGGAACTACCAAGCTTCTTCAATTTTTAGCTCTTAGCCAACTCAAGGGGCGCTTTGACCGCCTTGGTTAGTCAGCTCAATTAAGGGCATGACCAAGTTTTCTTCATATTTTTACGTCTTAGCCAGCTGAAGGGGCGCTTTGACCGCCTTGGTTAGTCAGCTCATTAAGGGCACAACCATGTTTTCTTCATAGTTTTAGGTCTTAGCCAGCTCATGGGGCGATTTGACCGCCGTGGTTAGTCAACTCATTAAGGGTACGACCATGTTTTCTTCATATTTTTAGGTCTTAACCAGCTCATGGGGCACTTTGACCGCCTTGGTTAGTCAGCTCATTAGGACACTACCAAGTTTCTTAATTTTTTAACTCTTAGCCAGCTCAAGGGACGCTTTGACCGCCTTGGCTAGTCAGCTCATCAAGGGCACGACCAAGTTTTCTTCATATTTTTAGGTCTTAGCCAGCTCATGGGGCGCTTTGACCGCCTTGGTTAGTCAGCTCATTAAGGGTACAACCAAGTTTTCTTCATATTTTTCAGTCTTAGCCAGCTTATGGGGCATTTTGACCACCTTGGTTTGTTAGGTCATTAGGTCTTATCCAACTCATGGGGCACATTGACCGCTTTGGTTAGTCAGCTCATTTGAGGTACGACCAAGTTTCTTCATATATATAGGTCTTAGCCAGCTCATGGGGTGCTTTGACCGCCTTGGTTTAGTCAGCTCAATTAAGGGCATGACTAAGTTTTCTTCATATTTTTAGGTCTTAGCTAGCTTATGGGGTGCTTTGACCGCCTTGGTTAGTCAGCTCAATTAAGGGCCCGACTAAGTTTTCTTCATATTTTTAGGTATTAGCCAGCTCATGGGGTGCTTTGACTACCCTGGTTAGTCAGCTCAATTAAGGGCTCGACCAAGTTTTCTGCATTTTTTTTTTGTCTTACCCAGCTTATGTGGCACTTTGATCGCTTTAGTTAGTCAGCTCAATAAGGGCACAACCAAGTTTTTATCTTCTTTTTAGGTCTTAGCTAGCTCATAGGGCACCTTGATCACCTTGGTTAGTCAGCTCATTAGGGCACTACCAAGTTTCTTCATTTTTTAGGTCTTAGCCAGACCATGGGGCACTTTGACCACCTTGGTTAGTCAGCTCAGTAAGGATACGACCAAGTTTTCTTCATATCTTTAGCTCTTAACCAGCTCATGGGGCGCTTTGACAGCCTTCGTTAGTCAGCTCATTAAGGGCACGACCAAGTTTTCTTCATATTTTTAGGTCTTAGGCAGCCCATGGGGCGCTTTGACCGTCTTGGTTAGTCATCTCATTAAGGGTACGACCATGTTTTGTTCATATTTTTAGGACTTAGCCAACTCATGGGGTGCTTTGACAGCCTTGGTTCGTCATATCAATAGGGCACTTCCAAGTTTTCTTCATATTTGTAGGTCTTAGCCAGCTCGTGGGGCACTTTGATCGCCTTAGTTAGTCAGCTCGTTAAGGGCACAACCAAGTTTTCATATTTTTAGGTCTTAGTCATCTCATGGGGCGCTTTGATCGCTTTGGTTAGTCAGCTCATTAAGGCATGAGTAAGTTTCAATATTATTAGGTCTTATCCAGCTCATCGGGTGCTTTAACAGCCTAGGTTAGTCTGCTCATTAAGGGCACGACCAAGTTATCTTCATATTTGTAGGTCTTAGCCAGCTCGTGGGGCGCTTTGATCGCCTTAGTTAGTCAGCTCATTAAGGGTACATCTAAGTTTTCATATTTTTAGCTCTTAGCCAGCTCATGGGGCACTTTGACCACCTTAGTTAGTCAACTCATTAAGGGCACGACCAAGTTTTCTTCATATTTTTATGTCTTAGCCAGCTCATGGGGTGCTTTGGCCACCTTGGTTAGTCAACTCAATTAAGGGGACGACCTAGTTTTCTTCATATTTTTAGGGCTTAGTCAGATCATAGGGTGGCTTGACCGCCTTGGTTTGTCAGCATACTTAAGGGCATGACCAAGTTTCCTACATATTTTTAGGTTTTGCCAGCTTATTGGGCATTTTGACCGCTTTGGTTATTCAACTCATTAAGGGCACGACCAAGTTTTCTTCATCTTTTTAGTTCTTAGCTAGCTCATGGGGTGCTTTGCCCGCCTTGGTTAGTCAACTTAATTAAGGGGACGACCTAGTTTTCTTCATATTTTTAGGGCTTAGTCAGCTCATGGGGTGGCTTGACCGCCTTGGTTTGTCAGCACAATTAAGGACACGACTAAGTTTTCTTCATATTTTTAGGTCTTTGCCAGCTTATGGGGCATTTTGACCGCTTTGGTTAGTCAACTCATTAAGGGCACGACTAAGTTTTCTTCATCTTTTTAGGTCATAGCCAGCTCATGGGGCGCTTCGACCGCCATGGTTAGTTAGCCCATTAAGGGCACGACCAAGTTTTCTTCATCTTTTTAGGTCTTAGCCAGCTCATGGGGCACTTTAACCGCCTTGTTTAGTCAGCTCATTATGGGTACGACCAAGTTTTCTTCATATTTTTAGGTCTTAGCCAGCTCATAGGGTGCTTTAACCGCCTTCGTTAGTTAGCTCATTAAGGGCACGACTAAGTTTTCTTATTTTTAGCTCTTTACCAGCTTATGGGACGCTTTGACCACCTTGGTTATTCAGCTCATTAAGGGCATTACTAAGTTTTTTTCATCTTTTTAGCTCTTAGCCAGCTTAAGGGGTGCTTTAACAGCCTTGGTTAGTCTGCTCATTAAGGGCATGACCAAGTTTTCTTCATATTTGTAGGTCTTAGCCAGCTCGTAGGGCGCTTTGACCGCCTTGTTTAGTCAGCTCATTAAGGGCACATCCAAGTTTTCATATTTTTAGGTCTTAACTAGCTCGTAGGGCGCTTTGACCGCCTTGTTTGGTCAGCTCATTAAGGGNGGTCTTAACTAGCTCGTAGGGCGCTTTGACCGCCTTGTTTGGTCAGCTCATTAAGGGCACATCCAAGTTTTCATATTTTTAGGTCTTAGCTAGCTCATGGGGTGCTTTGACCGCCTTGGTTAGTCAGCTCACTAAGGGCTCGACCAAGTTTTCTTCATATTTTTAGGTCTTTGCCAGCTCATGGGGTGCTTTGACCGCCTTGGTAAGTCAACTCAATTATGGGCACGACCTAGTTTTCTTCATATTTTTAGGTCTTAGCCAGCTCATGTGGTGCTTTGACCACCATGGTTAATCGGTTCAATTAAGGGCTCGACCGAGTTTTCTCCATATTTTTTGGACTTAGCCAGCTTATGGGGCACTTTGACCGCTTTGGTTAGTCAGCTCAATAAAGGCACCACCAAGTTTTTATCTTGTTTTTAGGTCATAGCCAGCTCATGGGGTACTTTGACCGCCTTGGTTAGTCAGCTCATTAAGGCACTACCATGTTTCTTCTTATTTTTTTGTCTTAAGCAGCTCATGGGGCGCTTTGACCACCTTGGTTAGTTTGCTCATTAAGGGTACGAGCATATTTCATTCCTATTTTTATGTCTTAGCCAGCTCATGGGGCATTTTGACCGCCATGGTTAGTCAACTCATTAGGGCACGACCAAGGATCTATACTTTTAGGTCCTAGCCAACTCATGAGGCGCTTTGACCGCCTTGGTTAGTCAACTCATTAAGGGTACGTCCAAGTTTTCTTCATATTTTTAGCTCTTAACTTGCTCTTGGGGCGGTTTGACCGCCTTGGTTAGTCAGCTCATTAGTGAACTACCAAGTCTCCTCATATTTTTATTTCTTAGCCAGCTCATGGGTCGCTTTGACTGCCTTGGTTTGTTAGCTCATTAAGGGCAGGACCATGTTTTCTTGATATATTTAGGTCTTAGCCTCCTCATGGGGTGTTTTGACCGCCATGGTTAATCAGCTCATTAGGGCCCGACCAAGGTTCTATATTTTTAGGTCTTAGCTAGCTCATGGGGCGCTTTGACCGCCTTAGCTAGTCAGCTCATTAGGGGTACAACCAAGTTTTCTTCATATTTTTAGGTCTTAGCCAACTCATGGGGTACTTTGACCTGCTTAGTTAGTCGGCTCAATTAAGGGCACGACCAAGTTTTCTTCATATTTTTTGGTCTTAGCCAGCTTATGGGGCATTTTGACCGCCTTGGTCTGTCAGCTCATTAAGGGCACGACCAAGTTTTCTTTATGTTTTTAGGTCTTAGCCAGCTCTTGGGGCGCCTTGACTGCCTTGGTTAGTCAGCCGATTAAGGGTACGACCAAGTTTTCTTCATCCTTTCAGGTCTTAGCTAGCTCATGGGGTGCTTTGCCCGCCTTGGTTAGTCAGCTCATCAAAGACACAACCAAGTTTTCTTCATATTTTTAGGTCTTAGCCTGCGCATGGGGCACTTTGATTGCCTTGGTTAGTATGCTCATTAAGAGTACAACCAAGTGTTTATATTTTTAGGTCTTTGCCAGCTCATGGGGCACTTTGACTGCCTTGGTTAGTCAGCTCATGAAGGGCACGACTAAGTTTTCTTCATATTTTTAAGTCTTAGCCACCTCAAGGGGCGCTTGGACCGCCTTGGTTAGTCAACTCGTTAAGGGCACAACCAAGTTTTCTTCATATTTGTAGGTCTTAGCCAGCTCATGGGGTGCTTTGACTGTATTGGTTAGTGAGCTCATTAAGGGCACAACCAAGTTTTCATATTTTTAGGTCTTAGCTAGCTTATGGGGCGCTTTGACCACCTTAGTTAGTCAGCTCATTAGGGCACGACCAAGTTTCTATATTTTTAGGTCTTATCCAATTCATGGAGCACTTTGACTGCCTTGGTTAGTTAACTCATTAGGGGCACGACCAAGTTTTCTTCATATTTTTTGGGCTTCGTCAGCTCATGGGGTGGCTTGACCGGCTTGGTTTGTCAGCACAATTAAGGGCACGACCATGTTTTCTTCATATTTTTAGGTCTTTGCCAGCTTATGGGGCATTTTGACCGCTTTGGTTAGTCAACTCATTAGGGGTACGACCAAGTTATCTTCATCTTTTTAGTTCTTAGCCAGCTCATGGGGCACTTTGACCAGATTGGGTTTGTCAACCCATTAAGGGCACGACCAAGTTTTCTTCATTTTTTTAGGTCTTAGCCAGTTCATGGGGCACTTTAACCGCCTTGGTTAGTCAACTCATTAGGGGCACGACCATGTTTTCTTCAGATTTTTAAGTCTTAGCCAGCTCATGCGGTACTTTACTTACCTTGTAGTCAGCTCATTAAGGGTACAACCGAGTTTTCTTATTTTTACTTCTTTGCTTGCTCATGGGACGCTTTGACCACCTTTGTTAGTTAGCTTTTAAGGGTACGACCAAGTTTTTTTCATCTTTTTAGGTCTTAGCCAGCTTAAGGGGTGCTTTAACAGCCATGGTTATTCTGCTCATTAAGGGCACGACGAAGTTATCTTCATATTTGTAAGTCTTAGCCAGCTCGTGGGGTGCTTTGATCGCCATGGTTAGTCGGCTCATTAAGGGTACATCCAAGTTTTCATATCTTTAGGTCTTAGCCATCTCATGGGGCACTTTGACCGCCTTAGTTAGTCAAGTCATTAAGGGCACGACCAAGTTTTCTTCATTTTTTTAGGTCTTAGCCAGCTCATAGGGTGCTTTGACTGCCTTGGTTAGTCAACTCAATTAAGGGGACGACCTAGTTTTCTTCATATTTTTAGGTCTTAGCCAGCTCATGGGGTGCTTTGACCACCATGGTTAGTCAACTCAATTAAGGGCTCAACCAAGTTTTCTACATATTTTTTGGTCTTAGCCAGCTTATGGGGCACTTTTACCACTTTGGTTACTCAGCCCAATAAAGGCACCACCAAGATTTTATCTTGTTTTTATGTCTTAGACAGCTCATGGGGCACTTTGACCGCCTTGGTTAGTTAGCTCATTAGGGCACTACCAAGTTTCTTCATATTTTTTGCTCTTAAGCAGCTCATGGGGCACTTTGACCGCCTTGGTTAGTCAGCTCATTAAGGGCACGACCATGTTTTCTTCATATATTTAAGTCTTAGCCAGCTCATGGGGCGTTTTAACCACCATGGTTAGTCAGCTCATTAGGGCACGACCAAGGTTCAATATTTTTAGGTCTTAGCCAACTCATGAGGCGCTTTGACCGCCTTCGTTAGTCAGCTCATTAAGGGTACGACTAAGTTTTCTTCATATTTTTGGGTCTTAACTTGCTCTTGGGGTGCTTTGACCGCCTTGGTTAGTCAGCTCATTAGGGCACTACCGAGTTTCCTCATATTTTTAGTTCTTAGCCAGCTCATGGGGCGCTTTGATCGCCTTGGTTTTTTAGGTCATTAAGGGCACAACCAAGTTTTCTTGATATATTTAGGTCTTAGCCTGCTCATGGGGCGTTTTGACCGCCATGGTTAGTCAGCTCATTAGGGCCCGACCATAGTTCTATCTTTTTAGGTCTTAGCCAGCTCATGGGGCACTTTGATCGCCTTGGTTAGTCAGCTCATTAGGGGTACGGCCAAGTTTTCTTCATATTTTTAGGCTTTAGCGAACNGTCATTTCATTAGGGCACTACCAATTTTCTTCATTTTTTAGGTCTTAACCAGATCATGGGGCGCATTGACCACCATGGTTAGTCAGCTCATTAAGGGCGTTATCATGTTTTCTTCATATCTTTAGCTCTTAAGCAGCTCATGGGGCGCTCTGATCGCCTTGGTTAATCAGCTCATTAAGGGCATGACCAAGTTTTCCTCATATTTTTAGTTCATAGCCAACTCATGAGGTGCTTTCACCACCTTGGTTAGTCAGCTCATTAGGGCACGACCAAGGTTCTATATTTTTAGGTCTTAGCCAAATCATGGGGCGCTTTGACCGCCTTGGTTAGTCAGCTCATTAAGGGTACGACCAAGTTTTCTTCATTTTTTTAGGTCTTAGCCAACTCTTGGGGCGCTTTGACTGCCTTGGTTAGTCAGCTCATTAGGGCATTACCAAGTTTCTTCATATTTTTAGGTCTTATCCAGCTCATGGGGCGCTTTGACCGCCTGTGTTAGTTAGCTCATTAAGTGCACGACCGAGTTTTCTTCGTATATTTAGGTCTTAGCCAGATCATGGGGCACTTTGACCACCATGGTTAGTCAGCTCATTAGGGCATGACCAAGGTTCTATATTTTTAGGTGTTAGCCAGCTCATGGGGCACTTTGACCGCCTTAGTTAGTCAGCTCATTAGGGGTACGACCAAGTTTTCTACATATTTTTAGGTCTTAAACAACTTATGGGGTTCTTTGACCTGCTTAGTTAGTCGGCTTAATTAAGGGCACGACCAAGTTTTCTTCATATTTTCAGGTCTTAGCCAGCTCTTGGGGCGCCTTGACTGCCTTAGTTAATTAGCTTATTAAGGGTACGACAAAGTTTTCTTCATATTTTTAGCTCTTAGCCAGCTCTTGGGGCACTTTGACCACCTTGGTTGGTCAGCTCATTAGGGCACAACTATGTTTCTTCATTTTTTAGCTCCTAGCCAGCTCAAGGGGCCCTTTGACAGCCTTACTTAGTCAGCTTATTAAGGGAACGAACAAGAACTTCAGATTTTTAGGTTTTAGCCAGCTCATGGGGCGCTTTGACCGCCTTGGTTAGTCAGCTTATTAAGGTGCTACCAAGTTTTGTTCTTATTTTTAGCACTTAGCTTGCTCTTGGGTCGCTTTAACCGCCTTGGTTAGTCAGCTCATTAAGGCACTACTAAGTTTCTTCATATATTTCTGTCTTAGCCAGCACATGGGGCGCTTTGACCGCCTTGGTTAGTTAGCTGATTAAGGGTATGGCCAAGTTTTCTTCATATTTTAGCACTTAACCAGCTCTTGGGTTGCTTGATCGCCTTGGTTAATCAGCTCATTAGGGCACTAACATGTTTCTTCATTTTTTAGCTCTTAGCCAGCTCAAGGGGTGCTTTGAGCGCCTTGGTTAGTCAGCTCATTTGGGGAATGACCATGTTTTCTTCATATTTTTAGGTCTTAGCCAGCTCATGGGGCGCTTTGACCGCCTTGGTTAGTCAGCTCATTATGGGCACGACCAAGTTTTCTTCATATTTTACGGTCTTGGCCAGCTGATGGGCCACTTTAACGGCCATGGTTAGTCAGCTCATTCGGTCACTACCATGTTTCTTCACATTTTTAGGTCTTAGCTAGCTCATGGTGCGCTTTGACCGCCTTGGTTAGTCAGCTCATTAAGGGCACGACCAAGTTTTCTTCTTATTTTTAGGTCTTAGCCAACTCATGGGGCACTTTGATCGCCTTGGTTAGTCATCTCATTAGGTTACTACCAAGTTTCTTCATTTTTTAGGTCTTAGCCAGATCATGGGGCGCTTTGACCAGCATGGTTAGTCAGCTCATTAAGGGCACGACCAAGTTTTCTTCATATCTTTAGCTCTTAACCAGCTCATGGGGCGCTTTGACCGCCTTTATTAGTCAGCTCATTAAGGGCACTACCAAGTTTTCTTCATATTTTCAGCTCTTAGCCAGCTCTTGGGGCGCTTTGACCACCTTAGTTAGTCAACTCATTATGGGCACAACCAAGTTTTCTTCATATTTTTAGTTCATAGCCAACTTATGGGGTGCTTTGACCACCTTGGTTAGTCAGCTCAATTAAGGGCACGACCAAGTTTTCTTCATATTTTTTTATCTTAGCCAACTTATAGGGCACTTTGACCGCTTTGGCTAGTCCACTCATTAAGGGCACAACTAAGTTTTCTTTATGTTTTTAGGTCTTAGCAAGCTCTTGGGGCGCTTTGTCCGCCTTGGTTAGTCAGCTCATTAGGGTACTACCAAGTTTCTTAATTTTTTAGCTCTTAGCCAGCTCAAGGGGTGCTTTGACCGCCTTGGTTAGTCAAGTCAATTCAGGGCATGACCAAGTTTTCTTCATATTTTCATGTCTTAGCCAGCTGAAGGTGTGCTTTGACCACCTTAGTTAGTCAGGTCATTAAGGGTACGACCATGTTTTCTTCATATTTCTAGGTCTCAGCCAGTTCATGGGGCGATTTGACCACCTTGGGTAGTTAACTCATTAAGGGTACAACCATGTTTTCTTCATATTTTTAGGTCTTAGCCAGCTCATGTGCTGCTTTTACCGCCTTGGTTAGTCAGCTCATTAGGGAACTATCAAGTTTCCTCATTTTTTAGCACTTAGCCAGCTCAAGGGGCGCTTTGACCGCCTTGGTTAGTCGACTCATCAAGGGCACGACCAAGTTGTCTTCATATTTTTAGGTCTTAGCCAGCTCATAGGGCACTTTCATCGCCTTAGTTTGTCATCTCATTAGGGTACTACCAAGTTTCTTCATTTATTAGGTCTTAGGCACTTTGACCACCATGGTTCGTCAGCTCATAAAAGACATGACCAAGTTTTCTTCATATCTTTAGCTCTTAACCAGCTCATGGGGCACTTTGACCGCCTTGGTTAGTCAGCTCATTAAGGGTACGACCAAGTTTTCTTCATATTTGTAGCTCTTAGCCAGCTCTTGGGGTGCTTTGACCGCCTTGGTTAGTCAGCTCATTAGGGCACTATCAAGTTTCCTCATTTTTTAGCTCTTAACCAGCTCAAGGGGCGCTTTGACCGCCTTGGTTAGTCAACTCATCAAGGGCACGACCAAGTTTTCTTCATATTTTTAGGTCTTAGCCAGCTCATAGGGCACTTTGATCGCCTTAGTTTGTCATCTCATTAGGGCACTACCATGTTTCTTCATTTATTAGGTCTTAGCCAGATCATGGGGCGCTTTGACCACCATTGTTAGTCAGCTTATTAGGGGCACGACCAAGTTTTCTTCATATCTTTAACTCTTAACTAGCTCATAGGGCGCTTTGACCGCCTTGGTTTGTCAGCTCATTAAGGGTACGACCAAGTTTTCTTCATATTTGTAGCTCTTAGTCAGCTCTTGGGGCGCTTTGACCGCCATGGTTAGTCAGCTCATTAGGGCACTATCAAGTTTCCTCATTTTTGTGGTCATAGCCAGCTCTTGGGGCGCTTTGATCGCCTTGGTTAGTCAGCTCATTAGGGCACTACCAAGTTTCTTCATATTTTTAGATCTTATCCAGCTAATGGGGCGCTTTGACCGCCTGTGTTAGTTAGCTCATTAAGTGCATGACCAAGTTTTCTTCATATATTTAGGTCTTAGCCAGATCATGGGGCACTTTGACCACCATGGTTAGTCAGCTCATTAAGGCATGACCAAGGTTCTATATTTTTAGGTCTTAGCCAGCTCATGGGGCACTTTGACCGCCTTGGGTAGTCAGCTTATTAGGGGTACGACCAAGTTTTCTTCATATTTTTAGGTCTTAACCAACTCATGGGGTTCTTTGACCTGCTTAGTTAGTCGGCTTAATTAAGGGCATGACCAAGTTTTCTTCATATTTTTAGGTGTTAGCCAGCTCTTGGGGCGCCTTGACTACCTTAGTTAGTCAGCACATTAAGGGTACGACGAAGTTTTCTTCATCTTTTGAGGTGTTAGCCAGCTCATGGGGCGCTTTGACCGCCTTGGTTAGTTGACTCATTAAAGGTACAACCAAGTTTTCTTCATATTTTTAGGTCTTAGCCAGCTCATGGGGTGCTTTAACTGCCTTGGTTAATCAGCACATTAAGGGTACTGCCAAGTTTTCATATATTTAGATTTTTGCCAGCTCATGGGGCTCTTTAACCGCCTTGGTTGGTCAGCTCATAAAGGGTAGGACCAAGTTTTCTTCATATTTTTAGGTCTCAGCCACCTCAAGGGGCGCTTTGATCGCCTTGGTTAGTCAGCTCGTTAAGGGCACAACCATGTTTTCTTCATATATTTATGTCATATCCAGCTCATAGGTCATTTTGACCGCCATGGTTAGTCAGCTCATTAGGGCACGACTAAGGTTCTATATTTTTAGGTCTTAGTTAACTAATGAGGTGCTTTGACCGCCTTGGTTAGTCAGCTCATTATGGGTACGACCAAGTTTTCTTCATATTTTTAGGTCTTAGCATGCGCATGGGGCGCTTTGACCACCTTGGTTAGTCAGCTTATTAGGGCATTACTAAGTTTTCTTTACATTTTTAGGTTTTAGCCAGCTCATGGGGTGCTTTGACCGCCTTGGTTAGTTAGCTTATTAAGGGTATGACCAAGTTTTCTTCATATTTTTAGCTCTTAGCCAGCTCTTAGGGCACTTTGACCACCTTGGTTAGTCAGCTCATTAGGGCAGAACTATGTTTCTTCATATCTTTAGCTCTTAACTAGCTCATGGGGCGCTTTGGCCACCATGGTTAGTTAGCTCATTAAGGGCACGACCATGTTTTCTTCATATTTTTAGCTCTTAGCCAGCTCTTGGTGAGCTTTGACCGCCTTGGTTAGTCAGCTCATTAGGGCACTACCAAGTTTCTTCATCTTTTTGCTCTTAGCCAGCTCAAGGGGCGCTTTGACCACCTTGGTTAGTCATCTCATTAAGGGTACGACTAAGTTTTCTTCATATTTTTAGGTCTTAGCCAGCTCAAAGGGTGCTTTGACCGCCTTGGTTAGTCAGCTCATTAAGGGCACTACCAAGTTTTCTTCATATTTTTAGGTCTTAGGCAGCTCATGAGGCTCTTTGATCACCTTGGTAAGTCATCTCATTAGGGCATTACCAAGTTTCTTCATTTTTTATGTCTTAGCCAGTTCATGGGGCGCTTTAACTGCCTTGGTTAGTCAGCTCATTAGGGGCATGACCAAGTTTTCTTCATATTTTTAGGTCTTAGCCAGCTCATGGGGTGCTTTGACCGCCTTGGTTTATCAGCTCAATTAATGGCACAACTAAGTTTTCTTCGTATTTTTTGGTCTTAGCCAGCTTATGGGGCACTTTGACCGTTTTGGTTTGTTAGCTCCTTAAGGGTACGACCAAGTTTTCTTCTTGTTTTTAGGTCTTAGCCAGCTCATGGGGCGCTTTGACAGTCTTGGTTAGTCAGCTCATTTTAGGCACAACGAAGTTTTCTTCATATTTTTATGTCTTAGCCAGCTCAAGGGGTGCTTTGACCACCTTGGTTAGTCATCTCATTAAGGGCATGACCAAGTTTACTTCTAATTTTTAGGTCTTAACCAGATCATGTGGCGCTTTGACCGCCTTGGTTAGTCAGCTCTTTAAGTGTACGACCAAGTTTATTTCATATTTTTAGGTCTTCGCCAGCTCATGGGGCACTTTGTCCGCCTTGGTTAGTCAGCTCATTAGGGCACTACGAAGTTTTCTTCAATTTTTTAGGTCTTAGTCCGCTCATGGGGCACTTTGCCTACCTTGGTTAGTTTGCTCATTAAGGGCACGACCATGTTTTCTTCATATTTGTAGGACTTAGCCAACTTGTGGGGTGCTTTGACTGCCTTGGTTCGTCAACTCATTAGGACACTATCGAGTTTTCTTCATATTTATTGGTCTTAGCCAGCTTGTGGGGCACTTTGATCAACTTAGTTAGTCAGCTCATTAAGGGCACAGCCAAGTTTTCATATTTTTAGGTCTTAACCAGCTCATGGGGCGCTTTGACCGCCTTGGTTAGTCAGCTCATTAGGGGTACGACAAAGTTTTCTTCATATTTTTAGGTCTTAACCAACTCATGGGGTTCTTTGAGCGGCTTAGTTAGTTGGCTCAATTAAGGGCACGATCATGTTTCTTCATATTTTTAGGTCTTACCCAGCTCTTGGGGCGCCTTGACCGCCTTAGTTAGTCAGCCCATTAAGGGTACGACTAGGTTTTCTTTATATTTTTAGGTCTTAGCCAGCTCATGGGGCACTTTGACCGCCTTAGTTAGTCTGCTCATTAAAGGTACAACCAAGTTTTCTTCTTATTTTTAGGTCTTAGCCAGCTCATGGGGTGCTTTAACTACCTTGGTTAGTCAGCTCATTAAGGGCACGGCCAAGTTTTCACATTTTTAGGTCTTTACCAGCTCGTAGGGCGCTTTGACTGCCTTGGTTAGTCAGCTCATTAGGGGTACGACCAAGTTTTCTTCATATTTTTAGGTCTTAGCCAACTCATGAGGTGCTTTGACTAGCTTAGTTAGTCGGCTCAATTAAGGGCACGACTAAGTTTTCTTAATATTTTTAGCTCTTAGCCAGCTCTTGGGGCGCTTTGACCACCTTGCTTAGTCAGCTTATTAGGGCACGACGAAGGTTCTATATTTCTAGGTCATAGCCAACTCATGGGGCGCTCTGACCACCTTCGTTAGTCAGCTCATTAAGGGCACGACCAAGTTTTGTTCATTTTTTTAGGTCTTAGCCAGCTCTTGGGGCGCTTTGACTGCCTTGGTTACTCAGCTCATTAGGGCACTACCAAGTTTCTTCATATTTTTAGGTCTTATCCAGCTCATGGGGCACTGTGACCGCCTTGGTTAATTAGCTCATTAAGTGCATGACCAAGTTTTCTTCATATATTTAGGTCTTAGCCTGCTCATGGGGCGTTTTGACCACCATGGTTAGTCAGCTCATTAGTGCATGACCAAGGTTCTATATTTTTAGGTCTTAGCCAACTCATGAGGCACTTTGATCGCCTTGGTTAGTCAGCTCATTAAGGGCACAACCAAGTTTTCTTCATTTTTTTAGGTCTTAGCCAGCTCTTGAGGAGCTTTGACTGCCTTGGTTACTCAGCTCATTAGGGCACTACCAAGTTTCTTCATATTTTTAGGTCTTATCCGGCTCATAGGGCGCTGTGAGCGCCTTGGTTAATTAGCTCATTAAGTGCACGACCATGTTTTCTTCATATATTTAGGTCTTAGCCTGCTCATGGGGCGTTTTGACCACCATGGTTAGTCAGCTCATTAGGGCATGACCAAGGTTCTATACTTTTAGGTCTTAGCCAGCTCATGGGGCACTTTGATCGCCTTGGTTAGTCTGCTCATTAGGGGTACGACCAAGTTTTCTTCATATTTTTAGGTCTTAACCAACTCATGGGGTTCTTTGACCGGCTTAGTTAGTCGGCTCAATTAAGGGCACGATAAAGTTTTCTTCATATTTTTAAGTCTTAGCCAGCTCTTGGGGCGCCTTGACCGCCTTAGTTAGTCAGCCCATTAAGGGTACGACTGAGTTTTCTTCATCTTTTGAGGTCTTAGCTAGCTAATGGGGCGCTTTGACCGCCTTGGTTAGTCAGCTCATTAAAGGTACACCCAAGTTTTCTTCATATTTTTAGGTCTTAACCAGCTCATGGGGTGCTTTAACTGCCTTGGTTAGTCAGCTCATTAAGGGCACGGCCAAGTTTTCACTTTTTTAGGTCTTTGCCAACTCGTGGGGCGCTTTGACTGCCTTGGTTAGTCAGCTCATTAAGGGCACGACCAAGTTTTCTTCATATTTTTAGGTCTTAGCCACCTCAAGGGGCGCTTTGATCACCTTGGTTAGTAAGCTCGTTAAGGGCACAACCATGTTTTCGTCATGTATTTATGTCTTAGCCAGCTCATAGGTCGTTTTGACCGCCATGGTTAGTCAGCTCATTAGGGCACGACCAAGGTTCTATATTTTTAGGTCTTAGCCAACCAATGAGGCGCTTTGACCGCCTTGGTTAGGCAGCTCATTATGGGTATGACCAAGTTTTCTTCATATTTTTAGGTCTTAGCCAGCTTTTGGGGCGCTTTGACCGCCTTGGTTAGTCAGCTCATTAAGGCACTACTAAGTTTCCTCATATTTTTAGGTCTTAGCCAGCTTGTGGGGTGTTTTGACTACCTTGGTTAGTCAGCTCATTAGGGGTACGACCAAGTTTTCTTCATATTTTTAGGTCTTAGCCAACTCATGCGGTACTTTGACCAGCTTAGTTAGTCGGCTCAATTAAGGGCACGACCAAGTTTTCTTCATATTTTTAGGTCTTAGCCAGCCTATGGGGCATTTTGACCGCCTTGGTCAGTCAGCTCATTAAGGGCACAACCAAGTTTTCTTCATATTTTTAGGTCCTAGCCACCTCAAGGGGCGCTTTGATCGCTTTGGTTAGTCAGCTCGTTAATGGCACAACCAAGTTTTCTTCATATTTTTAGGTCTTAGCCACCTCAAGGTGCACTTTGATCGCCTTGGTTAGTCAGCTCATTAAGGGCACAACCATGTTTTCTTCATATTTTCAGGTCCTAGCTACCTCAAGGGGCGCTTTGATCACCTTGGTTAGTCAGCTCGTTAAGGGCACAACCAAGTTTTCTTCATATTTGTAGGTCTTAGCCAGCTCGTGGGGGGCTTAGACCGCCTTGGTTTGTCAGCTCATTAAGGGCACAACCAAGTTTTCTTCATGTTTTTAGGTCTTAGCCAGCTCATGGGGCGCTTTGACAGCCTCGGTTAGTTAGCTCATTAGGGCACTACCAATTTTCTCTATTTCTTATGTCTTAGCTAGCTCAAGGGGCGCTTTGAAGGTCTTGGTTAATCAGCTCATTATAGGCACAACCAAGTTTTCCTCATATTTTTAGGTCTTAGCCAACTCAAGGGGCGCTTTGACCACCTTGGTTAGGCAGCTCATTAAGGGCACAACCAAGTCTACTTCATATTTTTAGGTCTTAAGCAGCTCATGCGGCACTTTGACCGCCTTGGTTAGTCAGTTCATTAAGGTGCGAACAAGTTTTCTTCATATTTTTAGGTCTTAGCCAGCTCATAGGGCGCCTTGACCAACTTGGTTAGTCAGCTCATTAGGGCCTTACCAAGTTTCCTTCATTTTTTTAGGTCTTAGCCGGCTCATGGGGCGCTTTGCCCGCCTTGGTTAGTTTGCTCATTAAGGGCGCGAGCATGTTTTCTTCATATTTTTAGGACTTAGCTAGCTCATGGGGTGCTTTAATAGCCTTGGTTCGTCAACTCATTAGGGCACTACCAAGTTTTCTTCATATTTATAGGTCTTAGCCAGCTCGTGGGGCACTTTGACAGCCTTAGTTAGTCAGCTCATTAAGGACACAACTAAGTTTTCATATTTTTAGGTCTTAGCCAGCTCATGGGGCACTTTGACCGACTTGGTTAGTTACCTCATTAAGGGCACGGCAAAGTTTTCTTCATATTTTTGTTCTTAGCCAGCTCTTGGGGCGCTTTGACCGCCTTGGTTAGTCAGCTCACTAGCGCACTACCAAGTTTTCTTCATATTTTTGGGTCTTAGCCAGCAAATGGAGTGCTTTGACTACCTTGGTTAGTTAGCTCATTACGGGTACGACCAAGTTTTCTTCATATTTTTAGGTCTTAGCCAGCTCTTGGGGCACATTGACTGCCTTGGTTAGTCAGATCATTAGGGCACTACCAAGTTTCTTCATATTTTTAGGTCTTAAGCAGCTCATGGGGCGCTTTGACCGCCTTGGTTAGTAAGCTCAATAAGGGCACGACCATGTTTTCTTCATATATTTATGTCTTAGCCAACTCATGAGTCGTTTTGACCGCCATGGTTAGTCAGCTCATTAGGGCACGACCAAGGTTCTATATTTTTAAGTCTTAGCCAACTAATGAGGCGCTTTGACCGCCTTAGTTAGTCAGCTCATTAAGGGTACGACCAAGTTTTCTTCATATTTTTAAGTCTTAGCCAGCTCTTGGGGCGCTTTGACCACCTTGGTTAGTCAGCTCATTAGGGCACTACCAAGTTTCCTCATATTTTTAGGTCTTAGCCAGCTCATGAGACGCTTTAACCGCCTTGGTTAGTCAGCTCATTAGGGGTACGACCAAGTTTTCTTCATATTTTTAGGTCTTAGCTAACTCATGGTGTACTTTAACCGGCTTTGTTAGTAGGCTCAATTAATGGCACGACCAAGTTTTCTTCATATTTTAAGGTCTTAGCTAGCTTATGGGGCATTTTGACCGCCTTGGTCAATTAGCTCATTAAGGGGACAACCAAGTTTTCTTCAAATTTTTGGGTCTTACCCACCTCAAGGGGTGCTTTGATCGCCTTGGTTAGTCAGCTGGTTATGGGCACAACCAAGTTTTCTTCATATTTTTGGGTCTTAGCCACCCCAAGTGGCACTTTGATCGCCTTGGTTTGTCAGCTCGTTAAGGGCACAACCAAGTTTTCTTCATATTTGAAGGTTTTAGCCAGCTCATGGGGGGCTTAGACCGCCTTGGTTAGTCAGCTCATTAAGGGCAGCACTAAGTTTTCTTCATGTTTTTAGGTCTTAGCCAGCTCATGGGGCGCTTTGACCACCTCGGTTAGTCAGCTTATTTGGGCACTACCAATTTTCTTGATTTTTTAGGTCTTAGCCAGCTCAAGGGGTACTTTGACTGTCTTGGTTAGTCAGCTCATTATGGGCACAACCAAGTTTTCCTCATATTTTTAGGTCTTAGCCAGCTCAAGGGGTGCTTTGACCACCATGCTTAGTCAGCTCCTTAAGGGCACAACCAAGTTTACTTCAAATTTTTAGGTCTTGACCAGCTTATGGGCACTTTGACCGCTTTGGTTAGTCAGCTCATTAAGGGTACGACCAAGTTTTCTTCATATTTTTAAGTCTTAGCCAGCTCATGGGACGCCTTGACCGGCTTGGTTAGTCAGCTCATTAGGGCACTACTAAGTTTTCTTCAATTTTTTAGGTCTTAGCCGGCTCATGGGGCACTTTGCCCGCCTTGGTTAGTTTGGTCATTAAGGGCACGACCATGTTTTCTTCATATTTTTAGGAGATAGCCAACTCATGGGATGCTTTAACAGCCTTGGTTCGTCAACTCATTAGGGTACTACCAAGTTTTCTTCATATTTGTAAGTCTTAGCTAGCTCGTAGAGCACTTTGACCGCCTTAGTTAGTCAGCTCATTAAGGGCACAACCAAGTTTTCGTATTTTTAAGGCTTAACCAACTCATGGGGCACTTTCACCAACTTGGTTAGTTAGCTCATTAGGGGCATGACAAAGTTTTCTTCATATTTTTGCTCTTAGCCAGCTCTTGGGGCACTTTGACCGCCCTGGTTAGTCAGCTCACTAGGACACTACCATGTTTTCTTCATATTTTTGGGTTTTAGCCAGCAAATGGGGCGCTTTAACTGTCTTGGATAGTTAGCACATTACGGGTATGACCAAGTTTTTTTCATATTTTTAGGTCTTAGCCAGCTCTTGGGGCACTTTGACCGCCTTGGTTAGTCAGCTCATTAGGGCACTACCATGTTTCTTCATATTTTTAGGTCTTAAGCAGCTCATGGGGCGCTTTGGCCGCCTTGGTGAGTAAGCTCATTAAGGGCACGACCATGTTTTCTTCATATATTTATGTCTTAGCCAGCTTATGGGTCGTTTTGACCACCATGGTTACTCAACTCATTAGGGCACGACCAAGGTTCTATATTTTTAGGTCTTAGCCAACTCATGAGGCACTTTGACCACCTTAGTTAGTCAGCTCATTAAGGGTATGACGAAGTTTTCTTCATATTTTTAGGTCTTAACAAGCTCTTAGGGCGCTTTAACCGCCTTGGTTAGTCAGCTCATTAGGGCACTACCAAGTTTCCTCATATTTTTAAGTCTTAGCCACTTCATGGGGCGCTTTGACCGCCTTGGTTAGTAAGCTCATTACGGGTACGAACAAGTTTTCTTCATATTTTTAGGTCTTAGCCAGCTCTTGGGGCGCTTTGACCGCCTTGGTTAGTCAGCTCATTAGGGCACTACCAAGATTCTTCATATTTTTAGGTCTTAAGTAGCTCATGCGGCGCTTTGAACGCCTTAGTTAGTCAACTCATTAAGGGCACAACCATGTTTTCTTCATATATTTATGTCTTAGCCAGCTCATGGGGCGTTTTGACTGCCATGGTTAGTCTACTCATTAGGGCACGACGAAGGTTCTATATTTTTAGGTCATAGCCAACTCATGAGGCGCTTTGACCGCCTTGGTTCGTCAGCTCATTAAGGGCACGACCAAGTTTTCTTCATTTTTTTAGGTCTTAGCTAGCTTTTGGGGCGCTTTGACTGCCTTGGTTTGTCAGCTCATTAGGGCACTACCAAGTTTCTACATATTTTTAAGTCTTATTAAGCTCAAGAGGTGCTTTGACCGCCTTGGTTAGTTAGCTAATTAAGTGCACGACCAAGTTTTCTTCATATATTTAGGTCTTAGCCTGCTCATGGGGCGTTTTAACCGCCATGGTTAGTCAGCTCATTAGGGCATGACCATGGTTCTATATTTTTAGGTCTTAGCCAGCTCATAGGGCACTTTGACTGCCTTGGTTAGTCAGCTCATTAGGGGTACGACCAAGTTTTCTTCATATTTTTAGGTCTTAACCAACTCATGGTGTTCTTTGACTGGCTTAGTTAGTCGGCCCAATTAAGGGCACGATCAAGTTTTATTCATATTTTTAGGTCTTAGCCAGCTCTTGGGGCGCCTTGACCGCGATAGTTAGTCAACCCATTAAGGGTACGACTAAGTTTTCTTCGTCTTTTGGGTCTTAGCCAACTCTTGGGGCGCTTTGACCGCCTTGGTTAGTCAACTCATTAAGGCACTACCAAGTTTTCTTCATATTTTTAGGTCTTAAGCAGCTCCTGGAGCGCTTTGAACGCCTTGGTTAGTCAGCTCATTAAGGGCACGACCATGTTTTCTTCATATATTTTTGTCTTAGCCACCTCATGGGGTGTTTTGATCACCATAGTTAGTCTGCTCATTAGGGCACGACGAAGGTTTTATATTTCTAGCTGTTAGCCAACTCATGGGGCGCATTGGCTGCCTTGGTTAGTCAGCTCATTAAGGGCACAACCAAGTTTTCTTCATTTTTTTAGGTCTTAGCCAGCTCTTAGGGCGCTTTGACTGCATTAGTTAGTCAGCTCATTAGGGCACTATCAAGTTTCTTCTTATTTTTAGGCCTTATCCAGCTCATGGGGCTCTGTGACCGCCTTGGTTAATTAGCTCATTAAGTGCACGACCAAGTTTTCTTTATATATTTAGGTCTTAGCCTGCTCATGGGGCGTTTTGACCGCCAAGGTTAGTCAGCTCATTAGGCCATGACCAAGGTTCTATATTTTTAGGTCTTAACCAACTCATGGGGCACTTTGACCGCCTTGGTTAGTCAGCTCATTAAGGGCACGACGAAGTTTTCTTCATTTTTTTAGGTCTTAGCTAGCTCTTGGGGCGCTTTAACTACCTTGGTTTGTCAGCTCATTAGGGCACTACCAAGTGTCTACATATTTTTAGGTCTTATCCAGCTCATGGGGCGCTTTGACCGCCTTGGTTAGTTAGCTCATTAAGTGCACGACCAAGTTTTCTTCATATATTTAGGTCTTAGCCTCCTCATGGGTCGTTTTTACCGCCATGGTTAGTCAGCTCATTAGGGCATGACCATGGTTCTATATTTTTGGGTCTTAGCCAGCTTATGGGGCACTTTGACAGCCTTAGTTAGTCAGCTCATTAGGGGTGCGACCAAGTTTGGGTGCGACCAAGTTTTCTTCATATTTTTAGGTCTTAACCAACTCATGGGGTTCTTTGACCGGCTTAGTTAGTCGGCTCAATTAAGGGCACGATCATGTTTTATTCATATTTTTAGGTCTTAGCCAGCTCTTGGGGCGCTTTGACCGCCTTGGTTAGTCAGCTCATTACGACACTACCAAGTTTCTTCATATTTTTAGGTCTTATGCAGCTCATGTAGCGCTTTGAACGCCTTGGTTAGTCAGCTCATTAAGGGCACGACCATGTTTTCTTCATATATTTATGTCTTAGCCAGCTCATGGGGTGTTTTGATCGCCATGGTTAGTCTGCTCTTTAGGGCACGACGAAGGTTTTATGTTTCTAGCTATTAGCCAACTCATGGGGTGTTTTGACCGCCTTGGTTAGTCACCTCATTAAGGGCACGACCAAGTTTTCTTCATTTTTTTAGGTCTTAGCCAGCTCTTGGGGCGCTTTAATTGCCTTGATTAGTCAGCTCATTAGGGCACTACCAAGTTTCTTCTTATTTTTAGGTCATATCCAGCTCATGAGGCACTGTGACTGCCTTGGTTAATTAGCTCATTAATTGTACGACCAAGTTTTCTTCATATATTTAGGTCTTACCCTGCTCATGGGGCGTTTTGACCGCCATGGTTAGTCAGCTCATTAGGGCATGACCAAGGTTCTATATTTTTAGGTCATAGCCAACTCATGGGGCACTTTGACCTCCTTGGTTAGTCAGCTCATTAAGGGCACGACCAAGTTTTCTTCATTTTTTTAGGTCTTAGCTAGCTCTTGAGGCACTTTGACTACCTTGGTTAGTCAGCTCATTAGGGCACTACCAAGTTTCTACATATTTTTAGGTCTTATCCAGCTTATGGGGCGCTTTGACCGCCTTGGTTAGTTAGCTCATTAAGTGCACGACCAAGTTTTCTTCATATATTTAGGTCTTAGCCTGCTCATGGGGCGTTTTTACCGCTATAGTTAGTCAGCTCATTAGGGCATGACCAAGGTTCTATATTTTTAGGTCTTAGCCAGCTCATGGGGCACTTTGACCGCCTTGGTTAGTCAGCTCATTAGGGGTACGACCAAGTTTTCTTCATATTTTTAGGTCTTAACCAACTCATGGGGTTCTTTGACCTGCTTAGTTAGTCGGCTTAATTAAGGGCACGATCAAGTTTTATTCATATTTTTAGGTCTTAGCCAGCTCTTGGGGCGCTTTGGCCGCCTTAGTTAGTCAGCCCATTAAGGGTACGACTAAGTTTTCTTCATCTTTTGGGTCTTAGCCAGCTCTTGGGGCGCTTTGACCGCCTTGGTTAGTCAGCTCATTAGGGCACTACCAAGTTTCTTCATATTTTTAAGTCTTATGCAGCTCATGGAGTGCCTTGAACGCCTTGGTTAGTCAGCTCATTAAGGGCACGACCATGTTTTCTTCATATATTTATGTCTTAGCCAGCTCATGGGGTGTTTTGATCACCATGGTTAGTCTGCTCATTGGGGCACGACAAAGGTTTTATATTTCTAGCTGTTAGCCAACTCATGGGGTGCTTTAGCCGCCTTGGTTAGTCACCTCATTAAGGGCACGACCAAGTTTTCTTCATTTTTTTAGGTCTTTGCTCGCTCTTGGGGTGCTTTGACTGCCTTGGTTAGTCAGCTCATTAGGGCACTACCATGTTTCTTCTTATTTTTAGGACTTATCCAACTCATGGGGCACTGTAACCGCCTTGGTTAATTAGCTCATTAAGTGCACGACCAAGTTTTCTTCATATTTTTAAGTCTTAGCCACCTCAAGGGGCGCTTTGATCGCCTTAGTTAGTAAGCTCGTTAAGGGCACAACCATGTTTTCTTCATATATTTGTGTCTTAGGCAGCTCATGGTTCGTTTTGACCGCCATGGTTAGTCAGCTCATTAGGGCACGACCAAGGTTTTATATTTTTAGGTCTTACCCAACCAATGAGGCCCTTTGACTGCCTTGGTTAGGCATCTCATTAAGGGTACGACCAAGTTTTCTTCATATTTTTAGGTCTTAGTCAGCTCATGGGGCGCTTTAACCGCCTTGGTTAGTCAGCTCATTAGGGCACTACCAAGTTTCCTCATATTTTTAGGTCTTAGCCAGCTCATGGGGTGCTTTGACTGCCTTGGTTAGTCATCTCATTAGGGGTACGACCAAGTTTTCTTCATATTTTTAGGTTTTAGCCAACTCGTGGGGTACTTTGACCGGCTTAGTTAGTCGGCTCAATTAAAGGCACGACCAAGTTTTCTTCATATTTTTAGGTCTTAGCCAGCCTCTGGGGCATTTTGACCGCTTTGTTCAGTCAGCTCATTAAGCGCACGACCAAGTTTTCTTCATATTTTTAGGTCTTAGCCACCTCAAGGGGCGCTTTGATCGCCTTAGTTATTCAGCTCATTAAGGGAACAACCAAGTTTTCTTCATATCTTTTGGTCCTAGCCACCTCAAGGGGCGCTTTGATCGCCTTGGTTAGTCAGCTCGTTAAGGGCACAACCAAGTTTTCTTCATATTTATAGGTTTTAGCCAGCTCGTGGGGGGCTTAGGCCGCCTTGGTTTGTTAGCTCATTAAGGGCACAATCAAGTTTTCTTCATGTTTTTAGGTCTTAGCCAGCTCATGCAGTGCTTTGACCGCTTCGGTTAGTCAGCTCATTAATGGCGTGACCATGTTTTCTTCATATTTTTAGGACTTAGCCAGCTCATGGGGTCCTTTGACAGCCTTAGTTCGTCAACTCATTAGGGCACTACCAAGTTTTCTTCATATTTGTAGCTCTTAGCCAGCTCGTGGGGCACTTTGACAGCCTTAGTTAGTCAGCTCATTAAGGGTACAACAAAGTTTTCATATTTTTAGGTCTTAGCCTGCTCATGGGACACTTTGACCAACTTGGTTAGTTAGCTCATTAAGGGCACGACAAAGTTTTCTTCATATTTTTGCTCTTAGCCAGCTCTTGGGGCGCTTTGATCGCCTTGGTTAGTCAGCTCACTAGCGCACTACCAAGTTTTCTTCATATTTTTGGGTCTTAGCCAGCAATTGGGGCGCTTTGACTGCCTTGGTTAGTTAGCTCATTAAGGGCACGACCAAGTTTTCTTGATATATTTAGGTCTTAGCCTGCTCATTGGGCGTTTTGATCGCCATGGTTAGTCAGCTCATTAGGGCTCGACCAAGGTTCTATATTTTTAGGTCTTAGCCAGCTCATGGGGCGCTTTGACCACCTTGGTTAGTCAGCTCATTAGGGGTACGGCCAAGTTTTCTTCATACTTTTAGGTCTTAGCCAACTCATAGGGTACTTTGACCGGCTTAGTTAGTCGGCTCAACTAAGGGCACGACCAAGTTTTCTTCATATTTTTAGGTCTTTGCCAGCTTATGGGGCATTTTGACCGCCTTGGTTTGTCAGCTCATTAAGGGCACGACCAAGTTTTCTTTATATTTTTAGGTCTTAACCAGCTCTTGGGGAGCCTTGACCGCCTTGGTTAGTCAGCCCATTAAGGCTACGGCCAAGTTTTCTTCATCTTTTCAAGTCTTAGCCAACTCAAGGGGCACTTTGACCGCCTTTGTTAGTCAGCTCATTAAGGACACGACCAAGTTTTCTTCATATTTTTAGGTCTTAGCCAACTCAAGGGGTGCTTTAACTGCCCTGGTTAGTCAACTCATTAAGGCACTATCAAGTTTCTTCATATTTTGAGGCCTTAGCCAGCTCATGGGGGGCTTTGACCGCCTTGGTTAGTCACCTCAATTAAGGGCACGACCAGGTTTTCTTCATATTTCTAGGTCTTAGCCAGCTCTTAGGGCACTTTGATCGCCTTGGTTAGTCAGCCCATTAAGGGCACGACCAAGTTTTCTTAATCTTTTTAGGTCTTAGCTTGCTCATGGGGTGCTTTGACTGCCTTGGTTAGTCAGCTCAATTAAGGGTACGGCCTAGTTTTCTTCATATTTTTAGGTCTTAGCCAGCTCATGGGGTGCTTTGACCACCATGGTTAGTCAGCTCAATTAAGGGTTCGACCTAGTTTTCTGCATATTTTTTTGTCATAGCCAGCATATGGGGCACTTTGACCGCTTTGTTTAGTCAGCGCAATAAGGGCACCACCAAGTTTTTATCTTGTTTTTAGGTCTTAGCCAGCTCATGGGGCGTTTTGACCACCTCGGTTAGCCAGGTCATTAGGGCACTACCATGTTTCTTGATTTTTTAGGTCTTAGCCAGCTCAAGGGGCGCTTTGATGGTCCTAGTTTGTCGGCTCATTGTGGGCACAACCAAGTTTTCTACTTATTTTTAGGTCTTAGCCAGCTTAGGGGGTGCTTTGACTACCTTGGTTAGTCAGCTCATTAAGAGCACGACCAAGTTTACTTCATATTTTTAGGTCTTAACCATCTCATGCAGCGTTTTGACCACCTTGGTTAGTCAGCTCATTATGGGTATGACAAAGTTTTCTTTATCTTTTTAGGTCTTAGCAAGCTAATGAGGCGCTTTGTCCGCCTTGGTTAGTCAGCCCATTAGGGCACTTCCATGTTTTCTTCATATTTTTAGGTCTTAGCCAGCTCATGGGGCGCTTTGACCGCCTTGGTTAGTTAGCTCATTAATGGCACAACCAAGTTTTCTTCATATTTTTAGCTGTTAGCCAGCTCTTGGGGCGCTTTGACCACCTTGGTTTGTTAGCTCTTTAGGGCATTACTAAGTTTCTTCATTTTTTAGCTCTTAGCAAGCTCAAGGGGCACTTTGCCCGCCTTGGTTAGTCAGCTCATTAAGGGAACAACAATGTTTTCTTCATATTTTTAGGTCTTAGTCAGCTCATGGGGCTCTTTGACCGCCTTGGTTAGTCAGCTCATTAAGGGTATGATCAAGTTTTCTTCATATTTTTAGGTCTTAGCCAGCTCAAGGGATGCTTTAACCGCCTTGCTTAGTCAACTCATTAAAGCACTATCAAGTTTCTTCATGTTTTAAGGCCTTAGCCAGCTCATGGGTGGCTTTGACCGCCTTGGTTAGTCAGCTGAATTAAGGGTACGACCAGGTTTTCTTCATATTTTTTGGTCTTAGCTAGCTCTTGCGGCACTTTGATCGCTTTGGTTAGTCAGCCCATTAAGGGCACGACCAAGTTTTCTTCATCTTTTTAGGTCTTAGCTAGCTTATGGGGTGCTTTGACCGCCTTGGTTAGTCAGCTCAATTAAGGGCACGACCTAGTTTTCTTCATATTTTTAGGTCTTAGCCAGCTCATGGGGTGCTTTGACCACCATGGTTAGTCAGCTCAATTAAAGGCTCAACCAAGTTTTCTGTATATTTTTTTGTCATAGCCAGCTTATGGGGCACTTTGACCACTTTGGTTAGCCAGCTCAATAAGGGTACCACCAAGTTTTTAACATGTTTTTAGGTCTTAGCCAGCTCATGGGGCGCTTTGACCGCCTCGGTTAGCCAGGTCATTTGGGCACTACCATGTTTCTTCATTTTTTAGGTCCTAGCCAGCTCTTGAGGCACTTTGACTGTCTTGGTTTGTCAGCTCATTATGGGCACAACCAAGTTTTCTTCATATTTTTAGGTCTTAGCCAGTTTAGGGGGCGCTTTGACTACCTTGGTTAGTCAGCTCATTAAGGGCACGACCAAGTTTACTTCATATTTTTAGGTCTTAACCAGCTTATGGGGCGCTTTGACCACCTTGCTTAGTCAGCTCATTATGGGTACGACCAAGTTTTCTTCATATTTTTAGGTCTTAGCAAGCTCAAGGGGCGCTTTGACCGCCTCGGTTAGTCAGCTCATTATGGCACTACCAAGTTTCTTAATATATTTAGGTCTTAGCCAGCTCATGGGGAGCTTTGACCTCCTTGGTTAGTTAGCTCATTAAGGGTACGACCAAGTTTTCTTCATATTTTTAGCTCTTAGCCAGCTTTTGGGGCGCTTTGACCGCCTTGGTTAGTCAGCTCATTAGGGCACTACCAAGGTTCTTCATTTTTTAGCTCTTAGCCAACTCAAGGGCTGCTTTGACCGCCTTGGTTAGTCAGCTCATTAGGGGAACGACCATGTTTTCTTCATATTTTTAGGTCTTATCCAGCTCAAGGGGCGCTTTGACCGCCTTGGTTAGTCAGTTCATTAAGGGCACGACCAAGTTTTCTTCATATTTTTAAGTATTAGGCTGCTCATGGGGTGCTTTGACCGTCTTGGTTAGTCAGCTCATTAAGGGTACGACCTTGTTTTCTTCACATTTTTAGGTCTTAGCCAACTCATGGGGCGCTTTGACTGCCTTGGTTAGTCAACTCATTAGGGTACTACCAAGTTTTCCTCATATTTTTAGGTCTTATCCCGCTCATGGGGCGCTTTGACCGCCTTGGTTAGTCGGCTCATTATGTGCACGACCAAGTTTTCTTCATATTTTAGCGTTTTAGCAAGCTCATAGGCTGCTTTTCACGGCCATGGTTAGTCAGCTCATTAGGGCACTACCATGTTTCTTCACATTTTTAGGTCTTAGCCAGCTCATGGTGCACTTTGACTGCCTTGGTTAGTCAACTCATTAAGGGCACAACCATGTTTTCTTCATATTTTTAGGTCTTAGCCAGCTCATGGGGCACTTTGATCGCCTTGGTTAGTCATCTCATTAGGGCACTAGCAAGTTTCTTCAATTTTTAGGTCTTAGCTAGATCATGGGGCGCTTTGACCACCATGGTTAGTCAGCTCAGTAAGGGCACGACCAAGTTTTCTTCATATCTTTAGCTCTTAACCAGCTCATGGGGCACCTTGATCGCCTTAGTTATTCAGCTCATTAGGGGCATGACCAAGTTTTCTTCATATTTTTAGCTCTTAGCCAGCTCTTGGGGCGTTTTGACCACCTTGGTTAGTCAGCTCATTAGGGTACTACCAAGTTTCTTCATTTTTTAGCTCTTAGCCAGCTCAAGGGGCACTTTGACCGCCCTGGTTAGTTAGCTCATTAAGGGCACGACCAAGTTTTCTTCATATTTTTAGGTCTTAGCCAGGTCATGGGGCACTTTGAATGCCTTTATTAGTCATCTCAGTCGGGCACTACCAAGTTTCTTCATTTTTTAGGTCTTAGCCAGATCATGGGGTGCTTTGACCACCATGGTTAGTCAACTCATTAAGGGCACGACAAAGTTTTCTTCATATCTTTGGCTCTTAACCAGCTCATGAGGTGCTTTGACTGCCTTGGTTAGTCAGCTCATTAAGGGTACGACCAAGTTTTCTTCACATTTTTCGTTCATAGCAAGCTCATGGGGTGCTTTGACCACCTTGGTTAGTCAGCTCAATTAAGGGCGCGACCAAGTTTTCTTCATATTTTTTTGTCTTAGCCAACTTATGGGTCACTTTGACAACTTTAGCTAGTCTGCTCATTAAGGGCACGACCAAGTTTTCTTGATGTTTTTAGGTCTTAGCCAGCTCTTGGGGCGCTTTGTCCGCCTTGGTTAGTCAGCTCATTAGGGCACTACCAAGTTTCTTCATTTTTTAGGTCTTAGCTAGCACAATGGGCGCTTTGACCGCCTTGGTTAGTCAAGTCAATTAAGGGCATGACCAAGTTTTCTTCATATTTTTACGTCTTAGCCAGCTGAAGGGGCGCTTTGACCACCTTGGTTAGTCAGCTCATTAAGGGTACGACCATGTTTTCTTCATATTTTTAGGTCTTAGCCAGCTCATGGGGCGCTTTTACCGCCTTGGTTATTCAGCTCATTTGGGTACTACCAAGTTTTTTTCATATTTTTAAGTCCTAGCCAGCTCATGTGGCGCTTTGACTGCTTTGGATAGTTAGCTCAATATGGGTACGACCAAGTTTTCTTCATATTTTTAGGTCTTAGCCACCTCTTAGGGCGCTTTGTTCGCCTTGGTTAGTCAGCTCATTAAGGCACTACCAAGTTTCTTCGTATTTTTAGGTCTTAGCCAGCTCTTGGGGTGCTTTGACCGCCTTGGTTAGTCCGCTCATTAAGGGCACCACCAAGTTTTCATCATATTTTTCAATCTTAGTCAGCTTGTTGGGCATTTTGACCGCCTTAGTTAGTCAGGTCATTTGGGCACGACCAAGTTTCAATATTTTTCGTTCCTAGCCAACTCATAGGGCACTTTCACCGCCTTGGTTAGTCAGCTCATTTGGGATACGACAAAGTTTCTTCATATTTTTAGGTCTTAGCCAGCTCATGGAGTGCTTTGGCCGCCTTGGTTTAGTCAGCTCAATTAAGGGCACGACCAAGTTTTCTTCATATTTTTAGGTCTTAGCCAGCTCATGGGGTGTTTTGACCGCCTTGGTTAGTCAGCTCAATTATGGGCACTACTAAGTTTTCTTCATATTTTTAGGTCTTAGCCAGCTCATGGGGTGCTTTGACTACCATGGTTATTCAGCTCAATAAAGGGCTCAACCAAGTTTTCTACATATTTTTTTATCTTAGCCAGCTTATGGGACACTTTGACCGCTTTGGTTAGTCAGCTGAATAAGGGCACGGCCAAGTTTTTATCTTGTTTTTAGGTCTTAGCCAGCACTTGGGGCACTTTAACCGCCTTGGTTAGTCATCTCATTAGGGCACTACCAAGTTTCTTCATTTTTTAGGTCTTAGCCAGCTGAAGGGGTGCTTTGACCGCATTTATTGGTTAGCTCATTAAGGGTGCGACCAAGTTTTCTTCATATTTTTAGCTCTTAGCCAGCTCTTGCGGCACCTTGACCACCTTGGTTAGTAAATTCATTAGGGCACTACTAAGTTTCTTCATTTTTTAGCTCTTAGCCAGCTCATGGGGTGCTTTGACTGCCTTAGTTTAGTCAGCTCAATTAAGGGCACAACCATGTTTTCTTCATATTTTTAGGTCTTAGCCAGCTCAAGGGGTGCTTTGACTGCCTTGGTTAGTCAGCTCGTTAAGGGCACGACCAAGTTTTCTTCATATTTTTAGGTCTTAACCAGCTCATGGGGTACTTTGACCACCATGGTTAGTTAGCTCAATTAAGGGCTTGACCAAGTTTTCTTCATATTTTTAGGTCTTAGGTAGCTCATAGGGCTCTTTGATCGCCTTGGTAAGTCATCTCATTAGGGCACTACCAAGTTTCTTCATTTTTTAGGTCTTAGCTAGATCATGGGGCACTTTGACCACCTTAGTTAGTCAGCTCAATTAGGGTACGACTAAGTTTTTATCTTCTTTTTAGGTCTTAGCTAGCTCATGGGGCACTTTGACCGCCTTGGTTAGTCAACTCATTAGGGCACTACCAAGATTCTTCATTTTTTAGGTCTTAGCCAGCTCAAGGGGCGCTTTGACCGCATTTGTTAGTTTTCTCATTAAGGGTGCAACCAAGTTTTCTTCATATTTTTAACTCTTAGCCAGCTCTTGGGACGCTTTGACTGCCTTGGTTAGTCAGCTTATTAAAGGCACAACCAAGTTTTCTTCATATTTTTAGGTCTTAGCCAACTCATAGGGCGCTTAGACTGCCTTGGTTAATCAGCTCATTAAGGGCACGACCAAGTTTTCTTTATATTTTTAGGTCTTAGCCAGCTCAAGGGGTGCTTTGACCGCCTTGGTTAGTCAACTCATTAAGGGCACGACCAAGTTTTCTTCATATTTTTAGGTCTTAGGTAGCTCATGGGGCTCTTTGATCGCCTTGGTAAGTCATCTCATTAGGGCATTACCAAGTTTCTTCATTCTTTAGGTCTTAGCCAGATCATAGGGTACTTTGACCACCTTAGTTAGTCAGCTCATTAAAGGCACGACCAAGTTTTCTTCATATGTTTAGCTCTTAACCAGCTCATGAGGCGCTTTGACCACCTTGGTTAGTCAGCTCATTAAGGGCACGACCAAGTTTTCTTCATATTTTTAGTTGTTAGCCAGCTCATGGGGTGCTTTGACCACCTTGGTTAGTTAGCTCAATCAAGGGCTCGACCAAGATTTCTTCATATATTTTTGTCTTAGCCATCTTATGGGGCACTTTGACTGCTTTGGTTAGTCAGCTCATTAAGGGCACGACCAAGTTTTCTTCATGTTTTTTGGTCTTAGCCAAATCTTATGGCGCTTTGTCTACCTTGGTTTGTCAGCTCATAGGGGCACTACCAAGTTTCCTCATATTTTTAGGTCTTGGCCAGCTCGTGGGGCGCTTTGAATGCCTTGGTTAGTTAGCTCATTAAGGTCACGACTAAGTTTTCTACATATATTTATATCTTAGCCTGCTCATGGGGCGTTTTAACCGCCATGGTTAGTCAGCTCATTAGGGCCCGACCAAGGTTCTATATTTTTAGGTCCAAGCCAGCTCATGGGGCGCTTTGACCACCTTGGTTAGTCAGCTCATTAGGGGTACGACCAAGTTTTCTTCATATTTTTAGGTCTTAGCCAACTCATGGGGTACCTTGACCGGCTTAGTTAGTCGGCTCAATTAAGGGCACGACCAAGTTTTCTTCATATTTTTAGGTCTTAGCCAGCTTATGGGGCATTTTGACCGCCTTGGTCAGTCAGCTCATTAAGGGCACAACCAAGTTTTCTTTATGTTTTTAGGTCTTAGCCAGCTCTTGGGGTGCCTTGACCGCCTTAGTTAGTCAGCCCATTAAGGGTACGACCAAGTTTTCTTCATGTTTTCAGGTCTTCGCCAGCTCATGGTGCGCTATGACCACCTTGGTTAGTCAGCTTATTAAAGGCACAACCAAGTTTTCTTCATATTTTTAGGTCTTAGCCAACTCATGGGGCGCTTAGACTGCCTTGGTTAGTCAGCTCATTAAGGGAACGACCAAGTTTTTACATTTTTAAGTCTTTGCCAGCTCATGGGGCACTTTGACCGCCTTGGTTAGTCAGCTCATTAAGGGCACGACCAAGTTTTATTCATATTTTTAGGTCTTAGCCACCTCAAGGGATACTTTGACCGCCTTGGTTAGTCAGCTCATTAAGGGCATAACCAAGTTTTCTTCATATTTATAGGTCTTAGGCAACTTGTGGGGCACTTTGACCGCTTTGGTTAGTCAGCTCATTAAGGGCACAACCAAGTTTTCATATTTTTAGGTCTTAGCCAGCTCATAGGGTGCTTTAACCGCCTTAGTTAGTCAGCTCATTAGGGCACGACCATGTTTCTATATTTTTAGGTCTTATCCAGCTCATGGGGCACTTTGACTGCCTTGGTTAGTCAGCTCATTAGGGGTACGACCAAGTTTTCTTCATATTTTTAGAGTTTAGTCAGCTCATGGGGTGGTTTGACCGCCTTGGTTTGTCAGCACAATTAAGGCCACGACTAAGTTTTCTTCATATTTTTAAGTCTTTGCCAGCTTATGGGGCATTTTGACCGCTTTGGTTAGTTAACTCATTAAGGGCACGACCAAGTTTTCTTCATGTTTTTAGGTCTTAGCCAGCTCATGTGGCGCTTTGACCGCCTTGGTTAGTCAGCCCATTATGGGCACGACCAAGTTTTCTTCATCTTTTTAGGTCTTAACCAGCTCATGGGGCACTTTAACCGCCTTGGTTAGTCAGCTCATTAGGGGCATGACCAAGTTTTCTTCATATTTTTAGGTCTTAGCTAGCTCATGGGGCGCTTTGACCGCTTTGGTTAGTCAGCTCATTAAGAGCACGATCGAGTTTTCTTATTTTTAGCTCTTTGCCAGCTCATGGGACGCTTTGACCACCTTGGTTAGTCAGCTCATTAAGGGCACGGCCCAGTTTTTTTTCATATTTTTAGGTCTTAGCCAGCTTAAGGGGTGCTTTAACAGCCTTGGTTAGTCTACTCATTAAGGGCACGACCAAGTTTTCTTCATATTTGTAGCTCTTAGCCAGCTCGTGTGGCGCTTTGACCGCCTTGGTTAGTCAGCTCATTAAGGGCACATTCAAGTTTTCATATTTTTAGGTCTCAACCAGCTCATGGGGCGCTTTGACCGCCTTGGTTAGTCAACTCATTAAGGGCACAACCAAGTTTTCTTCATTTTTTTATGTCTTAGCCAGCTCATGGGGTGGTTTGACCGCCTTGGCTAGTCAGCTCAATTAAGGGCACGACCTAGTTTTCTTCATATTTTTAAGTCTTAACTAGCTCATGGAGTGCATTGACCACCATGGTTAGTCAGCTCAATTATGGGCATGACCAAGTTTTCTTCATATTTTTAGGTCTTAGCCCGCTCATGGGATGCTTTGACTACCATGGTTAGTCAGCTCAATTAAGGGCTCGACCAAGTTTTCTGCATATTTTTTGGTCTTAGCCAACTCATGGGGCGCTTTGACCACCTTGGTTAGTCAGCTCATTAAAGGCATGACCAAGTTTTTTTCATATTTTTATGTCTTAGCCAGCTCGTGGGGTGCTTTGACCTCCTTGGTTAGTTAGCTCATTAAGGGCACGACCAAGTTTTCTTTCATTTTTCAAGTCTTAGCCAGCTCAAGGGGCGCTTTGACCACCTTGGTTAATCGGCTCATCGGGGCACAACCAAGATTCTCGTTATTCTTTTTTAGAGATTTTTGCCAATTCGCAAAGGCACTTCCCATTGTCGTTCTAAGCCCTCATCAAGTGACTTAACGTTCCTTAGGATAGAGTCATCGTGAGGCAAGAACGGTGTCTCTTTTGTCTTTGTAGCAAAGTTTTGCTCAAATTTTACTACAAAGAGGGGTAGCTGTTGACACCTAATTTTTGCCCCTCTGATGTCTTAATTTTTACTTTTACAAAAATGGTCCTTATTCAAAAAAATGGAAAAAAAAAACTAATAAAAGATAAAAAGAAAATAAAAATTAACAAATAATGAAAATACCAAAAAAAAAAAGAAAAGGAAAAATTGTAAAGATTTCGTAGATTTTTAGGAAGTAATTTATATTAGGAATAATTAGTTTTAGTTTTAGTTTAGTTGAAAATTTTATTTTAGGGATTCTGATAATTTAAATATAATTTAATTGTAATGAATGTCAAAGCACAAGCCAACGGCCTAACGGATAAGTAGCGGAGTATTTAGGTAGATTTAGTTGGAGGTCACGAGTTCAAGTCTCAGCAGGCACCTATGTCTTTATTTTTCTAACTTTGTAGAATCGAGACGAAAATCAGTTTTATATCTAATCAAATCATATGAATATTAGTTAAATCATATTTAAATTAAATTTGAATCTAATTTAATTAACAAATTAGATATAATTACATAAGATATGATATGATACGGTAGAGATTATATAAACACATACACAGGCTGTAGCAGACACGAAAATAAAAACCCAACAAAAAAACAGAAACAGCAGCATAAACGTTCAACATCCACACGCCTGCAGCAGTAGCATCGGCCAACGTCCAACATCCACACGACTGCAACAGCAGATCAGCCTTACATCTCCTTCTTCAATCCCCAGCCACACAGCAAATCAGCCTTACGTCTCCATCTTCAATCCCCAGCCACACAACTCTGCAATCGTAAACCCCCCCCCTGTTGGACACCACGTTCCTAACCACCATTTGTTTGCACACGGATAACAACAGTAGCAGAACAGCAGCCCATACAGCAACAGAGCAGTAGCCTACAAAGCAATAGAACAGCAGCCTACACAGTAGTAGCAGCCACAGTTAGTCCACAACCGATCCGCCACCAACGCCTAAAACGGATCCCCTACTGACGCTTGAAACAAATCAGCCACCGATGCTTGAAACAAATCCCCCACCAACGCCTATCCTTAATTAAGCCAATGACAGCAACAACTTGGACCAATACTGTTCCACATCTACCGCCCTAAACATAGGCCTTAAACAAAACTATTTTCCATCTGACCAACGACAAGTCCACAACTCAAACAGCAAGTCACACGCACCATCGCATAAGTGAATAACTAAACAAGTTCAGGTTCGATTCTTTTCTTTTTTATTTTTTTTAATTTTTATTTTTTTTCTTCTTTAGTTAATTATTTGTTTATATCATTATTTTTTAGATCCTCGGTTATTTAACATAGATATATATATATATATATATATATATATATGAGTATATTAGTTTGCTAGTAACAATATAGATATATATATTAACTTAGGTTTTTTTATTATGTTTTTCATGATTTCCTCACTTAGAAAATTGATTTATTTTGAAAAGAAAATAATAATAATATTTTTTTTTAAATAGGATTTTTGGAGATTTTTTTTTTTATAAAACAATAATATTCAAGAGTTAGGACCCCATTAAATTTCTTTTAAATAAACCGAAATAAATTAAAATGTAAACTTGGATGGTTTTCAAAAATTAAAATAAACCAACGCACTAAAGATTTTTTTGAAAGAACTACAATCGTCTGATCCCGGCTAGCGGGTACATAGACACCTTCGGGGCGATGATAAAATTTGTAAAAACTTAGGTTCTTTTTTTTTTCTTTTGATTTTATTTATTTTTTTATTTTAAATATTATAATTAGAAAAATAATCCTAATTTCAGTAATAAATAGTGGCATCCGTTAGGATTTAATAGGTTAGCCCCCGAATTCAAAACTCTCTAGTTCTTTATTAAATTTGAAATCAAAGATCGGTAGCTAAATCATAACCAATCCACTCAATTGGTTATGATTTTTTTTCTTTTCCCAACTTCGGTCGGGTGGCGACTCCAAAAAAAAATAATAATTTTCAATAAAAAACCGGAATTTCTCAATTTCTTTAGTCGAGGATTAATATTAGATGAGTTAGGGTTTAGTATTAATCAAGAATGGAGAAATTAATTTTAAATAGAAAACCGGAAATCTGGCTCGACAATGGTCAAAATTTGTTATTGTCAAATTGTGTTCCATTATTCATAATTATTAGAAATTGGACCATAATCCTTAATATAATGAAGTTGAAAACAAAGACCTCAATCCTTTGCTTAGTGATCCTTGCTAATGCTTCGACCTTTGCCCACTTTGTAAAATAATCCACAATAATAATGATGAATTGTCGTTGGGCTATAGACTTTAGAAATGGTCTGAGTATGTCTAATCCTCATTAGGTAAAAGGTTAAGGATTGGTTAAGTAGCACAATTCAATATAAGGCACATGACTTATTGATCCTTTCTGGAGAATTAGATAGTCTTCCTGATCATGCTTCTAGCATTATGGACAATGTTAAATAGATGTTCTCACATCATCTTTGATTGTTGGCCAATAATAGCTAAGTTGTAGGGCATAGATATACAATGTTTGTACTTTCACATGGTTGTTACATATATCACCGTATAGCTTAGATAATACCCATTGTACATCTTTCGGAGGAAGGCATCGAAGATAAGGTTGAGAAATGCTGCATTTGTACAACTGATCATCTATCAGTGTGTAATTTGTGGCTTGATAAATCAATCTTCAAGCCTCTTTCCTATCATTAAGGAGGACACCATCTTTCAAATAATCTATAATCGGATTTATCCAAGACTTCTCTTTTTGGCAAGGAGCTAGTTCACATCTTTGCAGAACAACTGGTGAACTCTTGTGTAGGGGAAACTTGACAAAAAGTTTGTTGCTCAAATTGGGAAATGCCATATTGGCCAACTTTGATAACTTATCGGTGGTGATGTTCTTTCTCCTTAGTATTTTGTGAATTAAAAAGGACTAAAATTCTTCCATGAGCACTTATACTATCAATAAGTACTTGCTCATTTCTTCTTCCTTTGCTACATAACTTCCTTTGATTTGGTTCATAACAAGTTGTGAATTGGAGAAAACTTTAACTTCCTCAACACTAACCTCATTTGCTAATCCAAGTCCTACTATTAGGGCTTTATACTCTGCTTCATTATTACTGGTTGGAAATTCAAATTTCAAGGCATAATTAACTTTGACATTGTAGGGTCCTTGTAGAATAAGACCTATACTACTTCCTTCTCTAGTCGAAGAACCATCAACATAAAGATTCCATAATGGCTTCTCGATGATTTCCATGCTGTCTTCTTCACCTGTAAAGTTAGCCAAAAAATCGACCAACACTTAAGCTTGTAATGCCATTTCGAGTTTATATTGTATGCTATGGGCACTTAGCTCCAATGAATATTTCATCATCCTTCCTAAAGAATCTGGTTGTTGCAATGGTTGCCGCAAAGGTTGATCAGTATGGACTATGATTTTGTAAGCCTTAAAGTATGGTTTCAACTTCTTTGTCGAGAGAACCGCTGCTAACATAAATTTCTCAATTTTGGTATATTGATGCTCTAGTCCTTAGAGGACATGACTCACATAATAAATTGGCTGATGCTCCTTCCCATTGATTCAGACCAACATAGAGGAAAGTGCTCGGCTACTAATTGACAAGTATAAATATAAATTCTCTCCTAGAATCATTGTTGAAAGTATTAGTGGTGACGCAAGAAAATCTTTAAGCTGGTTGAATGCTCTTTCGCACTCATCTATCCACTTGAAATCTTTTAGATTCTTTAAAATTTTAAAGAATTTTATACACCCATCTGCACTTATTGACACAAACCTATTAAGGGTGGCTATTCATCCAGTTAGCTCCTAAACCTTCTTGATAGTACAAGGAGACTTCATGTTTTTTATTGCATCAATCTTCCCTCGATTCGCATCAATACCGCGCTGAGTGACCATGTAACCTAAAAAATTTTTTGAAGTAGCACCAAAGATGCACTTCTATGGATTCAACTTCATATTGTATCTCCTTTAAGTACTAAATGTCTCCTCAAGATCAATGACATGCTGATCCTCTATCGTACTTTTCACAATCATATCATTGACATATACTTCAACATTTCGATGGATTGTAGCTTGAACACCATAGTTACAAGCCATGGATAAGTTGCTTCGATGTTTTTTAGCCTGAAGGGTATTATTATATAACGGTATGTTCTAAAGTGAGTGACGAATTGTAATATCCCAGGATTTTGAGCTACCTCAATAATCCTAGAATTTGAGCCCTTAAATTTAGGGCACTAGGCTATATTATCTGTTTTATTTTAAAATTTACAATAAAGTTAAAAAAGTTAGACGAAGTAATTTAAGTAAAGTCAATTTTTCAAAATAAGCTATATAAAAATATTAATTTGGAAAAAAACGTTAATTTATCAATAAAGCCAATAATCATAAAATTTGAGCTTTTAGATATAACTGGATATTAGAGATAAGTTAATTAACTTTAAAAATTAATAAATGAAATTGAATTATACATAATATACATGTGATATACATTATATGTATTAAATATATACATATAATAATAATAAATTATCGAAATTAGGTAAAATAGTGGAAGATTAGTAAAAAATGAATGGATGAGTCATCAAATGATGTAGCAATAGAGGATTAATTAGAAATGATGAGTCAACACTAGAAAATGATACATGTCACCTAGAAAATTAGAAAATTGACATGTAGCATACATATGTTCAATTTTTATCAAATCAAAAAAATTTCAAACACTATAAATAGGTCCTAAACCCTCATTTACAACATTTTAGAACTCTAAAAATACAAGAATATAATTTAGAAAAATTAGAAAATAATTTGGAAAAAATAGAAGAAATTAGTGGGAAAATATGGTGAATTACATTTCCTAAAGCTATAGGTAACCTGACAAAGAGCCACTTGGGACTTAAAGTTGTGGTGAAAAGAGAAAGTGGGCCAACATAAGATGGTGGCACGAGAGTGATCAGAGCATCGTGCGTTAATGAGCCAAAATTAACTGCCTGATTTTCATTAATTCATTAAAAATATCAAATTAGCTCATAAAATTATGAAATTTGGTTTTCCTAGGTTATTTTATATGTACTTTCATGTGGTAATTTTATTTGCCTAAAATAACATTGATTTATGCTATTTTCTTAAGAATGTGTCATGTTTAGATGAATTTTAAATAAAATTTTCAAAATATTAAATAATGTTACTTTAGCCTAAAAAATTTTGTATAACACACTTATATAGTTTATTAAATTTTAGTAACAAGAATTTTTGAAAATATCCATGTTTACTAAATTTTATAATTATTTTGAATAAAATTGTCAATTTTACCTAATTATTGATATAATTAGTTTTTGATGAAATTAATGAATGAGCCCTATATGTTTAGAATTCTAAATGTTTATAATGATATTTGAAATATTTAATTTTTATCTCACACATAAATTTTTTTATTTTCTCTAAAATTGCTATTTTCATAAAAATAGATAATAACTAGTTTAGTGTAATTTATGGTCAATAATTAAACTACATATTTTTATGAGTCCATAAGATTTTATGTGAAATTAATCAAGCTTGTATACTATTTATTACGTATTTTCCTAATATAAGCTTATATATTGGCTTAATATGTAATATAGTTATTAGTATTATTAAAATATTTATCAAATCTATATCAAATAAACACTTCGGGGTATATTAAAGGTTGATGGATAAGTTTGGAAAGTATGATTTTTAGGGTTTTTATTTCAATACTAAAGCTTACTTGGGTCAATTACGGAGTTAGGATAACGTACAGTTGAGTTGTAATGAGAAAAGGATATTTTTGCACTTTTGAAAATATTGATAGACTTGATTCTTAAGATATCTTAATAGTACTTGAAATAATGATCATGACGACATAAAGTTTACTGAAATTGAATAGGAAATGAGTAAGATAAGGTTACATGAAGTTTAAAGGGATGGTAAGGAAATTTATGAGAATTTAGATTTGACCGGTACATACTTGGAAGCTATGTTTATATTTTCATAGGTGTTATAAGTAAGAAAGGACCACATAGCAAAGTTTAGGATTTTGTACTCATGCTAAGCTTAGGTAAGTGGATTTAACTCATGCTTGGAATAGATATATTGCTACTCGTAACACTTCATGTTGTTTGATGTTGTGTTGATTGAATATGAGTATATCTTAGATGAATTGATATGCTACTATGGTGAATACTGGTATGATGATTATGAATGACAGTAACTATACCTTAGTTAAATTGTTATGTTGCTACATTAGGTAATGAATTGTGTCTACAAATGATTATGTTGATTAGGGAATTTGAGTGATTGCTAACTCAATCTTCTAGATATTTACCTAAGTAAACCCTAAGTAAGATACTAGAATTCTACTAGGGAGAGTTCAAAAACTAGATTCAAAACCCTAGGTTGAATAAACCTAAAAGACTTATTGTCTTAAGTGATATTCTTGAGTTGCTATTGCATCTTATTGTATGGCATGGTACAAAAGGGACCTATGAGTTAAGACTTTTAGAATGAGGCTTCTAAGTGATTGTGGAAAGAATATGGCTTTATGAACTCAGTTTTTTGAAGCATACAGATTGCATTGCCTGAACATTATGATTATTTTGATAGTTAAATTTGGTAGACTATAGTGTGTGATCTAATTTAGTAGTATTGCCACTTTAATTTGGTGAACTATAGTGTGTAGTCTAATTTTGTAAAGCAAACTTAAGGGTTCTACTCCTAGGTAGCTCTTTGTTTCTCTTTTTGAAAATGATAGACTAGAGTATGTAGTCCAATTTGGTGCAATTCCTACTCTCATTCAACTCCTTATTACCCATAGGTTCCTGGACGTTGTATCTGGATGCCTTGTTATGTCGATTAACTAGAAAAAGATTAGAAGGCATAAGATATCAATGCTGATGCATGCTGCATACATAAGCATAGCATGTTGCACTATTAGTAGTAAATGCCTAGTTGGGTAGATGCATATGTGAAGTTGAACCTATGGGTTATGATTGAAATGTTTCATTTGTGATATGCAATGTTGCCTATCATATTGTCTATATTATGTTGTTTGTTATCCACTCTCACCTTGTGTTAGTAGCTGAGGAGATAAAATGTAATATCCTTAAATTGACTGTATCGTGAAGGGCCCAACACTAAGGGGGGGATATGTCTACTAAGAGCATGAGTTGGAGTCAGCGACTTTTATATGGAACCTGTACTATGTCAGGAATCCTATTATTGTGAAGATGACAAAGGAAAAATTTGATTCATGTTTTGATGTAAATATTATGTTGTACACATAAGTGGTAATAGAATATCCAACTGAACTTCGATGCAGCAACCCTACTGAACTCTGATATAGCAATCCCTTTTATCATGTAAACAATATTGTCTTTTGATAAATGAGCAGGTTGAGTTAAGTTTTCAATAGGTATTTCTATGTGATGGTACATTCCATGCTAAGCTAAGATGTGATACGAATGATGTGTGAACTTCGTCTTCCTCATCCATTTTAATTTGGTTATAGTTAGAAAAAGCATCCATGAAAGAGAATAAAGGATGTTTGGCAGTTGAATCAATCATCTGATCTATTCTCATTTGGGGGAAGTAATCTTTAGGACAAGCCTTATTAAGATCTGTGAAGCCTATGCATATGAACCACTTGTCATTAGACTTCTTAACTAATACATAGTTGGCTAGCTAAGTCAGATAAGGCTCTTCTTGAATGAATCTTGCCTTTAAGAGTTTCTAGACCTCTTCTTCAATGATATCTTATCTCTCAAGGGTGAAATGTCTTTTCCTCTATTAAATCATTTTTTCATTTGGATCGATATGAAGTTTGTATACCATAATGTCTCTAGGAGTACCCGGTATGTTTGACGAATTTTTGCTAGTAAGGTTCTCCTTATCTAGGTCGTCTTTTTAGGATCATCTCCTAATGAAATTTCCTCTGTTTCATCTTCAGCATTGTAGATACCTCATTTTTGCCACTTTTGTTTTATTATTGAGCCAAGTTAATAAAAATAAAATAAAATAATGAAAATTAAAAGAAAAATAAAAAAATATATATAAAGTGTCAAGTCGAGTTGATATCAAGTTAAGTTATATTGAGTCAAGTCGGGTCACATCTGATCAAATTAGTCGTATCGAGTTAAGTCGAGTCAAATCTTATCAAATTAGTTATATTGAGTCAAGTCAAGTCGAGCCGTATTAAGTCAAGTTGTATTGAGTCTAGTCAAGTTAAATCGTATCGAGTCAAGTTGAGTGGAACTGTTTGGGATCAAATCGAATAACGATATGCGTTGAAATTAAAAAATTCTAAAAGTCATTAAAGGATCGAGCTTTAGTAAAATAATTTTGGTCTAGTTCGATATAAAGTAGATTTTTATCTAACTTATATTGGGCTAAAGTAGTCTTAGGATTTATTAAGAGGATTGGGCTAAATCCAATTAGCTTAGATCGGGCTCGAAAAATAGAAAGCCTAGATTAAGATAGGGTTTCTAGAAACTAAGTCGAATCTTCAAAAGATCCAAAATGTATCTTCTGTATCTAAGATTCGTTATTGTATCTAGGGTTTGTTAAGATAAGAAGAGATATGAAAGATTAAATTATGGATATTATAAATAGGAATTTAACGGTGGACTTGAGGATGTTTTGTCAAAATTTCTAACACATACTCCATATTCACTTACCCATGCCTACATATCACCCTGATTTCACACTTTACACTATCTTTACTCCATTGTTCCACATAATTTCACATCCTCACTCCATTGCCCTATACAACTACACGCTATCTTAATTCCATGCCCTTCACTCATGTCAATTGAACATAGCACATCCATTGCCACACTACACCAGCACAACACTTGCCTCACTCCACTGTCAGCATCTCACACCAGCCCATACTTACACCAATCCATACCGCATACCCCACTAATCTAAAGATACATACAATTGATCCCAATTCACATACACTCATATGCCTAGCACCTTGAATAGCCACATAAGTCGATAGTCCCCTTGACTGAATACCTTCATACATGCACATCTGCCCTCAGCTTCATAAGCCACATGCCAACAACCCTAATCTCCTACACCAACTATAACATTGAACACCTACGTTGATCAAAACACTGATCCGTTAACAAACAACAATACACTAACAAGTCCACATATAGCAACACATCTTCTGCTCATGCGTAAACATATCCATATACTACACGACATTTCCTTTACTTATGTACAAACACATCTACACATTGCATGCAACGTGTCCTTTGCTCACATACACTTCGCACAATATACACGCAATGCTATATACACGAGCCACATCACGATCACACGAGATCTATGCCCACGAGCACGATGCAAACTATATGTCATATACAAACGACTCGACTTGTTTAGTTAAAAAAATTATTATTTTATTAGTTAAATTAATTATTGTTACTAATTTATTTTCCTTAGTGTAGGTTTTTTTATTATATTTTTGTCATATTGTTTGATATTTTTTAGATAGTTTCAATTTTTTTTATTCATCTAGCAATATTGCATCTTTTAACAAAAATTGCAAAAATAGTGTATTTTTCCTTTGGAATCCATATCTTTTGAGAAAATACGTACTGAGATTGTATCTTATATTTAGGATTTAGAAAAGATACGTGTCTAGATACGTATCTTAACATATCTTGCAGTTGAGATTAAGAAAATATATAAATGAAAATACATATTTAGATTATATCTTAGTAGATCATGCATATAGGATTTAGAAAAGATATCTCTTGACACGTAGTGATTTTATAAAAATAAAAAATAAAAAAATCTTAACCGAAGGTTTCAAAAAGATATTGTTAGTTAAGGTTTTCTTAGATTTGTAAAATTAGATTTTTTTAGGTTTTTTTTTTAAATAAATGGTTAAATAAACATATATCTAGCTCAATTTTCAAAAATAAAAAAAAAATTCACCTACTAAATATTCTATTAAAAGAACTACATTTGTTTGATTCTGACTAGCGGGTATGTAAGCATCTTCGAAACAATCATATATAAAAAAAAAAACTTTTTATTTCTTTTTTCTTGAAAAATTCTTAATAAATAATAATAATAAGTTCATTTACATTATATTTTGCATATCTTAGTGTTTTTAGAAAAATATAAAAATAAAGCCCATTAATTTTTTTTTTTTATATGGTGATTTAGCCCTAATAGGTTAGCCCTCGAAGTTAGTTTTTTTGATTAATTTTTTTAGAATATCTATAAACTAGTGGCCAAATTAGGGTTTTCCTAGTTGAAAATCCTAATTTCACTTTTTATCAATTAAATTAGTTGGCGACTCTAATTTTAAAATTTTTTTTAAAGAAAAATGTTTTCTTGATTTTATGTTGAGTAATTCATATTAATTGGGTTGAGCTTAATATATATTAAATTGAGGTAAATCGAAATAGGGCTTAATAGAATTGACGACTTTACTAGAGACTCTTAGTGGGCTAACCATGTAAAAATATAAAAATTAATTAATGGCCTTTTTTTTTTCCTTATTTTTCTTTATTTAATATTATAATATAGTTGTATTAACTGGTTTTTACTTATGCAAGCCTACTAAGAAAAGCCTAGCCCATTGGGCCTATCTTGAGGAATTTAGGGGGAACTTTTATTATTTATCATGTGCGTACTTAGATGTAGTTGGACCTAGGCTGTCTTAAGAACCTAGGACAGGTTACCATTGTGTAACCCTTAAGTTGTTGAGATCTTTACCCTCGCCTAGTGGTGATAGGTGAACCTACTTATACTTCGATGTAACCTACTAGACGTTTCCTTAGGAATACTAGGGGCTACAGAGCTTAAGACCCATAGATCCTACCCTTCTACATCATTGTAAAATAAAAAAAAAAGGGTTAGTAATTCTCAAATTATAGTAGCTAGAAAAGAATTATTATAACCCGTGACCAATTGGACTTTATTTTCAAAATTTAATATACTTATATTTATAAGTGTATATGGGCTTTATTTAAAAAAAAAAAAACTTTTAGCAATTAACAAACTTATATATGTAAGTTTACGTGAATATTGACTGTGGCTTTATAATAATTTTATTCTTATAATTTATTAATGATCAATCCCATTGCATTATACATGTGTATAGCATATTGCATCACATTTATTTTACATGCTATCTTGTGTAATATATGTGAGTCTTGTAGATTTTGTTTCATTTCATGAGTAATAAGTTATGTAACATAAGATTTAACAAAGAAGGCTCAAAATTAGTATAACCTCTGTACCATAATGTGCCAACTTAAAAAAAAAAAAAAAGGAAAATAAACTTTAGTATTAACTTATAATTTTTTTTTAGGGCATGTAATTATGGAAATTAGCTATAGTAAAAATTATTATCGAACTGTCACTTTTTCAATACTTTCCAACAATTTTTTTTTAAAAACAAGAAATTTCAAAATAATATTTTATGATAAAAAAAACCAGTTTCATGATAATGTTTTTTACTTAGTTGATTTCTATTACAATGCCCTACATATATCGTACTATTAGGAACTAACAAAATAAAAAAGACAAAAAAGATTTAATTATCAAATTCCAATTGTAAATTATTTCCCACCTCAAAGTCATCAATCTTATAAACATCTAAGATCTTGTTCTTCATATTTATTCATTAAGTTGTCACGCTCCCAATAGAGCTTTTTCTATGAGTCATCACCCTTATGTCATCTTTTAATGAGTCTTCCGTTGTAAAATAATTTCTATTTTACTATATTACCCTTGTAATATAATTGTCATCCTATGTTTTCAATTGTCAGTCCCAATGTTTCTAATTTTTTTTAGAGTCGTCGACATCAATCTTAGTCTTTTGAAACATAAAATTAACATTGATTTTTCAATAAAAGTTTTCAAAAAAAAAATGTTTTCAAAATTGAAAACTTGATTCTTTTTTGTTTTAAAGAATGTAGTGTTGCTAACAAAAAGGGATTTTTATAGGATTTGAAAGATTGCTTTTTTAAGTAGTATGGCCTAACTTGAAGCCTGTAATTACATATTTTATAAAAAATCAAGATGTTTGAAGCTCTTGAATAGAGAATAGCCACAATAGAAGGGATTCTAAGCAAACATAGGAAACAAGTTGAGGCCATAGCTTATACCCAAGCTTAAGTGCCAATTGACATATGATTTGAGGTAAATGAATCTAAAGAGTTGTATGAGCCCACTATCAATATGATACAACGTTTAGAAAGGTCTTTTTCTTAGTATATTTATGATTTAATAATTATTTAAATCATATAATTGATAATTTTATTATTTTAAGCTTATTTTACCTTAGTTACTTATTTTTAGCTATTTTTGAGATTTTAGACTCATTAATTTATTATTATTTTTTTTCTAATTTATTATTTTCTAATATTCCACAATATACTTATATATATATATATATATATATAAATACTTGTATAACTATATATACAAAATTTCTTGTAATATGAAAATACTAGATATAAATTTACATACATATACCTATTATTACACTTGTACACATATATNTATATGTAATTTTTTTTTCGAAACATAAAAATCATAAAAATAATCATTATAAATTAATTTTGGAATTTTATGGAAATTTATCAATTTAATTGGTACCCATTACAATTATAATTTTTACAAGTTATTTTAATGGTTTCGTTAAAAGTTTTACACGATTACGTGTTTTAGTCGATAATTGCAATCAACTACAATTATATCACTATTGAGTGATATTTAATTATTTTATAGACTTAAAGTTATAGTTTTAGAGTTTCGATCAATTTCTAGGGTTTTTATTATCGGTGTTATATTCAATTTATTAAATTTCATAAACTTTTATTATTACTAGCCTTATTGACTCATAACACAGTTTAGGTCACTTGAACTTAAATTAAGGTTCAAACTACCGATTTTCTAGGGTTTACAATTGGCATGTGAAAGCCCAACAAAGAAATACAAATCAAGGGATCATGACCCCAACAAATGGCGTGAATGTCATATGGGCCAAGTAAGGCGTACCATAGAAGACTGCTAGAAACTAAAGCATAAGGTGCAAGATTTGATCGATGCTAAAGTTATCCAACCAAATTTTCTAGAGACTGATGTGTCTATGGGCAGTGGTATCCCTAACCTAGGGACATCAAACAGTTAATCTCTAACATCGAGTATTGAGGGTTTACTATTACCATCTGACCAAGTAGCTCACTACTTGAAGCAATTGGGCATATCTCTAAAAGATTATTTCAACTAAATGAGCTAAGTTCGAAGAAGTGATAAAAATGAGGGCAAGAAGTGGAAAAGAGTTTTAGTTACTATATTTATTTCTTTTTAGAATAATCTTTTACCTTAGAGATAGGATTTATTTGAATAAAGTATTTTTCTTGTGCATTTTGTTTTTCAATGATATGCACTTAACTAAGCTTGATAGGGGCATGTCATTGGCCCTTTATTAATAAAATACTTCATGCAAGATTTGGAACAAGTGAAAATGGATAAAATGTAAACTCGGAACTTAAAATTTTCTACCTAAGGGAATGGTAACACATTACTTGAAAGGTTTAGGATGAAAAGAGGCAGCCTATGTCCTAAACACACATGAGAGTTGAGCATCACAATATGAGTACTTGAGTTCATTCTTTAAAGGAGGTATGTTTTGAACTTGATACACATGTCAAAATGATATTAGGTGTTCATTTCATCATCATTAAACATAATTATCCTTTGCAAACCCATTTGAGCATTTTTTAAAGATTTATCTTAAAATTAACTCTACCAAGAACCTCCCTACACTAGGGCAAGTAGGAGGTTATGGTCATTAATTTAGAGAAAAGGGAGTAGACTAACTTGTGCTTGCCTTAGTTTTGTCAATTCATGAGCAAATATTGTCATTGATAATTCAATTTCTTTATGATGAAGAAGAATTTCAAACCATATACACCTCACTCAGGCTTATACACTCATTTAAACACCTTAAGCCCATGGAATTTTCCTAAAAACTCTATGCCATATATACTTCTCCCAAGCATATACTCTTTGAACCTATGATTTTAGGGTTTTGAATCCCATTAAGCAAAAAACTCAATAAGGGAAGGTGAACACCTTGACCAAAGAGAGAGAGAGAGAGAGAGAGAAAGAGAGAGAGAGAAAAGAAAAAGAAGAAAAAAGAGAAAAATGTGGAAAAGAGAAAATTGAAAATATTAGTAAGGTGATCACCTTGAAAGAAGAACCAAATTGCCAATAAGGCTACAATTAGAACTTGTGAAGGATATATAAAGGCTAAACATTTTAAATTCTTAAGCTCAAAAGCAAACCCCTTATTTTATGGTCTTGCCCAATTTATCGCCTTTGATGAAACTCTTTTGACTAAAGAAATTAACTTATCTTCAGCAAAATTTTCTCGTGAAACTATGGCAAGCCCATATTTAGTCTCTCTTAGGTTCTTGGCTTGTAAACCCGAGATGGATTGCATATGATTTCCTTAAAATTAGCCAAGTACATTGGTATCCATTTGCTTAAATTATTAACCGAAAGCCTTACATTGCAAATCTAGAAAAGACTTGATTGATTAACTAGAGTCTATCATTTACAAGATATACTACAATTTTTGGAATTGATGCCGAAAGTGAAAATAAACTTGTGAGAGTGTAAGAAAATCCTATTTAACTAAATATTTCAAGTAATTGTATCTATCCCCTCAGTGGAAAATTAGGGAACAGGAGAGTGTTTTCTCAAAAATATGAATGGTTTTAATCTTAAGTTATAGATACCTAATTTTTGCCCTTTATAGTTCTAATTTTTTTTTTAATAGGGTCCTAATTCCCAAAAAAATAATAATAAATGAATAAATAAATTGAAAAATGACAAAAATACAAAAAAAATGAAAAATGAAAAAAATTATAAAGATTTTTTAGATTTTTAAACAGTAAAATGTTTTAGGATCAATCGATTTAGTTTTAATTTATTTCAAATAGTTTATTTTAGAGAGTTACGTGGTTTAAGTATAATTTAATTATACTAAGTGTCAAGGTATAAACATAGGCCAACGGCCTAACGGATAAGCATTGAAACATCGATATTGGGTTAGCTTGAGGTCACGGATTTGAATTTCACTAGGCATATCAAATCATATTTGAATCTTTTGAATCTTTATCGCATTAATTTCAAAAGATTTGGATCCCCTACGCTCAATCGATTTTCAAAATGAAATAAAAAATAAAAAACGCATATATTCAAATCAGATTTGAATCAATATAAAAGATTTGAATTTAATTTGACTTTTATCAAATCAGATATGAATTAATATAAAAGATTTAAATCTAGTTTAATTTTTACTAAATTGGGTTTAAATCGATATAAATTATTTAAATCTAATTTGATTTTTATCAAATCAAATCTAGGTCAATATAAAAGATTCGATTCGATTCGATTCGATATGATTCTAAATATTTAGTCTTGGACTTTATAAATACAAATCACATGTCATAATAGAGAATTCAATTACACACTCATCCAAAAACTTCCTCTCAACTAGTTCTTATTCATCATGCATGAACTCAAAATTCTCAACCTAACAACTCAATCTCATCCACCGTCTATTGTCCATCGCCACACAGTAACTCACTAACATTACCATCCAATCTACACCATTAGACACCATCATCGATTAGCCACACAGCTGTCATCTTGCATGAACATGTAGCATGACAACTCCACCACGACCATCAGCCAACGCCTAAGTTGCAACCTCTATTCATCACTGTCATCACAAGCGCCCTATATGCAAATTGATCCACATCACGACTAGGAGCTTCACAGCAGTAGGACAGCACTTAACGTCCAATTCACATGCCGATAAGTACGGCGCACTCCATTGTAGATCATGCAAACAGCTCACAGCATCGCGCATTCTCTCATGATCAACACGGCCAAACCTTACTGTCCGCCAACAATAGTCGCACTCCAACTTCCACTGATCCGCAATCCTACACTCGTCGAACATGACACAAACTTAATGCCCCACGCTCTCATCGAACAACCCAAGCGCAACAGCAGTAGCACTTTGCTACACGACCAAAACAGCAGCTTCACACTACTACATCAACACGAACTGCATGCCCATCCTAAGCCCTTCAACGCAGATCACTTCCGATCAGCCACTCACGAACACGAATACACCACCGCCACACTCTACTGCACTGTCTTTAGTCCATCGCCTATGCATACTGATCACTCACTGCACTCATCATGACCGCACTGCACTGTACGAGTAACTCCAACAGCACCGAGCAACACATGCATTCTGCATTGATCCACACCGACAACAGGATACGCAGTAGCAGTGATCAGTAAGCCCCAACGCTATTGTCCTTCACCGTACAGTGGGAACCAAGTTAGCCTCAGTTTTGCACAATTATTTATTTATTTATTTTTATTATTATTTTATTAGATCCTTAGTTATTTATGGTGATAACATAATATATAAGTAGGTATGTATATATTAGCTTTGTAGATTCTTTTAGTATTAGTTTTTTTATATAGATTAAGTATTATATTTTTTTTATTTATGTAGGTCGTTGTTTAATGGTAATAATATAGATATATATATATTAGCTTAGAAATTTTTAAGATTAGGTTTTTTTAGAATTATTTACATAGAAAACTATTTTTTAAATAAAAATTAATAAAAGATCCTTCTAAAAATTTTTTAGGATGTTTTAGAGCGTTTTCTTCAACACTTAAGAATTAAGACCTTTTAGTTTTTATTTGAATAAACTAAATCGGTAATAATGTAAATTCGGTCAATTTTCAAAAATTAAAATAAACTAACACACTAAAGTTTTCGAAAAGAACTATGATTGTTTGATCCAAACTAGCAGGTATGTAAGCATCTTTGAGGCGATGTTAAAATCTATAAGAACCTAGGTTTTTTATTTTATTTTCTTTTGGTTTTTATTTTTCTAAAAACAAATATATTTTGATGAATAAACCTAATTTCGAAAAGTAAATAATAGTACCCGTTAGGGTTTAATAAGTTAGGCCCGAAATTTGGAACCTTTTAATTTTTATCAAATTGAAATCAAAGACAAGTAAATAATTCGTAATCAATTTATCCAATTGATTATGATTTCTATCTTTTTCTCGACTTTAGTCGGGTAGCGACTCCAAAAGTTTTTTTTTTAATTAAAAAGAAATTGGAATTTCCCAATTTTGTCTAGTCAAGGATTAAGATTGAATGGGTTAGGGTTTAATATTAATTAGAAAGTGGGAAATGAAATTAAAAATAAGAAACCGAAAAATTCTATCAAGCCCTATTTCGGTTTTCTTTAATTTAATATATATTAAGCCTAGCTTACTTAATATCAATTACTTAACATAAAATTAAGAAAACATTTTTCTTTGAAAAAAATTTAAAAATTAGAGTCACCAACTAATTCAACTAGTAAAAAGTGAAATTAAGGTTTTCGAGTGAGAAAACTTTAATTTGACCACTAGTTTGTGGATATTCTAAAAAATTAATTTAGAAAAATTAAGTTCGAAAGCTAACTTATTAAGACTAAGTCACCATATAAAAATAAAAATTTAATAGGATTTATTTTTATATTTTTCTAAAAACACTAAGATTTGTAAAGATATACAAAATATAACTAAAATGAATTTTTTATTATGATTATTTCAAGAAAAAAGAAAAATAAAAGTTTTACTTTTTATATATGGTTGTCCCAAAGGTGCTTACATAACCACTGGTTAGGATCAAATTAACGTAGTTCTTTTTATAAAATACTTAGTAGGCAGATATTTTTTATTTTTGATAATCAAGCTAGATATATGTTTATTTAACCATTTATTTTTTAAAAATAAACCTAAAAAAAATCTAATTTCACTAATCTAAGAAAACCCTAACTAACTATATCTTTTTGAAACCTTTAGCTAAGATTTTTTATTTTTTATTTTTTTAAAATCACTACGTATCAAAAAATATCTTTTCTTAATCCTATATACAAGATCTACTTTGATATGATTTAAATACATATCTTTCATTTGTTTTTTTATTAATCTCAACTACAACATACATGTCTAGGCATGTATCTTTTCAAAAATCTTAAATGTAAGATACATATCTCAATATGTATTTTCTCAGAAGATACGGATCTCGGAGAAAAGATATACTATTTTTACAAATTTTGTTAAAAGATGCAATATGGCTAAAATGAATAAAAAAAATTGAAACTATCTAAAAAATATCAAACAATATGACAAAAATATAATAAAAAAGCCTACACTAAAAAAAATAAATTAGTAACAATAATTAATTTAACTAATAAAATAAAATAAAATTATATTTTTTTTACCTAAATGAGTTGAGTCGTGTATGTACAACGTACATCATGCGTTTGCTTGTGGTTGTGGATCTCGTATGATTGTGAAGTGGTTTATGCATATGGTAGTACGTGTGTATTGTGTTGAGTGTGCATAAGCAAAGGATGTACTGCGTGTAATGTGTGGATGTGTTTGTACATGAGCAAGGGACGTATCGTATAGTGTGTGGATGTGTTTGTGTGTAAGTAGAAGATGTGTTATAGTGTGTGGACTTGCTAACATATTGTTGCTCGTCAGGGGATTAGCGTGTTGATTTGCGTAGGTGTTTAGTGTTGTAGTTAGTGCAAGGGATTGGGGTTGTGGCATGTAGCTTGTATGGTTGAGGGGGGATATACATGTATGAGGGTGTTTAGTCAAGGGGATTGTTGGCTTATGTGGTTATTCAGGGTGCTGGGCGTGCGAGTGTTTATGAATTGGGATCAGTTATGTGTGTCTTTGGATCAGTGGGATGTATGGTACAGATTAGTGCAAGTGTAGGCTAGTGTAAGATTTTGATAGTAGAGAGAGGTAAGTGTTATGCTGGCATTTTGTTGCAATGGATGTACTGTGTTAAGTTGGCATGAGTGAAGGGTGTGGAATTAGGATAGCGTGTGGCTGTATGTGATAGTGGAGTAAGGATGTACGGCTATGTGGAATAGTAGAGTGAGGACGGTGTGGAGTGTAAAATCAAGGTGATATGTAAGCTTGGGTAAGTGAATATGTAGTGTATGTTAGGAATTTTGAAAAAGGTCCTTAAGTCTATTGTCGAATTCCTATTTGTAATATCCATAATTGAATCTTTTGTATCTCTTTCTATCTTAACAAACCTTAGATATGATAATGAATCTTAGTTACAGAAGATACGTTTTGGATTTTTTAAAGATTCGACTTAGTTTCCAGAGACCTTATCTTAATTTAGGCTTTCTATTTTTTAGGCTCGATCCAGTCCAATTTGATTTAGCCCAATAATCCTCTTAATAAATCCTAAGTCTACTTTAGCCTAATATAAGTTAAATATAAATCTACTTTCCCAATCCTTCAATGACTTTTAGAATTTATTAATTTCAACACATACCGTTATCCAATTTGATCCCAAACAACTTAACTTGGTTCAACTTGACTTAACTCGATGTGATTTGACTTGACTAGACTCAATATGACTCAATATGACTCAATTTGATATGACTAGACTTGACTCGATACGACCGATTCGATAAGATTTGACCTGACTTGACTCGATACAACTTAACTCAATATCGACTCGACTTGACACTTCATATTTATTATTTTTTTACTTTTTATTTTAATTTATTTAGTTTTTTAACCTATCTCAATAATAAAACAGAAGTAGTAAAAATGAGGTGTCTATAGCTACTCTTTTTTATGGTGAAGTTCAATTAGAACTTTATTACAAAGACAAAAGAGATACCCATTTTTGCCAAACTCTACTTCGAACTAATCAGCTAAGTTGTGTTTTATTTTGAAGAAGGGTATGATCTTAAAAGGTCAATAAATAGCCCATCTTGAAAGGATGAGGAAAAGGAATATGAATAAGAAGCTTGTCTTGAAAGAATAGAGTAAAAGATAAGGCGCTATCTTGAATGGATAAGGTAAAGGTAAGGGGTATCTATTTTGGAAGGATAGGGCAAAGGTAAGGGGTGCTTATATTGAAAGGATAAGGCTAAAGATTTAGGGTGCCTATCTTGGAAGGATAGGGCAAAAACCATTAGAGATTAAACTAACTTGTTTTGGTTTAGTGAAGATCCGAAGAGGATAGATCTCTTCGATATTTAAAAAAAACTTGTTTTAGTTTGGTGGATAATCCAAAGAGGATAGATCTCTTTGAGATTTCAAAAAAACATGTTTTAGTTTGGTGGTTGATCCGAAGAGAATAGATCTCTTCGAGATTTCCAAAGACTTTTTTTAGTTTGGTGGATGATTTGAAAACGATAGATCTCTTTAAGATTCCAAAAAACCATGTTTTGGTTGATGGATGATCCGAAGAAGATAAATCTCTTCAAGATTCTTCTTTTTTTTAGTAGATGATCTAAAGAAGATAAATGTCTTCAAGATTTCAAAAAAAAAAAAAAAACTTGTTTTGGTTTGAATGATCTAAAGAGGATAGATTACTTTAAAATTAAAAAAAAAAAAAAAACTTTGCTTGGTTTGGGTAGATGATCCAAAGAGGATAGATTTTTTCGAGATTTCCAAAAACTTTTCTTTTTTTTTGTTTGGGTAGATGATCTGAAGAGGATAGATCTCTTTGAGATTTTCAAATACCTTTTTGATTTAGGTAGATGATTCAAAGAGGATAAATCTCTTCGGGATTTCCAAATACTTTTTGGTTTGATGAATGATCCAAAGAGGATAAATTTCTTGGAGATTTCAAAAGAACTTTGCCTTTATTCTCCTAAATATCTCTTTCAAGAACTTTTAGGATAATTTTAGTTAGGAATAGAGAATTTAGCAAATAACAACCAATCGGCATAGCTCACGTTAACTCCTGATATCCACTTATTTAGAATGCAAAATATTACCAAAGGATTGTGCTTGCTTTGTTTCCTCTTTGCTTTTTTTCTTCTTTTTTTTTTTTTGGGAATAAAATCTTCTTCATAATTGAAAACTTTTGCTAATTAGTCTTGTAATTGTACCATGGTCATGTCTTGATTTTGCTTTTGTCGTCACTAAGTTTCAACTTCCACTTTCTATGATTCTTGAAAAATAACTCTCTTTTCGAAAGAAACAAGATTAAATCATTATGAACATTCGATTTCAATTTATTTGGTGATTTAAATTCATTGGTAATTGTTTGATATTTAAGTGTGTGAAGCTGAGAATTGGTGAAGTGTTTGTCGGTTGATAACGTTCTAAATTTGAGAACATTCATAGACATTAACTTTACTTGTAAACGTTAAAAGATTAACCATAAACAATTCTCAAAGAAAAATTGAAATCTTTATTGAACTCAATTTTCATAGATAATATAACTTAACTGCATTTGAATTCACAGGTCCCCTTAATTCCAGGCCATCCATTTCTATCAATACTAATGCCCCTCCTGATAATACTCTTTTCACCACATAAGAGCCTTCATAATTTAGAGTAAACTTGCCCTTAGGGTCTTTTGCATTAGGCAATACTTTCTTCAATACCAAGTCTTCTTACTTAAAATACCTCAAGCATACTTTCTTGTTAAAAGCTCGAATCATTCGCTTTTGATAACATCGACCATGACATATTGTTATAAGCCTCCTCTCATCTAAGAGGTTCAAATGCCCCATTTGCTTCTTCACCCACTCTGCTTCATCAAGTTGAATTTTTGCCAATACTCGAAATGAAGGTATTTCTACTTCAACCGATAGTATCGCTTCAGTTCCATACACCAATGAATAAGGTGTTGCACTTGTAAAGGTTCTAACTGAGGTTTTGTAAGCCATAAGAGCAAAGAGAAGCATCTCATGCCAATCTCTATAAGTGATTGCCATCTTCTTAATGATTCTCTTCATATTCTTATTAGAGGCTTCAACTACCCCATTCATCTAAGGTTGATACAAAGTTGAGTTTCTGTGATTGATCTTAAATTGTTTACACACTTCATCTATCAACTTGTTATTCATATTCGACCCTTTGTCTACAATAATGGACTCAAGTGGACCATATCTTGCAATAATGTCTCTTGTCAGAAACCTGACTACTACTCTTTTGGTCATTGTGGCATATAACATTGCTTTTACTCATTTGGTAAAATAATTGATTGTAACTAGAATGAATCTATGCTTGTTTGAAGCTATTAGTGAAATTGGACCAATCATATCCATCCCTTACATTAAGAAAGGCCAAGGAGTCAATAACACATGCAATTCTTAGGGAGTAGAGTCGATTTTATTAGCATATACCTAATATAGGTGGTAGTGCCTCACGTACTTGATACAATCTAATTCCATTATCATCTAAAAATATCCTATCCTCATGATTTTTCTAGCTAACATGTATCCATTCATATGAGGACCACAGACTCCTTCATGTACTTCTTTCATTAATTTCTTAGCTTCTTCTTCATCCACAGATCTTAGCAACGTTGTATCTGGTGATCTTTTATACAGCACAGCTTCACTTGACGAGAAATTAGTAGCAAATCTCCTTGAAGCTTTTTTGTCTTTTCTATCAACTTTATCAAGGAATTCACCCAATTGAAGTAACCTTTTGATATCATAATACCAAGGCTTCTTTGATTCCTTCTCTTTAATTGTCAAACAAAAAGCTGATTTTACCTCCATCCTAATCTTTAAGGGCTGACTTTTTATCCCATCTATGACTTTCTCCATTGACGTTAGTGTGGCTAGTACATTAGCAAATTGATTTTAGGTTCTTGGAATATAAGTAAATGAAATTTCTTAGAATCTCTCAATCAGCTTGGTTAAATGCTCATATTAACTTCTCGTCTTTTGTCTTATATTCTCCTAGGATTTGAACAATTATAAGAGAGGAATCTCTATACACTTTAAGCCTTTGTAGCCTCATGTCTAAGACCATTTTGAGCCTTAAAATGTAGGCCTCACATTCTGCCACGTTGTTCGTATATGGAAATGCTAACCTTGCTGCCATGGGGAAATGGTTACCCTTAGGTGATACTGGTACTACTCCTATCTTACATTTGAACACATTGGTTGCTCCATCAAAATACATTCTCTATTCCAATTTTTCACCACTAAATTCATTTGCCACCATCACATTTTCATCAGGAAACCGAGCTTCTAGACCATCATCTTCATCTTTTAATGGGTATTCTGCCAATTAATCAGCCACTGCATGCCCTTTGACTGAACTTTGACTTACGTACTTGATATCAAACTCAAAGAGTAGCATTTTCCACTTTGATATTCTCCCAATTAATGCTAGCTTTTTTGCTGAATACCTCAATGGGTCATGTTTTTTCAACAACTCTACTAAGTAATAGAGGGAATATTGCTTAAGCTTATGTATCACCCACATCAAGGCACAACACATTCTTTCCACTTCTGAATATTTATGTTCGATTTTTATAAATTTCTTACTTAAGTAATATATGGGATGCTCTTTTTTGCCTGTCTCATCTTTTTGCCTTAGCATACATCCCATCGATTCAGGAAGGATCATCAAGTAAAGCATCAACGATTGTCTCGGTGTAGGAGTGACCCATATTAGCGGATTCATAAGATACTCCTTGATTTTAGCAAATGCTTGCCTATACTCATCATCCCATTTTATCACTGCATTTCTTCCTCAAAAGCTTGAATAATAGCTTGCATTTATCGGTTAGCTGCGATACAATCTGAGTGATGTAATTTAACCTTCCCAACAATCCTTAAACTTCGTTTACAGTCTTTGGTGTAGGTATGTTTACGATTGCCTTGACTTTATTTAGGTCCACTTCGATTCCTTTTCTACTGACTACAAAACGCAACAATTTATCTAAGGTTACTCTAAAGGTGCACTTTTCTGGATTCAACTTCAGTTGAAACTTCCTCACCCGCTTAAATAGCTTACATAAATTATCCACATGATTTTCGTTCTCTTTAGATTTGATGATCATATCATCTACATAAACTTCGATTTCTTGATGCATCATGTTATGAAATAAAGCTATCGTAGTACGCTAATAAGTTGCCATAGCATTCTTTAACCCAAAAGGCATCACACGATAAAAAAACGTTTCCTAAGTGGTAACAAAAGTGGTCTTAATTTTATCTTCTTTTGCCATCATGATCTAATTATATCCCGATAAATCATCCATAAATGAGAAAAGATGATTTCCAGCTGTGTTATCCACCAATACATCAATGTATGGTTAAGGGAAGTTATCTTTAGGTGTCACTTGGTTTAAATCATGGAAGTCCACATAGACCCTAACTTTCCTATTTTTCTTTAGCACTAGCACTACATTGGCTACCTATTCGGGGTAATTTGACACTTCTATGAACCCAACTTTTAGCAATTTCTTCACTTCTTCTTTTTTTTTTTTTTTTAAGGAATATATCTAACTTAAATCACTTAAGCTTTTACATTTTCGATTTAATATCTTCTCTTGTCGGCAACTTGTAAACTACGATGGATGAATCTAAACCGGGCATATCTTCATAGGACCAAGCGAATATGTCCAAGTATTCTGATAACAAACATGAAAGCTCCTATTTCTGATCATCTACTAAATTACGGCCAATTTTCAATTTTCATGGATTCTCTTCTGTCCCTAAATTAATCACAAGCATTGGTTCATCAATATTCGCTCTACCTTGCCAACTCTCTTGTATTTCGCTTGGAGTCTCAGTATCATCTCCAACATTTGACCTAGTAGGGCTGAAGGTAATATTGGTACTTTCATCATTTACATGCGTGAGATATCCATTATATTCATCGTTTTGATTCGATCTGAAGAGTAAAGGGAAAAGAAAAAGGATAACAAATAAATAACAAAGAAGAATTGATAAAAAGAAATGAACTAATTTTATTGAATAAATTTGAAATTGTCTAAAAGAAAATGGCATAACTAATCAAACTAATTATTGAAATTGAATGCTCTTAATTGATCTAATATTGCTTTTCTAAAGAGACCTATTAATAGGAATAGAAAACTAGTTGCATAAGGAAACTAAGATGTTAATATCTCTTTTCTTGTCTGGACTAATGTTGCATTGTTGCGCCAAAACCTTAGATAAACTGGCTACTTCAAGTTCTTCAACACCAGCTGGTATTGGGAATGTTTGATGGATGTTCGAAAAGTCCATGTGAGCATGGTGTAGGCGATCTCCTTTCTTCCCTCTAGTTTTGGTCTTCAATGCTTGGATTTCCTCTTCAATAGGCTTATATCTAAGGCTAAACATTCCAATCTACTACTTAGGTTGTTATGAGCAACCTGCACCCTCATCTTGATGTTGACATTCTTACTTTGGAATGAGTGAATATCAGGCTTCTAGCTAAGTCTACTGACTTAAGTGCTATCTTCAAAATTTCTAGATGAAAACCTAAGTTTGAGACATCTTTGTAAACTAAAAATTTTTTGTTTTTTTTTTCTCATTTTTTTGTTGTTTGCTTCTCTTTGTTTTTGTTTTTCTTTTTTTTTTTATATCTTTTTTTTAGTTTTTTTTTTCATTTTTTATTTAAAAGGAAATTATCAAAAAATAAAAAAAAAAAGAGTAATAGATTAGGTAATCAATAAAGGTTTTCATTTAATGAAGCTATAAATTTATTAATAATCATAAAATCCAACCTATACAATGAACTAAAATGAAAGAAAAGAAAACTCCTAACTAATCTTTCTAAAAAAAAAAAAAACTCAAATCCTATATGAATTAGAGGCCAATGGAGTTGGACTCGCATGAGGGATATGACTAGCCTGATCTTCTTGCGAATGTGATCTTGCTTGGTGGGTGGAAGCTAAATAAACAAATCTTTTAGGATTACCTCTAAGAAGCAGTACTTATCCAACTGGACCTCGTAGACGGGCTCGGGATTGACATTACCTTGACTTTCCTTATCTATATTATATAAAACATGAAATGATGCAATTATTTGCAATGAGACCACTAAATTTACAATAGAGCTGGATACAATATTAATAATTTTGCAGCTTTTTCAAAATTTTTTTTACAAATTACATAGCCTCACTCACTAAGAGACGATAAAAAAAGAAAAACACATATAATACAGGAAATAAAATAATCACATAGAAACGAGCATAAAATAAATCAAATATAAAAAAAATGTAGTATGCTACACACACATATAAAGCAATAGACACTAGTGATTAATAAATTATAAGAATTATTATGAACTCGTAGTCAAAGAGTATCTTTATATATAAGTAAATCCAAAATAAAATTTAAAAAGAAATGAAACTCGTGAATACTTATATATAAGGGCTACTGATTTTTTTATTTCCCCTTTTTTTTTTTGAAAAAGAACGACGAACCAATCATGGATTAATTAGGCTTTTCTTGAAATTGAAAAATGACTATCCTTTTTTCAAAAAGAATAATGCAAGAGGGTAGGGTCTATAGGTCTTAGGCTTTATAGCTTCAAGGCTTTCTAGAGAAAAACTAGTGGGCTACATCGAAGCCTAAGTAGGCTCGCCTATCATTGCTAAGCAAGGGTAAAGACCCCAATGACTTGAGTGTTATACAATAGCGGCTCGTCCTAAGTTTTTAAGGTAATCCAGGTCTAACCATATCTAAGCATGCAAATGATTGTCAATAACTAACCACCCCACTACCCCCCCACAAAATCTCCAACAAGGGCCCATTGGGCTAGGTTTTTTTCTTAAGGCCTACATCACTAAAAACCGGTTAGTATAACTATAATACAATAAAAGAAAAATTATACAAAAGCCTATCAATTAATTTTTTAATTTTTACATAGCTAGCCTACTAAGCTTCCTTAGTAGAGTTGTTAATTCTGTTGCGGCTTATTTCATTTTCCTTAATTTAATCCATATTAGGCTCAGCCCGCTTAATGTAGATTACTTGACATAAAATTAAGGAAACGTTTAAAAAAAAAAAACATTTGTTTAGGAAAAAATGTTTCCTTAATTTTATATTGAGTAATCTAAGTTAAGTGGGCTAGGCTTAATATAGATTAAATTAAGGAAAACGAAATAGGCCTCGATAGGCATTATCTATGCTGAATGACTTTCCTTTTAGGGAAGTTTCGACTTGAAAAATTTCTTAATGCCCTTATGTACAATGACCTTGCCAATTGTTGATCCCTTTTATATACCCTAACCTTAATAGGAGTAGAAAATTTAGCCTTAAGGTTAGCAATAGAAGGTATGATGTCAAATAAGTGCTCACATAGTTGTCCCATAATCATATTATATGGGGATAAACATTTGACAACTAGGAAGTTCACTTTATCCTCCTTGACATGAACATTATCTCCAATTTGGATTGGTAGAGAAATTATTTCGGTTACCCAGATAAGTTGATTGTTGAAGGCATACAAATAGTAACTATAGGATCTTAGCTATGCCTTCATGTTCAATCTCATTTGATTAAAAGTGTGTTGAAAAATAATGTCTGTCGAACCCTAGTGTCAATGAGAATTTTCCTAACCTCAAAGTTAGTGATTTTCGCGCTAATGACAAGTATGTCATCATAGGACCTTTGAATGCCTTCGAAATCTTCTTCTATGAAGGAAATGGTATTGTCGATTTTAACCTTCTTCCCCTAAATAATAGAAACATAATTAATGGTGTTAGTCAAGCTCAAAGAGCTTGATTGGCTTATAGTAGAAGGTCCGCCATCTATAGTGTTAATTATACTATTAGGGGCTCTACTAGTGCTTCCATCTCTTACATCTTTCTTGGTAAGAGTTGGTCGAGTAACATTCTCCTAATCTTTTCGTCTCCTTTGAGATGGTCACTCAATATTCTCTACATCATGTGTAAGAAACTCATGTAAGTGCCCTCATTGAATCACATCCTTAATTGCGTTCTTAAGTTGGATGCATTCGTTAGTGTTATAGCCTTTGTCATGATGGAAATCACAATATTTGTTGGAATTTCACCTTAGTGGGTTATCTCTCGTCCTTTTTAGCCATGCAATGTACCTCTATTAATATGTTTGAAATTGGATGACTAACTGGTGTGTAGATTGAATATGTTGGAATTTGTGGCCTCTTTTTCTTAGCATTAGGACAATGGTCATCATCCATTCCGAGTTGATCTTTTGCACATCTCCTCTTGTCACCATCCCAGTCTCCTCTATTTTGATCAGCTTTTTGGCAAGCCTTAATATTGTCTTCTTGTCGGATGTAAGACATGGCTTTGGTTTTGAACTCGGTAAAAGTTCTTGGCTTATTTTTGGCAAGAGACTTAAAAAAGTTTTTATGGGGCTTGATGCCATCAATAACGATATTGAGAGCTACACTCATGTTCAGTTATGAAATTTAGACCATCTCGACCATAGACCTAGTCAAATAATCTGTAATAGACTCATCTAATCTCTGGTTTATTATTTTAAGGACAGAAGAATCCTTGAAAAGAAGCTTACTCACATAGAAGTGCTAAAGAAACACTTTTACCAAATCCTTGAAACATGCGATTGTGTTTGGCTTCAAGTGTTTGAACCATGTAATTGTCGTATTCCTCAGTATTGAGGGAAAAGCTTAGCAAGCTACAACATCGCTTAAGCCATGCAATTTGGCTGAAGTATGATAGTACTCAAGGTGATCTTTAGGATCTTTAGTTCCATCATATGTTTCAAACTATGGCAACTTAATGTGCCATAGCATCAACTCATCCAAGATTTCGAGGATAAAAGGGCTTTTCTTAATTTGAAATTATTTACTCATCGTAGCAAGAGTGCTAACATGCAAGGATCTAGCATAGTGCACTTACTATGATTGCTTCCCCTTTTCATTTTTCTTGAGCACAAGGGCCGAAGGTCCCAATATAACTTTAACTTACTTTCTTAATAATTAGGGAGAATAAATCGAGTCATCATTGTTTTCGACATGGTGATCACTATGTTCTTTGTTTTAACTTGGGTAGACATTACTATAGAGAAGGATAAGGATATCTTCATGTTTTTTGCTCAACTCTTGGTTTTCTTTGACCAAGTTGAGGCAACATTGCTTTAACTTAGCCAAACATCGCTCATTAATGTGCTTACTTCCCCCCTCAAGGTAGTGGGACGAAGTACTAGCACCTACACTCTTAGTTATTATAGTTCTTGCCATGTGGGTGTAAGAAAAAATAGACTGTACCAAATGTTGTTCTATGATTTTCAGATAATTTCCTTCTTGCAAAGTATAAAGAATTAAAGGGTACTATGGCTAGTTCAGTGCAACTACTTTAATGCCTAAGTTAGTAAGTGAGCTTAGGAGAAAAATAAAGGGGGTAGTTATAGGTTATTAGATAGTTCTTACAGTGCTTCTTATTTGTATTTATAGGTAAATGTTAGGTGTTTGGAATAGTAGTTAATCACATAATTATTAGGACACGTGGAGAGCTTACGATCAAGTACATTTCTAAAATGTAGGAGTAGTGGGTGGTTATGTAATGAAATCATACTACAAGATAACTATTCGCACTACTTAAATTCAAACTAGATATGGCTATCTTGGTCGGCATCTGCCAAGAAATGAATTACTTGGCTTCTCATTAGCTGAGTGGATAAGTGAATGTAACGGATGAAATCCAACTATCAACAAAGTCTATTTTAGTTCTTATTTGGTAATATATATATATATATATATATGTATATATATATCTATATACATAACAATAAGTAACAATAATAAATAAAATAAAATAGAGAAAATGATGAAAATAAAAATTGTTTGATCACTTAGAAAAATTTTATTTTTCAAGGTAAGCAAAACAAAAGCAAAATTGATCTTTTCAAAATTAAGGCCTTTCAGATTTTCAAAAATAAAAATAGAAAAATTTAGGACCCCTTAGATATTTTCAAGAATAAAATGAAAAGCTAAGAAACATAAAGTCAAGTGTCTTTTTCAAATTAAAAGCAACTAACCCACTAACGTTTTCCAAAAGGAACTACGTATGTCTAATATCAAATAATAGATATGAAAGCACCTTTAGAGCAACATAAAAAATGAAAAAAACCAATTTTTCCACTTGAATTTAAATTATTCAATTCGTTAGCCAATGATTGAATTTCATTTTATAGGATAATTTTGAAAGATGATCTTAAGGGATCAAGTCTAAATTTAGAAAGTTGATTGTATCCATAAGGGTTTAAAAAGGTTAACCTCTAAACTTGATTTTCTAGTTCTCAAAACTATTTATAAAAATTGGTTCTATCAAAACAATAGTATCTAAATTATAATCAGTTTACCAACTTGGTTATAATTTAACTCTTTTTCTCAACTCTGATCAGGTGGTAACTTCGAAATGTTTTCAAAAAATAAAAGAAGTAGTTTTCTTTAAACCTTAATCGTTGTTAAGTATTAAACTAATAGGGTTTAATATTGGTCAGTTTAAAGAAGATTAATTTATAAAATTGAAAAAAATCAAGCTGAACGATATGTTAGATAAATTGCATGGTATAAGTATATTTTTCAAGATTGATTTGAAGTTAGGATATCATCAAAACCAAATAAGGGAAGGTGATGAGTAGAAGATGACCTTCAAAACAAGACATAGATTGTATGAGTGGCTTATCATACTGTTTGGATTATCTAATGCCCCAAACACATTTATGAGGTTAATGAACCATGTGTTGAGGAACCAGATAAGAAAGTTTGTTGTGGTTTATTTTAATGATATCTTGGTATATAGTCCTAACCAATCCAACCATGTGAAGCATCTCTAAGTTGTCTTTGAGGTGTTTCGAGCTGAGCAACTATTTGGCAATTTGAAGAAATGCTGCTTCTGCCAAGATAAGGTTGTATTCTTAGGATATGTAATGAGTGGTGGAGGCCTAAGAGTTAATTAAGGAAAGGTCTAAGCTATGATGGAGTGGCTTACCCCAACCTTATGTGTTGATGTTAGAAGTTTACATAGCTTAGCTTCCTTTTATCGAAGATTCATTCGAAATTTTAGTTGTGTAGCTATACCCCTTATCAAATGTACAAAGAAGAATATTGAATTTTGGTGAAGAGAAAAAGAAGAAAAGAGTTTTATCGAGCTGAAGAAGAGATTGATTTAAGCTCCAATACTATCTCTACCTAATTTGAGTAAGGTCTTTAAGTTGGAGTGTATTGCTTTAAGCATAGGAATTGGGGTAGTGCTTATGTAAGACTACTGACCTATTGCAAACTTTGCAACATCATTTGTTGCTAAAAGAATAAGTTGTTTATTTCAACCATCAAACCTTAAGGTACTTAAAGAGCTAACCAAAGCTTTCAAAGCAATAGATAAAGTGGATAGAATTCTTAGAAGGATTTTCATTTATGATCAAATACAAGAAGGGGAAGACGAACATAGTTGGAGATGCCCTATCTAGATAGTGTACACTACTTTTTGACATGCGAACAAGGTTAACAGATTCTCCAATAATACAGAGCAATATCTTAAGGGCAAGTTATTAAATAAATCTATGCCCAATGTAAGGAGGGTGGAACATTAGATGATTATATTGTTGAGGATGATTACCTATTTTGAGTTGGCAAGCTATGTGTACTAAGTTGTTTGATACGCGAGTTGCTTGAAAGAGAGGCCTATAGTAGGGGGTTAGTTAGCTACTTAGAGATAGAATAACTTATGAAATGTTGAAATCAAGATCCTATTGGTTGAAGATGTTAAGAGATATATGATGGGGCGTATATCATGCTAATAGGTAAGTACATTTAGTTATGTTATAGTATAGATAAAATGAATTTTGAGTCTAAGTATCGATCCCATGAGCAACCATATATAGGAGTGTATCTAATTATTTTTAGAAGTTATGTCGTAGAAATATTTAATTACCGAATTTTAAATCATAAAAGATTTAATAGAATAAATTGAAAGTAGACATTGAAGATTACAACAACAATATAAAAGATTTAAGATATAATAAAACAATTAATTACAAATAAGAACAACAAAACAATTAAATAAGTCATTTAAGTTGATAAAGAGGTAGTACTTTCCTTAGTAATTTTTTCCTATTATTTACTACCTAATCCTAAGTGATTTACTCAATCTCAATTACTATATTGGACTAAGGAGATTCTTATTATGAATTAATTGAACTCACGTATATAGCTAATCCTAATCTTAAAACCTTATTTACCCAAATTGTTTCTAAATAAAGAATCATAGGATTGCATAATACTCTTGAAGCCCACAATTAGGTTGCCCTTATTCGAAAAGACTAACTACTAAATGTTTTCGTTAGCTAGTTTTGCTTAATTATGCCCGTCAGTTATACTATATGCTATTGTGAACTTTATAATAAACTTTAGCAATAACTCAATCACTAGTATATTGAATTAAAGCAAACAATACATAATTAGATCTCAATGTACAAAATCATTGACTAAATTTCATTAATAAAAATCACCCTTAAGATATAGGGCTCAACAACAATTTACTAAGTACTCAAAATAAAAACATGATAAATAAAGGAAAATAGAAGAAAAGAGAAACCCTCTTAGTAATTTTATATCCTAACTATTGTTAGTAGAAATCCACACTAGATGATAGTTCTTAAAAGAGAGAAGCAAGTCATGCTATGGGGGTATCGAGGCTAATCTGGTGTAGCTACTCTGATGCCTAAGCCAATGTTTGTTCAAGTGGACTTTAAAGAGTAAGTAGGAGAATAAGAGTTGAGAGTGTATAGAGAATTCTTGTTGTAGTTATGCTCCCATATTTACAAATGTTTGTTTAATAACTAAAGTGGTAGGTGGTTCAATTGCTTATAACATGTAGCAATTCCTTAATTTAATCACATACCATAAGTCATGGGAAGTAGGTAGTTACGAGGTTAGGGTTGGTAGTTGCCAAACTATTTATGCCTCCCATTCGAATCAAATGTTTGACTAAGGTAGGCTAAATTTTTTTAGCCCATTAAATGGCTAAGCCCAGAATTCTCTTGGTTGTCAAACTAGGTTGGCAATGCAATTGCAATAAGATAAAATAGGTCGGCAAAGACATCGCTAAGCAATCTTCATAGAAGGCAAGAATTAATTAACATCATTTTCCTTCCGACTCCCATGGTTGAGGATTTCAGTATGATAGTAAATAAAAAGGTGTTTTTGACACGTTTTGCAAGCAGGTACGATGCTTATGCTTTTTTGCCAAGTCACATAGCTACCAAGCAAGGCTAGTAAGCATTCTGCAAGCACTTTAACATTTAACCTCATTTTCATTATTGGGTGTGGCGCGAATTCCTAACCTAAAGGTCAAAACTTTTCATTTTCCCACCTAATTTTCAATTCAAAAATCATTACCTTATATGCCTCTATAATTGCCTACTATATTGCATCTATAGGATTCTTATCAATAGGTACGTACCTTTCATTAGAGCCTTCATAATCAACTTACATTCAGATCTTAATAACCATCTTTAATTTTTAAGACAGAAAACTACATCTAGCTTATGTCTATAAAACCCCCAAAATCAAAAGAGAGAACTTTTCTGTCAATACCTTCCATAAAGCACCATCATTTAATTATGCTCTCTTCTTCTTGTTCTCAAAACATCTCAAGAAATTCTCAAGTTCTCTAGCTCTCTAATGTTTCCAAACATTATCAAGTATTCCCAAAAGTAGAATTCGTTTTACTAGTTCAAACAACTCTGAGGCTACCTCTCCTCCTCCCCATAAAGTAATTGGATTAACTGGTATGGAAGCTTGCCCACATAGATAGATTACCAATGGTCATCTACCTTGATGATGGAGATCGGACGGCAGCTAAGTATCTTGACAATAATGTCAAGTATAATGTTGATTCTCTTAATAGAGTGGAGATATAAACCCTATGAATTTAGCTATTTAAGTATAGAATTGAACTCTAGTACTGTAAATAACTTTTTTAAGTCAACGAAGATGATAAATTTAAAATCGATTAAGATTTTAAACTTGAGTATAATATGAATGAGAAAAATCTAAAAAAATTTTAGTTGATACCTTAAATGTGTAAAAAAAAAAACACTGAAACCCTATATATACGTAAATATCGAAAATGGAACTCAAACTTAACAAAAACTCTAAAACCATAAACTTGGAATTATAAAATGTGTAAATGTACCCAAAAAATATTAAAATCCTAATAGAACACGACTATCGACTGACACACGTAATCGCATAAAATCGTTGATGAATGAGTTGAGATAACTCCTAAATATTATAAATGTAACAAGTGAGAATTTAATTAACAAAATTTATAAAATTAAGAATATTATTTCATAATTATTATTAAGTCTAAATTTTACATTTAGAAAATTTAACCTCATGATTATTAATTTTTTTTCTCTTTTTTCTCTTTTTTTCCATTTTCCTTTTCTTTTTTATTTTTTCCTTCTACACATTGCCTTCTAGAATCATGTTCGGCTACTTTTGTTTGTTTTGTTTTTCTCCATGTGTTATCTTCTTTTCTTTTCTTTTACTTGTATTGCTTTTATCTTCATTTTCCTTCACTGATTACATAATTGTTCTCTTTTGACTTGTTCCTTTCTTTTCCTAAATCAAATTCCAAAGAACACAAACATATCCACCGAAAAATCCTCTCTATTTTTCCCTCTTCTATTCACTTTACTTCTCAATTTTCCTTCTTGTTTATCAACAAATTATAAGAAGAAGAAGAAAAGCTTTTGGGATCAACAATTTTTCAAGACATCAAAAGAACTAATTAGTAGTATTTAATGTATTTATTTTGTTAATTTATATGTGCTCTTGTTATAAATGTATAAGTTATAAAAATACATGTATTTATGGAATATGTAATATAGTTGATTTTGTAAATTCTTTTCTTTGTATTAAAATTATTTGTACATGTAAAAAGATTATATGAAAAGTTAGTATTTTATCATTTATATGTGTTCATATATGTATATAAATACTTAGGTGTATATTTATGTATACATGTATATTATAATTGATTATGTAAATATATGGTATAAATAGATTATGTAAATGTATATACGCATTTATAGTAGTTATATTTATTTATTTTTATTATTAATATATATATGTATATGCATCTGATTATATACATATGTATGGTGTATAAATATATATCTATAGCACATGTATATATGAACGGTATATATACAGGTTTGTAAAGTTACATATGTATATATATATATATATATATATATTTATATAAGATAAGAAAACAAAAGTATACAAGTATATGTATAGGTATAAAAATACGTATACTAATATTATGGTATAGTATAAGTATGTGTATACACCTAAATAGCATATGTACAACATACTAAATTACTAATTTATTAAATAAAGAAATTTATAGATACATATACATACATGCCGTGGGTTTAAAAAGGAAAATTGGGTTAATTTACAAAATTTAATAAAATATAATAAAAGATATATTTGTATATATATATATTAAGTAAAAATAGAAAATAGGAAAAAAAATTGGAAAATATGGAAAAAATCCATGAAAATGACATGTAGAACATCTATAAGATGCCGCGACAGCATCTTATACTTTTAATTAAATTCTTAATTATTAATAATAATAAAATAATTATTTAGTTAGGAAACTACTAAAGTAGCAAAAAATGTATTAAATAAGTGTTTAAGCTTAAAATTAGAAAAATAAATAAATTGTTATAAAATATACTTAAAGATAAGAAAATTACAAAAATATAACATTTAGGTATTTATTAAATCATAAATATATAAAGAAAAGATTAATATAATAAATTATAATTATTTAAGTTAAAATAATAAATATCGTAATATTTTTAGATCATAATGAAAAATGTAGGTTACAACGTCCAAAACGAATCCCGTTATGTGAAAATATGTTCGAAAATGATAAAGATCAACTATAAGTTAATAAAAATCGCAATTCGAATGAAAAAGTCATATGCGATTAACAAGAAATCTCAAACAACAGATATTATATAAATAGATAACTAATTTAGGTAATTAGTACTAAATATATGAATAATTTAGTTATTTCACAAATTACTCATTACCTTACAAATTTCCTAAATGTTAAGTGATCTTGATATGAACAATGACCTATCAATTAACTACTACGATCCTAGAGAGACTAACTCTATGAATGAGTGAGTACTCATGATGATTCTTTACTTGTTTTGTGCTTGTAATTAGTACACCTAAAGTAAATATTAATAACTTGATACATTGGGGTTCAGGTTATATCTGTGCTTGAATATTAGTTGTGTGTTGTGTAAAATGTTATAAAACATAATAGCTGAATAACTAGCTACTTGATTCATTACTGCATAATTGAATGGTTTGTTAATATTAGTCAATCACTTCATAAATTAACTTAATCATATTTGACTTAACTTAAAATTAAACGAATCATGCATAAGCATGAACATTATATATAATGTTTCGATCGTCACCTCACACGATTGGTAATGAAGAGCCTTGTTGGGATGGATTCCCATATGATTTGATCAGTACAGCGTGTGAGCATTGGTACAACAAGACCTTACCCTAGGCTCATGGGTTTACCTAGCACCGGAGATGCTAACCATAGGTGGCTAGGGGTCAAGTCTATATTCCACTACTGTAGGGTACGAGAGTAGACTACGAGGGCCACTTCACCGCTAGACTTGAGAATTTGTATACTACTAGATTTTGGAAATAGAAACATATTTTGTGAAATATGAAATTTCTATATATGGTTAAAAACTTGGGTGCTAGAACTTTGTTGTGATTGGTGCCGATATATCTCCGACCCTTATTTCGAAGAGCATTAAATCTGATGTTATATGTAGTATCGGTCAACTGCATATATTGTTTGACATACTATTTGTTTATACATTCATATGGTTGCTAATAAATTGTTTGATAATTTGCTTGTTGGTATAGTAGGAGGAATATCTCACTAAGCTCATGTAACTTACTCCTTAATGATTTTCTCTTGTAGGTTGCTAGATAATCGGACATAAGTAAAAAGTTGAGAGAGGAGTACCAGCATTAAGATGTATAGAAGTGAGAATTTGAAGATAGACTGTATAGTTCATTTGAATTATTGCTTATAATTATTAATACTATATTTAGATTTTATAACTTTTATAAGTTTAAGTCTTAGAACTTTACTACCTAATCTTATTGTTTGATAAGAGATATTGATTCTCTACGGTACTATGGAACTATTGAATATTGGATATCCTTAGTTATTTATATAATATGATAAGTTAATAAATTAAAAAAAAATTGGAAACCCTAGTCACTAATTAATTAGAGGCTTGCAATCTTTGACTTACAAGATAGTTTTTGTATCATGGATGGATACGTAATATTAAAAATTTAGGCATTCCTACTAAGCCTCCCTTAAGGTTATGATAGGAGAGTAGTGCTGTTAGCGCAATTTTGTCCAAATATAATAAGTACTTTAAGGATCTTCTAGTTGAATGGAAATTACATATGCCTAGGCAGGATGAGAGAGTATGTCTTCCTATTGATCGTGAGTTCCATATACATTTAAAGTATTTCAAGTTTGGTTTGTGTTTTCCTTTTTCTAAATTCTAGAAAGCTTTCTTTAATTATATTTAGGTTTTAAGGGGCATGTTCTCCCTAAACACTTATAGGATTTTACTTGCTTTTGAAATAATTTGTGAGGAGCTCGAAGTCAAGGCTATCGTACATCTATATAGGTTTTTCTTTATAATAAAACGTCAAGCAAATGGGTGGTTTTATGTAGCCACTAGATATGGTGGGAAGTTTATGAATGGTTTGGAATCAAAGATCCATAACTATCATGACAAGTACATATAAGTTAGGTTAGTAGACCATCATTCTTAAAGTATCTAGTCAAAACCTAATAAGACTAAGGATATAAAACTACTACCAAATGATGCTGCTATCGTAAAGAAGATCTATGATAGGCAGTGTAATAAAATGTTCTATTGGGATGTTGAAAGAATCATCCAGCATTATGAGAATGGAAAGCTAGTGTTCTTTGACGAAGTAGGTACATCTCATTATTTTCGAGCGAAGCTAGTGGAGAGGGGTTGATTTGAATAACTCATGGGGGGGTTCTTTTAGCCTTTGAGCTTCACTAGGCATGGATATATAAGTTTTATACTCTTTGATACCTTGAATTTTGATGTTCTTCTTATTTGTAGATATGGTTGCAAGTGAAGTAGATCTAAGGAAACTAGTGGCCCAAGTAAAGGTTGAAAAACAAAAGCTCGACAAGGGTGCTATGAAAGCTACTACTAATTAAGGAGAAGTGAGGCAAGTTGGGAAGAAGTAGGTTGCCAAGAAAGAAGTGGCCTTACAATAAGGGAATGTTCCTAAGGCTATGCAAGAGAAAATTACGTCCTCACCGAAGAAGACTATTGCCAAGAAACCTACTGAAAAGCCAAACGAAACTACTATTCCTAAGACGGTCCTTGAAACAACTTTATTAGACCCTACTACTACAAGTTTGGCACTATATGAGCCGACCTTTGACCCTACAAGGAGAAAGGGGAAAGAGCTTGCAATAGAGCTGCCTAGTAAGAAGTCCAAGAGTCTAGAGGATGGTACAATTAAAGCTCCCCAAGAAAAAGCTATTGGGATTACAATTACTAAATTCGTTTTAGATATTGAGAGAGTTACTATTATGTGCCACTCTAAGGGATATCGAGAGGATTGGTGGGGGTATGAAAGCCCACATTGCTACAAAACAATATGATGTAAGTTTTTAGCCATCTGAAGTGATTTTAGTTCACAATACTTATGCAATTGTTGACCCATTGCATTGCTTTTATAGGTGAGTAATCATATTTTAATGGCCATTGACGAAGTCAAAGAGTATATGAGGAAGGTAAGTACAGTGCCCATTTCTTTCCTATAAATGGCATTGAAAGCCAATTGTTATGCCATTTTATCATTTTTATGTAGAAGATTGATGAAGCTTACAACTCCTTAAAAGGTACAAACTATAGCGGTCAAGAATGCAAGGATCAAGACTAAGATGGAAGCTGAAAAATTGGAAGGGTAGCTAGAGTTTGAGCAAAGGGCCCATAGGGAGGTGTCCAAGTAGTTGTTTATTCTAAAGATGCAAAATGACAAGCTCTTCAATGAAACCTAGGAGTTGATGGATCAGTTGTGTAAGAGGAAGGAAAAGTTTTGGAGCTTAAGACAAATTATTGTCTTGATGAGTGAGGAGGAGGACAAGCTAAGGGCTTAAGTCAAAGATTTAGAGATCAAGAATTTCAATCTTAAGTCCTAAGTCAATGCATTGGAGTAAGCTTCAAAGGAAGAAAACCTTTTAGAGATTTTCATGCTTAGTAGACGTTATGAAAAGTTACTTTAAAGTAAGTTGTTAAAAAGTTGCAACTTGTTAGGGAGGAACTGCTAAAGGTCCATCTTGATTACGAGCTCTCCTGCCTCGTTATCACTAATGTTGATAATGATGAAGGCAATAGCAATGATGAGGAAGAGGTTGGCATCAAGAAGGGAGATAAAGATCAAGGATAAAGTGATTATCTACCTACTATAGCAGAGATCCCTATGCTTACTAAAGAGCCCATTCCAAAAGATGTCCCCTCTATTCCAATAGATGTTCCCATTACTACAACTAAAGTAACTAAACCAGTTAACATCGTAACTCAACTAACACTACGGAAAATATCACTAATCAACCATCTAAATGATTTACTTAGCTTATGATTTAAACTTTTTATCAGGTTAGGATGTTAACCATTTTGTCTATAATTTTTGAATTGTATGAACTTGATTTACTAATGCTTAATTTCAATAAATTTTATTTTGTACACTTTGAGAATCAAAATATGAATCTTGCTTGAGAAGGCTTCTAATGATTTGAGCTTGATCCCTATTTTGATTGGGACAATTATCATCTACTTATTAACCCTTATAGACATAAATAGAAGAAGTTCATTAATCATCTAAGATTAGAACTTATCTCAAGTATTTGAGTTTGTTAATTGAACTAGATTAATGTTTGTCAAGATTGGTTGAATTCATTAACCATATTAGGTTGGAACGCACTAAAATCAATTAAGCTTATTGACTGTATAAGGTTAGAACTTGCTAAGCTCATTGATAATACTAGGCCGGAGCTTTATTAAAGCTAGCTCGTTAACTATGTTGGCTTGAAATATATTATTCGTTAATTATGATTTGATTAGGATTAAGTAAATACGTCAATGTGGATCTATAAAATAGATTGGAAAACAAACATTTCTTTCACCACAATTAGGGCCATTGCCTTACATATTTTTGAAACGATTGCCAAATGCTAAGGCATGAAAACAATACATTCCAAATAGGAAATAAAACACAACTATTCAAAATACAACTTTAGATTCTCAACATTCTATGCCCGTAAGATGACTTATCTATCTAACCTTTCTAATATGTAGGCCTCATTCCTTACAACTTCTCAAACTCGTACTGGATCTTCCCAATTGGTAGTGAGTTTTCATTGGTTATCATGTGTACTTGTAGCTAGCTATGAGTTTTCCTCTGTTATCACGCGTACCTGTAGCTTTCATCTTCATGCAAAACAAATCCTTTGATCAGTAGGCTTTGCTTGACTTTTTGATTATAATATCATGCCACCTTAAGTTAGTAGGCGACAACCCTTGCTTTGGTAATATCCTGAATTTCTTCAATGGTGTCTATAGATTAACTATTAAGTTGACCTAATTTTCTATGATGTCAAACCTTTACATGCACAAATTAAGCAATTTCAACTCAATCAATAGGACAGTCTTCAAACAAAAGGCTAATTTGGATGGCGTTTCTCCCATTGATGTTTTGTGAGCAGTTTTGTATCCCCATAAAATATTAGGGAGATTGTTAGCCTATTTTCACTTCGCTTGGTCAATTCTCTGCTTTAAGTCATATAGGATAGTCTTATGACCACCTCTACTTCCCCGTTTGTTTAGGGATGAGCTAATGAATTGTAGCTTAGTTGTATGCCATGCTTCTCACACAATGCTCAGAATTTGTCATTGTTAAACTATGGACCATTGTTAGTGATAATAATCAACTGCAACTATTATGAACTACTAGCTATCTTGCCAAAAAAAAAAAAAAAAGTTGGATACGAATGACTCAACTTTCTGCTCAGTTATCTTTGCCATTGCTTTAACTTCAACCCACTTAGTAAAATAATCAATTGCAATTATTATGAATTACACTTATGTAGTGGCCTTAGGGGAAGGTCTAAGTATGTCTAATCCCCATCGAGTAAAAGGCTAGGGGTTCGTTAAGCTATGTAGTTCGCTTAATGTATGTAGCTTACAGCTTCATGCTTTTGACATTGTAGGCACTATCAAACTACTCACTTTGCATCCTCCTTCATGGTCGACCAATAATAGCCGAGCCTTCTTACTTAAACACATAATGTTTGAGCTTTAACATGGTTGCTACATATTCTTACACGTAAATAAAAAAGAACTTGTTAAGCTTCCCTTAGTGCAAGGTAATGGAGATACGATTGAGCAAAGTTACGCTTATAGAGCTCATCATTGATCATGGTATAGTTTGCAACTTGGTACATAAGCCTCTAAGCTTCCTTCTTATCAGTGGGAAGTGCTATATCTTTCAAATATTCAACAATTGGGTCCATCTAAGATCTTTCTTTCTGATAGGATTACACTTCACAACATTAACCCACTGCTTTTAGGCTTTTGCTTGGCAAATACTCAATAAAGAGTTTTTCATTCAGGTTCAGAAGTGACATACTAGCTAACTTTAATAGTTTCTTGATAGCAATATTCTATACACTTGGGATCTTCACTATTTTAAAGGATTGAAATTCCTTTATGAGTGTTCATACCATAGTTAAGTACCTACTCATCACTTCCTTTATTGCAGAAAATCCCCTTTAACTTAGTTGACAATCAATTGCAAATCAGGGAGCACTTTAACTTTCTTAACCCCAACTTCCTTTGCCAATTTTAGTCCAGTAATTAAGGCTTCATATTTGGCCTCGTTGTTACTTTTTGGGAATCTAAATTTCAATGCATATTAGATTTTTACATTGTGTGGCCCTAGTAGAACAAGTCTTGCTCCATTACCTTATCGAGTTGAAGAGCCATCCACATCAAGTTTGAAATAGGTTTTTTAATCATCTCAATACTATCTTCTTCTTTAGTAAATTATGCCATAAGTCTACCAATACTTGTGCTTTTAGTGTCGATTTGAGTTTATATTAGAAAACATAGGCAATCAATTTAAGAGGATATTTCATCATACTTCTTAAGGCATTAAGTCGTTGTAAGGCCTATTGTAGTGATTGATCCATGAGAACTAAAATCTATTGAACTTTAAAATATAGGTTAAGCTTTCTACTTGAAATCCCCATAGTTAACAAAAATTTTCCCTTTATGCAGACTAGTATACAGGAAAGAGCTTGGCTTTTGATAGATAAATATAGAAATAAATCCTTTCCAAGAATAGGTTTTGAAAGCACCAGCGAAAATGATAAGAAACCCTTCAATTCCTTAAATGTGGCCTCATATTCATTAGTCTATCTAAACTCCTTGAGGTTTTTCAAAACTTTAAAAAATTCAATGCATCTATCTATACTCTTTGAAACAAATCTATTTAGGGTGACAAACCGAGTTGTCAATTCTTGAACTTCCTTGATCGTACTCGAGGACTTCAAGTTTTTAATAGCATAGATCTTCCTAGGGTTCACCTTAATGCCCCAATGGGTCCCATGTAACCTAAGAATTTACTTGATATGGCTCTAAAATTGCATTTATGGGGGTTTAGCATCATATTGTATCTTCTTAATGTTTCAAATGTCTCATGTAGGTTAACAAGATGCTGATATTCCTCCTAGCTCCTAACTATCATGTCATTAACATATTCCTCAACTTATGGTGGATCTGAGGCTTAACTATCATGAGTCTTTGGTAAGTTACACTAGCATTTTTTAAGCCAAATGGCATGATCGTATAGCAATAAGTTCCAATGTTTGTGACAAATGAAGAATGCACCTCGTCCTCCTTTTCCATTCTAATTTGATTGTATTTAAAAAACATGTCCATAAAAGAAAGCAAGACATACCCAGTAGTTAGGTCCACCATTTGGTCAATCATCGGTAGGTAAAAGCAACCCTTAAGGAAAGCTTTACTCAAATCGATGAAGTCTATGCACATATACCATTTGCCATTTAACTTCTTGACCAATATGTAATTGGCTAGCCATGATGGGTAATGCTCTTCCCTTATCAACCTTATGTTTGGTAACTTCTATACTTCTTCGTCAATTGTAGCTTATCATTCAAGGGTACAAGTGCCTTTTCTTCTACTAAATAACCTTTGCATTAGGATCTATCTTTAACTTATGTGTCATAACTTCTCTTATGGTGCCTGACATGTCTAAGAGAGCCCATACAAGCACATCGACATTGTCTCGAAGGAACTTTATTAGATCATGTCCAATCTTCATTGATAAAGGCTTCTTGATCTTGGCATTTTTATCTAGATCACTTCCAATTTGAACTTCTTCCACCTCTTCTTTAGCATTTTACACACTATTGGACTTACTTTCAAGATTTGCCTTGATGTACAAAACTTCCTCATGCTTAAGTGCTATCAAATATAATGACATCGCTGGTAGCTAGGCTCCCTTGCAAAGTCTAGCCTATGTAGGAGTTAATAACTCGGCCTTTAGATGTGCTATTAAAGAAACTCTACTAAATAGGTTATGGTGTGGTCAGCCCATAATCATATTGTAGGGTGACCAACACTTGAGGAAGTCTACTTTATCTTTTACTACATTGTCACCATCTCCAATATGAATTGGGAGTATGATCACTCCAGTCACTCATACTGGTTGGTTGTTGAAGGCATATTGACCGTATTCATAGGATCTCAATTATGCCTTAATCTTTGGCTTCATTTTATCGAAGGCAAGTTAGATTATGATATTGGTTGAACTTCTTGTGTCAATTAAAATTTTCTTGACCTCAAAGTTAGTGATCCTTACACTGATCACTAGTATGTCATCATAAAGCCTTTTTATGCTTTTGAAATCCATCTTTGTAAAGGAAATAGAGTTGTCAACCTTTGTTTTCTTGCCCTATACATTACAAACATAATTTATGGCGTTAGTTCAACTTAAGGAGAAAGATTTACACAAATTAGAGGGTTCATTGAAAATGGTGTTTATAATACTGTTTAGGGCTCTATTATTATTACCTCTCTCTCTTGCCTTTCTTCTAGCATGAGGAGGCCGATCATCTTGATCTTACTCATCTCTTCACCTTTGTATTGGTAACTTAATGTTCTCAGCATCACAAGCTAGGAACTTGCTCAAATAGCTTCTTTAGATTGCATCATCGATAGCATTCTTGAGTTGTATGCACTCATCGGTTTTGTGTCCTCTATTATAATGGAAATCACAACATTTATTCAAATTCCTTCGCGATAGGTTTCCCCTAATACATTCAAGCTATTGCTATACTCTTTAATTTTGTACATCGATCAATATGTCTAATATTAGACAATTAAGGGGGCTATGGATAGAGTAGGTCGTAATCTGCTACCTTTTCCTTTCAATACTACCCTTTTCTGAATATTGGTCATCTCAACCACCAAGCCTATCCTTGGCACTTCTTTTATTCTTATCATGCTTTCAATTAGTTCTGCTTTGACTGGCCTTATGCTAGGCTTTTATATTATTGTCCTGCTAAATATAGGAGGTAGCCTTAGCCTTGAACTCTACGAATGTTTTCAACTTATGCTTAACTAGAGACTTAAAGAAGTCTCTACGTAGCTTCACTCCATTAATTACTGCGTTCAAGGTGATGCTCATGTTCAATTTAGGGATTTGTACCATCTTAGTAATAAATCAAGCTAGATATTCCCTAATTGACTTATTAGATCTTTTTTTAATAGTGTTGAAGATAGAGGAAACCTTAACAGGGAGTTTGCTTACAAAGAAGTGTTGTAAAAACACCTTTGCCAAATCCTTAAAACATGTTATAATGTTTAGCTTCAAATGTTTAAGCCATGTACTTGCAACATTCTATAATGTTGAAGGGAACGCTTGACAAGTTACTATGTCACTCAAGTTGTGCAACTTAGAAAGAGTGTGATAATATTCAAGATTATCCTCAGAGTTTTTTGTAACATCATTCTACTCCAATCATCTTCCTTACCAATTTAGGAGAATGTACTAAATTACCAAAATCCTTGGCACTATTACTCTCATGCTCATTGTTCCAGTTAGGTGAGTTGTTCTTTCAAATCAAGTTTAAACGTCATCATTTTTTCTAGATAATTCTTGATTTTCCTTAGCTAGATCAATGTAAAGCTACTCTAATCTAGTTATTCAATCTTCATCAAGGTGGTGCTTACTCCTCCCCTGTAACTACTAGGAAGAAGTGCAAACACCAATACTTTTGGATAATTTAGTCTTAGCCATTAGTAGAATGGTTTAAAATAGACTGCCAAAATGTTGCTAGTAGAAATTTGCATTAGATGATAATTTTTAAAAGAGCAAAGACAAGTTAAGTTATGGGGATGCCATGGTTGGTCAAGCATAGCCACTTGGATGCCTAACTTAGTGTTTATTCAAGTGAACTTTAAAGAGTAAGTAGGTAAGTAAGAGTTGAGAGTATGTAGATAGTTCTTATAATAGTTGTGCTCCAACATTTAAAGATGTTTGTTCGATAATTGAAGTGGCAAGCAATTCAACTACTTATGACACATGGCAATTCCTCAAATTAATCACATGTTAGAAGTCATGAGAAGTGGGTAGTTATGTGGGTAGTTACATGGTTAGGGTTGGCAATTTCCAAACTATTTGCACCTCCCATTTAAATTTATCATTTGACTAAGTTAAGCCAAGATTTTTGACCCATTGAATGCTTAAGCCTTGTTGAGCTTGTTTTTTCACCCCTCTGGTTCTTTTATAAAATTACATCTTCTTTAAACTAATCAGTACTAACCCTTACCCATTTAATTTCAATCATTGACTAAGGTTTAAAGAAAACCCTTCCTTTCTGTTTTGAAAACAACTTTGGAGTTACCACCCAATTGGACTTAGGAAAAATAGTTAAGTTACAACTAATTGGATGGATTGGTTATAACTAACCACTAGTCTAACGATTAAAACCAATTTTACAAAACAGTTTTTGAAACCCGAGAATCTAGATTTAGGGGTTAGGAATTTTAAACCTTTATGGGTACTATTGACATTCCAAAACTAGAATTGAACTTAAAAATAACCTTTTAATTTTGAAAGACAAAACTTAATTATTGGTTACTCTAATTGGATAAATAAATTAATCTAAATTAAAGAAAAAGGGAAATTAGTTTTTATAATTTTTATCCTCACCCTATAGGTGCTTATATACCTACTATTTGGGATTAGACGTACGTAATTTTTTTAATAAAAACTTTAGTGGGTTTTTAGTTTTAATTCATGAAAATGATTGAGTTTACAATTTTATTCAATTTGGTTCATTTGAGAAAATTTCTAAAAAACGGTCTCAATTGAATTTTACTTTTGAAAATTCTAAATGATCCTAATTTGAAAAATGGTTCATTTATTTTATTTTATTATTTGAAAAACAATTTTTCTAAGTGAAAAAACAAATTTACTCCCTATCCTATTTATTTTATTTTATTTTATTTTAATCCTATTTATTTACTACTTATTATATTTTATCTATTTTTATTAAACTAAAAATAAAGAAATAAAGTAAAATTAATTTACTCCTTTCTTTTTTCTTTTCTTTCTTTTCCTTTTTCTTTTCTTATTTTTTTTTAATTTGATTACATTTACATAGATAAATGAATAAAACAATTAAAAAAATATATAAATAAAATAAAATAAAATCTATTTGGATTGGATTTGGTTTGGACTAGGAAAGAGGTGTAGGTCGGTTAGGTTGAAGCATGGGTTAGAGAGTCGAGTTAGAGCTCAGATCGAGTTAGTCGAGTCATAGTTGATGGAGAAGAAGCAATGGCTGCGGAGATCGGTTCTACTTGGTTGAGTGGCCAAATCGAAGGGGAGAAGGGTGTTTCATGTGTTTTTTGTTGCGGATAGGGGGGGTAAGCAAAGTGCTATGGTGGCTAAAGGTGGTTTGGAAGGTAGTGCGAAGTGGTGGCCGGCAGTGGTCTTAGGTAGTGGTTGTAGTTGATGGCTAGGTATGAATGAGTGGTTGGGTTAAGGGTCTAGGGTGGCTAAGAGTTTGGCCATGTGATTGGTTTAGCGTAAAAGTTGTTGGAGGTGGTAGTTTGAGGAGAGGGGGTTCAGTGGTTAGGGTTAGGTAGCAGTGACCTTAGTAGCATCGCTAGGTAGTATGTCGGAGGTTTAGAGGAGTTCGGTTAGGAAGTTGATGGTGTGGGGAACCTAGTGAGGGTGGTACCTGGTGGTAAAGAGCTTAGTAGAGAGAGATTTGAAGAGAGAGAGTGCAGGTTAAAGAGAGAAAGAGAGCCGTGAGAGAGAGAGCTTAAGAGTTGATTCTGAAGCTCGTGGGTGGTTGTTTGTGTTCATGAATATCCCCTAACACCATATTTATACTCGAAATTAGCCTAGAAACAAAGGAAAGCTCGGATTGGAGTAAAGTGTAAATGGCTAAAAATGCAGCTTTTTTTCCAAATTTTGGAGCTCGATCTAAATGCTCCTTTGACTGTAGTTGGATGTGTTAGTGGGTTCGATTCATAATAAGCCATGTGTGCTTTGCGATTTTATCACTAATTTGATGAAATTGCAATAGAAAACGGATCAAATTTGGCAATAAAGTGCACTGTTCAAAAAGGAAAATGCGGGAAAATCTAGGGAAATTGAAGGAAATCAAGGGAAAGAGGGGAGAAAGAAAAGGAAAGAGAGAGAAAATTGGTTGATGTGGCGCTACGTCAACCAACCCGACTAGTCTCGACGTACCATGTGGTGCTACATTAGTAGGGTCATCCAAGTAGACACTGCCATGTGTTGGACATGTGGCATAGTTAGATCCTGACACATGACAGTGTACTTGTTAACAAAAATAAAAAAAGCCTCCCTACCTTTGCTAATATCAAATCTAAGACCTTACACTCAATACCCAAACCAAGTCTATGCGTTTAACCATTAAGCCGTTGGCTTATACCTATTGCACATATGTGCAGCCCAAGCTCAATGACTCAACTTCTAAACTTATTTCAAAATTAAAAAAATCTACCCTAATAAAATAAAATTTTCTAAAATCTTTTATTGTTTTCAATTTTCTTATTTTTTTTAATTTTTTCAATGTTCTAAATTTTTAAACTATATTTTCTAAACCTCTTATTTTTTAAGGTTTCTTTCTACAATTCTTATTTTTGGTACTTTGGTTTTTTAAATTTCTTATTTTTTGTGCTTTTTCTTATTTTTGAATTTTCTAAAATTCTTTTTTTTTTTCTAAATTTGATAATTTTTTGGGTTTTCTTCAATTTCCTTTTTTCTTATGGTTTTTTCCTAATTTAAGGCCTATTGAAAAAAGAAAGAAAAAATAAAAATAATGAGGATAAAAATTGGGTGTCTACAACTACCCCTTTTTATGGCGTTACCATAAAGATAAAGAGACACTATTTTTGCCTTAAGATGACTCTAAAACAACTACAGTTACCCTAAAATTGATTTATTCCGAATTTAGATGAAAAAATAAAACCTGGTCGTGCTTCTCTAGGCTCACTAACCTAAGTGGGAGTATCTTTAAGGGATAGGCAATCTTATGCTAAAATCGATCTAAACTTGGTTATGCCTTACTAAGCTCACTAACCTAGGTAGAAGCGTCTCTCAGGGACTAGCAACCCTAATGTGGGATAGATCTAAAACCTAGTTGCACCTCACTAAGCTCACTGACTTAGATGGGAGTATCTTTCGAGGATTAGTAACCCTAAACTAAGATTGATCTAAAACTTAGTTGTGCCTCACAAGGCTCACTAACCTAGGCAGGAGCATCTCTCAAGGACTAGCAACCCTAAACTAGGATCAATCTAAAAATTGGCTATGCTTCACAATGCTCACTAACTTAAGAAGGAGTGTCTCTCAGGGTTTAACAACCTTAAACCGGGATTGATCGAAAACCTGGTTGTACCTCACAAGACTCACTAATCTAAGCAGGAGCATCTCTCGGGAACTAGCAACCCTAAATTGGTATCAATCTAAAACCTAGTTATGCTTCATAAGGTTCACTAACCTAGGTGGGAGCGTCTTTTGGGGACTAGTAATCTTAAATTGGGATCGATTTAAAACCAAACTATGCCTCACAAGGCTCACTAACCTAGGCGGAAGCATCTTTTAGGGACTAGCAACCCTACACTTGGATTAATCTAAAACCTGGCTATGCCTCATAAGGCTCATTAACTTAGGCTAGAGCATCTCTCGAAGTCTATCAACCCTAATCTAGGATCGATCTAAAACCTAATCGTACCTCATAAGGCTCATTAACCTAGGTGGGAGAATCTCTTAGGGTTTAGCAACTCTAAACTAGGATCAATATAAAACCAGGCTGTACCTCATAAGGCTTACTAACTTAGGTGAAAGTATCTCTCGAGGACTAGCAACCCTAAATCGGGATCGATCTAAAACCTAGCTATGCCTCACAAGGCTCACTAACCTAAGTGGGAGCATCTTTTGGTGACTAGTAACCTTAAACTAGGATCGATCTAAAACCTAGTCGTGCCTCACAAAGCTCATTAACCTATGTGGGAGTATCTCTTGGGGACTAGCAACTCTAAACTGGTGTTAATGCAGTACCAAAAGGAAACGATGAGGAGAAGTGCCTTATGAAACTTAGTGAACAAAGGGGAAATACCCTATAGGCTCGCTTGAAAGAAACTTAGTGAGAGGAAGTGCCTTATGGATTTGTTAATTGAATATTGGGAAGGATGAACCTAGTTAAGATTATGTCTTCAAACATTGGCTAAACACTAAATGCAAAAAGTGAATGCTTTATGGGCTAGATAGAAGAGACAATGAAGAGAAGTGCCATATGAGCTTGCTAAGAGAAACTTTGTGAATAGAGGGGCCTAATGGATACGCTTGAGTGAATTTAGTGAACAAAGATGCCTCATAGGCTTGTTAAAAGAAACTAAGTTCCTTAACGAGCTTATTAAAAGGAAGAGAAACACCTACAAAAACCCTAAAGAGAATGATAAGGGGAATTGCCTTATGGTCCTACTAGAAAAGATTAGTAGACGAGGAAGCGCCTTATGGGCTCACCTGAGAGACACTTAGAAATGAGACTAAGTTGAAATTACATCTAGAAGGTTATCCCAAAAGAAATTGATGAAGAGGAGTGCCATACAGGCTCACTAAGAGGAACTTAGTGAATAGAGGGGCCTAATGGGCTTACCAAACGAAATTAAGCATCTTATGGGCTTGCTAAAAGATCTTGATAACCTGAAGGGCCCTATGGGCATGCTAAAGGGAATCGAGGAATAGAAGTGCCCTCAAGAGTACAAGTCAAGAACCTTAGGAAAAATTAAAAATATATTTACTCCTACTTTTATTAAAAATAAATTATCTTTAAAGATTAGAAGAGCTTTTACTTATGTAAGGGTGGTATTGTAGGTAAGAAGGCCAGGTGGGAGGGAAGCTTCAAAGTAGGTATAAAGATTTTAGGTTTTTTAGCTTAGACTGTGATTCAAAGCTTTACATCTTTAGGGCTATTTAGGCTTTGACTTTTGATTTGATTGCCCCTACTAGGATATGATATGGTTTTCACTTAGCTCTTGACTTACACTTGAGCCCAATTTTCCAACCTCTTTTCCTCATCTTTTCCTCTTTCTACTTTGCCCTATTGTCCTTTTGTTCTTCTTTCTTTTTCTTTTGGCCCCAAGTCTCCATTACCTCTTAAGTGATTTAGGGTCCCAAATTCATTGATTTATATTGTATGAGCATAGGTGAGGTAAGTAAAAGCTCGAGGTGTTTAAAAAGGATGTGTCTCTTCCTTATTTCAAAAAGAATAACTTATCAAAAATAAAATGTGCTTTTGAATGTAATGTTACTAAAGCAAGTACAAACCAATTTTAACCCCTCTCTCCTTATCGATGACCTTAACCATCGAATTGCCCCATTGTTAGGTGGTTTTCAACATGGTTTAAATTTGTAAAATTCTTTAAATAGGTCCAACGGGGTAAACAAGAGATGATTGTGTTTAGGATTCGAGAAATGAATGCTTAATTTCATTTTGATATGTGTATCACATTTAAAATGGACCTCCTTTAAGGAATGAGTCCAAAGTATCCTCACCTTTATGTCACTCAACCTCTCAAAGTGTTTTAGGTTAGTATGTGGAAAATAGTTTGCCTCTTTTCATTCTAAAATTTTTTAAAAGTGAGCTACCGATTTATTGCAATCATTTCATTGAAAAGGCAACTGTATTATTCCAGCTATTACAGACTTTATTGAAAACAACTTTCTTTGCCCTTATCTTAACAAGCACCCAATTACTTGAAACAACCCATGAGTTTATTAGAAAGCATTGGTAAGCTCAAAAGAAATGGAGCTTTAGGCGACTCAATTGGACTATACCCATGCTAAAAGAGTTAGGTGATTGATATCTTCAGTTGAGTGAATTGTCTCCTTTAAGTCCCTTGGGTTTGTTTTTTCTCAGTTTTCTTTAGCTTCTTTCTACTTAGGCCTCCTTCATCACTTATGCTTGCTGGCACTTGATTAATATTGAATGTTGGGTGTTGAAATCTTCTAAGCATGGGGCCCATTGCCATTTCTAGATCTGTGGTAATCTTTTGTAACATGACTATTTTCTCTTCCAGATTTGAGAATCTCTTTTCCAAGTTCAAATCTTAGGATATGTAGAGAGTGGTGATTATTAGGAACAAAACTTGCCATTGTTGGGTCGTTTGATGCATTATCCTTTCTAGGGAGGCGAGTCTATCATCAGCCATGTGAACCTGATTGGAAGGATTTCTTTACCAATTAGTAACTTTTCTTTTATTTTTTTTTCTTTTTTTTTTAAAGAGAGAGAAAGATAAAACTTTATTTTTTAGAAACCAAATAAAAATTATGGATTATTTATTTATTTTTTTACTTCTTTGAGTGAGGGAGAATGAAAAGTTCTATTAAAGGATTGTCTACAAAGAAGGAAAGAACGAAGGATGACTAAAGAGAGAAACAAAAATTATTTTGGAAAGATCAGAGTACATGAAACTCAAAGTCCTTCAACTACATCTAAAGTTTCTAATTAAACTCTCGCAATTGGGCTTTAATCTTGTCTAGCATTTCTAAAGCCCAATTCGTGGTCCTTTTACTTTTTTCAACTTGAGCTAACAAGGCCTTATTAGAGGCCTCAGCATGCCTAGCTCTTTGCTTCTAGTAGCTAGTTTCAGCTTGTAGCAGTTGCTCATGGATTCCTAAGGCAACTAGCAATCTTTGATTATTCTCTTATTGGTTACCCACCATTTTTAGTTCTACATATTTCATGGACAACAATCAATCATTAATGTAGAAAAGAAAGCATATGGAAATATGTAAGTGTTAGGATTGTTTGGGTTAATACATTACCCCCTTAAGTTACAATCCTACTATTATTTTTAAAAACTTGATTATGCTAAAACTCTTGAACGATTAGTAGGGTTGCAATTTCTTAAAGGTAGTGTATTAACTCAAGCTTTGGAGGGAAGTATATGCAATTAGGCTGGGTTCTAAAAGGTCCTTAAGTTTTGTGACCTCACTTGTTAAAGAATACTTTTCATTGGTCATAGTGAGCTTAAGTGCAGTAGCCTAATTAACCTTGAGCGGTAGTTACATCACAGCACCCGAAGCTTACATAATGACTCATCTCCTAGGGTCCTAAGACAATCTGGGTTTGACCATATCTATCATGCGTTCATAATACAAGAAATAAATACCCCCCTTAAAAACAATAAAATAAATAAAACTAAGCCTACAAAAAACGTTAGTATAGTTATGATACAAACAAAGAACGAATAAGTGCATAAATTGCAATAAGGTGATTTAAAGTTTAATTTTAATTTTAAAAAGTTGAATAATTGACCCTCTTAACGTCCCTAGTAGAGTCACTAAGCTATGGAGGCTAATTTTTCACTCTCTCGGTTCTTTTGTAAAATTACATCTTCTTTAAATCAATTAGTACTAACTTAACCACTTGTCTAATGATTAAAACTAATTTTACAAAACGGTTTTTGAAACCAGAGAATCTACATCAGGGGGTTAGGAATTTTAAACCCTTATGGGTATCATTGACTTTTCAAAATTATAATTAAACTTAAAAATAACCTTTTAATTTTGAAAGACAAAACTTGATTATTGGTTACTCTAATTGGATAAATAAAATAATCTAAATTAAAGAAAAAGGAAAATTAGTTTTTTAATTTTTATAGTCATCCTGTAAGTGCCTACATACTTACTATTCGCAATTAGACATACGTAGTTTTTTTAATAAAAACTTTAGTGGGTTTTTAGTTTTAATTCATGAAAATGATCAAATTTACATTCCTATTTAATTTGGTTCATTTGAAAAAATTTCCAAAAAAAGGTTGTAAATTGAATTTTACTTTTAAAAATTCTAAATGATCCAAATTTGAAAATGGTTGATTTATTTTATTTTATTATTTGAAGATCAATTTTTCTAAGCAATAAAACAAATTTACTCCATATCCTATTTATTTTATTTTAATCTTATTTATTTACTAATTATATTTCATCTATTTTTAATAAACCAAAAATAAAGAAATAAAGTAAAAAAAATTTGCTCTTTTCTTTTTTCGTTTTTTTTTCTTTTCTTCTTTTTTCCTTTCTCTTCCCTTTTTTTTTTTTAATTTGATTACCTTTACATAGATAAATCAATAAAAAAATTTAAAAAAATCTATTTGGATTGGATTCAGTTTGACCCAAGAAAGAGGCACGGGTCGATCAAGTTAGTCCACAGGTTAGAGCTTAGGTCGGAGAGTTGGGTTGGAGCTTGGATTAGGTTAGGTTAGTTAGGTTGTAGTTGAAGGAGAAGAAGAAGCGGCTGCGAAGATCAGTTCTGCTCGATTTAGTGGCCAAATCGAGGGGGAGAAGGGTGTTTCATGTGTTTTTTATTGGGGATAGGGGGCGTAAGCAAAGTACCATGGTGGTCGAAGGTAGTTTGGAGGGTAATGCAAAGTGGTCACCGGTGGTGGTCTTGGGTGGCAATTGTAGTTGATGGCTAGGCACAAACGAGTGGTCAGGTTGAAGGTTTAAGGTTGCTAGGAGTTTTGCTGTATGATCAATTTGGGGTAAAAGTGGTTGGAGGTGGTGGTTTGAGGAGAAGAGGTTCAATGGTTAAGGTTTCATGGCAGTAATCTTAGTGGCATCACTAGGAGGCATGATAGAGGTTGAGAGAAGTTCGGTTAGGGAGCTAATGGTGTAAGGAAGCTAGTAAGGGTAGTAGCTGGTGGTGGAGAGCTCAGTAGAGAGAGATTCGAAGAGAGAAAGTACAGGTTAGAGAGAGAAAGTGAGCCGTGAGAGAGAGAGAGAGAGAGAGCTTGGGAGTTGATTATGAAGCTTGTAGGTGGTTGTTTGTGTCCGTAAATATCCCCTAACACCATATTTATACTCTAAATTAGCCTAGAAACAAAGGAAAGCTCGAATTGGAGTAAAGTGTAAATAGCCAAAAATGCAGTTTTTTTTCAAATTTTGGAGCTCGATTTGAATGCTCCTTTGACTGTATTTGGATGTATTAATGGGTTAGATTTACAGTAGGTCATGTGTGCTCCACGATTTTATCACTAATTTGATGAAATTGCAACATAAAAAGGATCAAATCTACCGAGAAAGTGCACTATTAGGAAAGGAAAATCTAGGAAAATCTAGGGAAATTGGAGGAAATCAGGGGAAAGCGAGGAGAAAGAAAAGGAAAGAGAGAGAAAATCGGCTAACGTAGTGCCACATCGGCTGACCCGACCATTCTCAATGTACTACATGTCATCACATGACACGTGGCAGTTAACGTGGCATGCTATGTGGGGCCACGTCAACAAGGTTGTCCAATCAAACGTTGCTACGTATCAAGATACTTGGCATAGTCAGATCTTGACATGTAGCAATATGCTAGTTAATAAAAATAAAAAAGGCCTCATTGCTTTTGTTAAGATTCGAACCCAAGACCTCACACTTAATACTCAAACCAAGTCTATGTGTTTAACCATTAAGCCATTGGTTTGTGCCTATTATACATATGGACTAGGTCATCTTAGGTTAGATTCCAACTTAGGCCTAATGGCCCAACTTCTAAACTTATTTTAAAATTAAAAACATTTACCCTAATAAAATAGAATATTCTAAAACCTTTTATTTTTTTGTGTAAAGATTAATGACAACACTTATAGGCTCAAACTTCCTGAAGGGTATGACGTCTCTAACACTTTCAACATTACTAACATAAGTCACTATATTACAAAAGAAGACACCTTACCAAAGGACTTTGAGGATTTGATCCTAAATGCTAAACAACCTAGAGGAATGATAGGAATTAGCCTTTAGGATCGGTCACATACTCTCAGTCTAAAGATTTGGCTAACATGACTCAATGGATTCTTAACTACTATCTAACTCTAAATGACATCGATCTCCTTTACCAAGTTGATCTTACATAGCTACCAAGCTATTAACCGTTCTATCTTCTTGTCAAGCAATGCCAAGATGATACTAAGCTAGTTGATGCCTACCGATCTCACTCTTTGACCTGTTCCAAGTATCTATTTCTTTTACGAATGCATGTTTGTGGAAAGGATACTCCTGAGCTATTTCTAGAGAAACTCCCTTAGCTAATCAAGACATAAGTAGCTATCGATCTTATCCCTATACATCCAAGTTAGTTATGCAACAAATCCACCAACCTCTGCTAAGATGACATGTGTCCAACTTGTATTGCTAGATAAAGAATCTTCTCTTTCTAGAAGGATAAATTGTCTTTCCTTCATTTTGTACATATATGTATATTTTATTTACCCTTTTGAGTAAATTCTATGTGCTTTTGTAACCCTAAGGCATTCGAGTGTAAATACCCCATTATAATTGTTTTATTCAACTTATCCTTTTTGATGAAATGAAATATCATCCTCTGTGTTTTCCTTTCTCCTTCATTAAGAAACCTTAAGCTAGCTCATAGTAACCTTAAGCAAGGTTGTGCTAAGGAGAAACTCTCTATCTTAGACTTATGAGTCACATTTGTTAAGATATAGGGTCGTAAGTGCTTAACTATTGAGTAATATCTACAGACAGCTCATGAGGTTACACTTTTCATTGCGTTTTCCAACTGAAACTCACCTTTCTTTGATAGCTATCTCCGTAGGACATACCCATGCTACAATAAGCCTTCTTCTGAACGTGCATTATTTCCTATCAAATCATGTGCTCTATATGGGTGAGAATCAATTCCATCCAATTTTATGTCCAAATTCATGTGTCTACATGGCTAAATTGGATCAAGAATATTCAAGAAAGCTTAGTATATGGGATGATAACTTGCATATGATTTTACCGATTCGAACATGAATGGAAGTTTTCATAGCTTCTGTTTGATGTCTGAAGCAAGGATATTGACATTTATACCAAAAAATTGCTTAAACCGCATCTCTTTCCTTGAGTTTGAAGGTTGACCTAACTTGGCATTATAATGGTCAATATGGCCATTAATGTGCCTTTCCAAACTTGCTTGACCTTGGGTAAGTATAAACAAGAGCTCAACTCTTCATTCCAAGCATAAAAAATCATTTAAACACACATAAAACAACTTCTCCCTTTACTTGTGGCATCCCACTCTCTCTCTAAAATTTCTTCATCTCCAACCATATTCGAAGCAAACAAATGATTCCACTAGCATCGTTGAGCTTAAAGCTCCTAAACACCACCTATTCCACTCCTTACCATTTCTCTTTACCACCATCTACTCGCATAGGGTTTCAAACCCATCAGTCACCATTGTAACCACTAACCTTTTTCAATGCAAGTCAATACAACCATTGTGACCACTACCCTTGAAAACCTAAGGCCTAACTCTCCTCTCACCTTTAACAATCGCTACGTAAAGCACCCGCGACCTCCATCAACACTACTCTTCAACACCAACAAAACCACCTCTAAAGGCCAAGGCATGGGTGTCAAACCCACTTCATCCAATTAAAATCTTATGAAAAGCTTTCACCTACTTAAAATTTCCATGGAAGTTGCTCGTAGTAACCCTTTTCAGCCGCTAATTTTGTCTCAACCTATATACTTGAATTTGACCCAAATGTAGCTATGCTACCCGATCCAAACCTAACTCGAATCACATCCTGACCTAAACATCTAATCTTGCCTAAGTCACGTGTAAAGTGCATGGGACTTGGCCTGAATTCAAGACCGACCTAGAGTCTAACTTTGACCCATACACGCAATTTCATCTTCGGTCAAGGACATTTCTTTTTATTTTATTTATTTATTTTTACTTAAGTTATTTCCCCACTTTAATTTTTTAAAAAAAAAAAAAGAAGAAGAAAAAAATTTTGAGGAAAAAAGTAAAAATAAAAATGTCTATACAAAAAAGTGTTTTCAAATAATTTCATTTTCTTTTTATTTTATTTTGTTTCCTAATGTTCTTAGAAAACCTCTCCATTTAAAATTATATATGAAAAATACTTTTGATGCTTAGAAAAATAAAATAAAAAATAAAAAAATAAATATTTTATCACATAGGAAAAGTTTTCCATGACAAAATAATCTATTAATAAACCTTTTTCAAAGTTAGGGCTCTTTTAGAATTTTCCAAATAAAACATCAAAATTAGAATTCTTAGAATTTTTTCAAATATAAATAAAAATGGCTAACAAATGCAAACCTGCCTGATTTTGTGATTAAATTAAACCAATAAACTAAAATTTGATAAAATGAACTATGCAAATTTGATCTAGAATAGTAGGTATGTAAGCACCTATAGGAAACTATGAGGGAACAAAAAAATATTTATATTCCACCCTAACCCACCACAACCTCCCCCCCCCCCGCTTTTTTTTGTAAATAAACGAATTCTATACTTCAAATTTTCTATTTCTTTATAAAAGTTAAAAAAAAAATGTACTCCTTTCGTTGAATCGTAAAATATATATATATATAAAGAAAAAATATAAGAAAAATAAGAAACATGAAAAATGAAATCGAATTTAGTTTTTGATGAAAGAGTATTTTGATAGATAAATATAAATTTGGAAGGTTTTGATAGTACTCATTTAAGGTGTAATAGGTTAGCCCCTAAATCTAAAACCTTTGATTTTCAATCGTTTTCCATTTTTTTTTTCTTTTATAGATAAGTATCTAAGCTATAACTAATCCATTCAATTGGTTATAACTTAACTTTATTCTTTAAACTTAATCAGGTAAAGATGTAACACCTTGCCTCTTAAGGTGTTCACTTATACTTTTTCCTAATATTGGGTGCCCAAGAGATAGCTCGTTATGCTAACCCTAAGTTAGGGACAAGGCTAAAACTGCAAACAACCCTAACTCAACTTCATTAAACAAATTTCCAATAAAACTTCTTTCAACTAATATAAAATATCATAGCGGGACTGTAAACCCCTAAATTTATTAACCTAACATCTAAAGTAGAATTAAGTGTGTTAGATATTTCTAAGAGTTGATAAGACTAGTGAAAGTGAAAACCCTAAAATAACTAATTAACTGCGTATAAAATTTTTCTACTCTAAACATATGTAAACACTAAAGATTTCATCTAAAAGTAATAAAAACCATAAAACTATAACTTTAAGGATATAAAAACACTAACTCACCATCATTTACCCTCAAACCCTAATTGATAATATAACCTTAGTATTATATCAAATCAAAAGATTAAAGATAACTTTCATTCATTCATAAATACATATAATACTAAAGTAATCCTTAGAAACTAAGATATTACATCATAGATCACATTCATCTTCTAAATATATAACTAGGTTAGTATTACATAGAGTTAAGAGTTTAGTTGATGCTTATGTTACGTGTAGTAAGTATTAATACCCTAAATGAAACTTTTCATGATGATTACATTAAGTGACCTACCAAATGATGTATATAGGATATAAATACCTAAAGGAAGATCTCATTATTTATTTTTACTAATCAATTCACTAAACTTCTTATTTCCTTTCATTTCCTTAATTTTCTTCCTAATTTTTCTTAATCACTTCATTATGTACACTTAGATTACATGTAATTGTGAAAGGTTGACCAAGTCAAAGGTTGACTAAATCAACATATTAAAAATTCAACATATGTGTTATTATCAACAAGAATCTTCTCTTCCTTTCTATTGATTTCTTTTTTTTTCTTTTAGATTTTTCCCCTTTTCTTTCCTTGTTGCCATTTGCTTCTTTCCTTACTTAGGACTGCACTTGTTTTCATTTTCAAAGCATAAAAACAGCACAAAAAAAAGTCCTTTTCTTCCTCACCAAAACCGTGATTCCCTTTCCCTTTCACCCTTTCTCAAATTTTAAACTTTACATCTATATTTCAAGAAGAAAAAGGTATGTTATTATGTATTGTTCTATCTTATTTAATAGTTAGATGTATAGGTTAGGTTAGTGTAGGAAGTTTATGTGTTATGTACATATATGTTGTTAAAGGAATAAAGTTCCAATTTTTATGCTTAGAAGTGTACGATAACCATAGTAAATGGAAGAAGAACAAGTGTACATATGCTTAAGTATGTGTATATAAGAGTACACTTGGTAAATACACGTAGGAAGACCTTTGTACATAAGTATCCATTATGTACATAACTTAAAATGAGGCATATACTAATTATACATACATATACCATGCTAAATATCCCCTTAAAGTACAAAAATATGAAATTTATGAAGCTTTCTTAAGAGGGAACTTTAAGCATACGAAAATACGTATAAAAATATGTATGTCACCATATGTGTATATGGGTATATGTATTAGTATATATATAAGTACATAAGTATACATACTATTATGTTAGAAGTATAAGTATAAATATAACATATGTACAAAGTGTATGCATACATATAGATAAGAGTACATATGTAATGGGTGATGATGTAAGCAATAACATAATTAAATAATGCTGTAAGCAATGATGTAATCAAATGATGACATAAGCAATTGATGATATAAGCCTCTCAAATAATAAACCATAAGATCATTTAAGTGTAAGAATTAATGGCTAATGAAACTACTAACTACTAAAATAGAACATAAAACTAGCAAATAGGAATAATTAAGCTTCAGTAGTTAGAATTTCAATAAATTTAGTCTATATTGTAAAGCACGAGTTTTAACATCCAAAACAGACATCACCGTGTGAATGTACGTCCGAAAACAATGGAAAACAACAATAAATTCGTAAATATCAGAAATAGAATGAAAAAGTTACATACGATTAGTGATAAAGTCTAATCGGATAAAAATTGATAGTAATCTAAGTAGAATTAATTAAATAGATATCTTGAATTACTAGTAAATTCAATTGCTTACTATCGTTATTATATCGTAATGATTAGGTGATCTTGATGCAAGCGAAAATCTCTCGATTGATTATTACGATTAGAGCGAGTCATCATGGTTGAGTGAGTACTTACCCAATGATTCCATGCTTGTATGTAATTGCAGGTAGTAGACTTAAATAATACTGTTAACTGATTATTATGTGGGGTTAGGAAATGCTTGTATATGTTATAATGTACTGAGTTATGAATTTACCTTAACTACAAATAATACTTTGTTTGTTGCATGGTAGTATAGACAATGATTGTGTGTATTATTGGATGGTTAAATCATAATTGGACGTAACTATACTCAACTTATAAGAAAAAACTGATACATGCATCAACATGCATTTCATAGACATAATTTTGGTTGTCACACCATACAGGGGTAGAGAGAGGCCGTTTGAGGGTTATTATTATAGATTTATTGGTTCTGTAAAGTGCACTCATACAAAATAACCTTACCTTAGCCTAAGGGAATACTAGGCGTTGGAGGCGTCAACTGCTTAGCTAAGGGTCGAGTCTAGAGACCTCTATTTAGGAGTGAGTATGGACTGCAGGGGCCCACTCACGATTATATTAGAACTTGGTTTTATAAAAATAAAGGGCTTGTTTGATTTAAGTATGGAACGTGGAGTTTCATAGTAAAGTAAGTTTTAGTATAATACCTGGATCTGATTTGTGCTATATATACTCTAACCCTGACTTTGGAGGGCCTTAAATCTGAGTTACGTATAGGGACTAGTTAACTATACGTATTGTTTAGCATTCTATTTATTCATTCATTCATATGCATAAATATAATGTATTTATAACTTGCTTGTGGTGTGGTTGAGAGTTTTGCTTATTAAGTTTAGGCTTATACCCTCTTAAACTTTTGCTGTAGGATGGCTTATTTGTTGAGGCTGGCTAGGGAATGCTATAGGTTAGCTTGGGGAACTGGGAAAAAGCGGGCCATTCGGTATAATGAGAGAACTGACTATACAAACCTTTACTTATGTACTGTTGTTTCGTTAGTAATATAAACCTAAAAGTACTAAATTATTGCTTACTGTAAACTTTGTAGTTTCAATTTTATATAAGTATCTAAGTAAGATAACTATTCTATGTAAGGTTTTATCTAAAAGTCTATTTAAATTTTCTATTTGTCTTACAAAATTTCTCGATTCGAGCTATTTTGTTAATCGCATGTAACTTTTTTATTTTAACTCTAATATTAATGAACTTATAGTTGATTTTTATTATTTTCAGACGTACTTTTGTATAGTGAGATCCATTTTGGATGTTAAAACCCACATTTTTCATTTTGGGCCCAATATGTTACAAATTTAGTTATTTTAATCTAAATAATTTTATTTATCAATTTTAAGCTTTTCTTTATTATTTTATGATTTAATTAATTTATAAATTTTATATTTTTGAATTATTTTATTTTTTAGTACATTTTACATCAATTTTTGTATTTCTTCATTTTAGGCTTAATTTACCAATTATACAAATTATGCTAATTTTTGTAATTATAATAATTTTATAATTAATTAATTAGTATTATTTTCTAATTTTTTTATAATTTTCAGTTTTATTATAAATTTTTTAGAAATGCTAACGTGACAATTCCTTATTGTTGTATGTAGGATATTGATTATTTCCTCTAATTTTCATATTTCTTAAATTTTGAAATATTAATATATTTACATATATATTATTATAATTTATTAATATTGTATATGGGCTTCTAATTTCTACTTTATGGGTTTCAACCCATCCTATATCCATATATATATATATATATATATCTATTTTGTTATGTTATTTTATGTAATTATAATATAAGTATGTATGTACTTGTATTTTTATATATATTCATGTACATGTATCAATTATAAATTGAAAATGAAAATAGGAAATAAAAAGGAAAAAGGTAATGAAAAAGGAAAGATAAGGAAATAAATAATTAAATAGATAAAATAATTTTTTTGGATTTTTCTTTAAATATTTCTAACCTTATAAATAATATATATTATAATTATAAATAAAATTTTAAGATATAAAATTAACCTTTACTATGTAATACATAAACAATGATTAATAAATAAAATTAAGTTCAAATAATTAAATTCATATAACACTAATTTGTATATAAATATATAAAGTTACTAACAATTATAAAATAATATTTTCAATTGTGTAAATTAACTTAGTATTCTTACATTTATTAGTATTCAAAAGTTATCTTATTCATTCCTGTAAACCCTACTTTTAGTGGGCCTAAGATTTGAATTAAGAGTACTTTCCGAACGTTCCTAAAGATCAACTAAACTAAAAACTTAAGTTTATATTTAGAAACAAATTAAATTTTTACAATTCAAAAGTCAATTGTCGATAAAACCCGAGCATGAAGAACTGCAAGCTCTAAAGTTACTTAAAACCCTAAACCTTAAAACCATTAAGGAATTTTAACCCTAAATAATTAATTGATAATTTAATTTGAATAATTTCATTCAACTTTAGAAAATTTCACAATTCTACAAAAATCAAATCATAAATTATAAAACAATGTAAGATAAAAATCCTAAAACAATTTTTTATAAGGCTATGCCCTTATCTTCATGTATAAGCCTTACACATAAATAAGTAGACCAACCAATCACCTTAAATAACTTATCAATTGAGAGTAGGAATCATTTATCAATTATCAATTGATAACTTATCAAAATCTAATGATAAGACAATCTCCTTATCACCTCTTCACTTATACTACATATGGACAATTTTTCACAAGATTTCATAAGCTTAACTTGAATAAATGAGACAAGACCACTCCATGGCCCAAAAAGACTTTAAATGGCAGATTTGGACAAAGGAGAAAAGGGGGGGCATGCTCTTGTCTTTCAACCATCAATCACTTTCTCTTACACATTACTATTTACCCCTTAATGCTTACATCATCAATAGTTGCAATTGTTGACCTTTATGTAAGCTACAAGATAATCAATTAAAGCTTCTTGCACACACTTCTTTCCTCATTCAAAATCTGCCACTCTCTCCCTCTTTCACTCCCATTTTCACTTCCTTTTCTCTCACTTTAAACACAAATCAAAAGAAGAAATCAAACTCCACAAATTCCCAACATTGCCGCCACCATTTTTGCTTCCATACTCACGGCAATTTCTCATCTTATTCTTGTGTCATTTTCTCTCACCATCTAAGATCTTTTAGAACCATTAGAACCTTCCACAAACCCCATTCTAAGAGACCAAAAGATTCGGGTTCCAAAAGGTTGCAAAAGAGGAAGCAAAGTTAAGAGCTTAAGTGGAACCTTTGTGCACAACCACCATATTTTGCTTTAAGGACGAGTAAGTATTTCTTGTAATATGTAGATTAGTATTTATGTTAGGAGACTTTGATTTCTTGAAGATATAAGTAAGGTTTAATTTGTTATAACACCAAAAACTGTTTTAAGAAACAAATTCATGAAACCCTTACATGAAGTTGAAATATGAGCATGTAAAGTTGATATTTTGTAAAGAGACTTGTTTAAGACTTTGAAAGGAAGATTCTAAGTTGAGAAAGTCTTGAAACAAAAGCTTGAATGGAGGATGAACATGCTGGATGTGAGGGTTCCATAGTCATTTGGATGTTGAATTTGTTTTCATTAAGTTAAACATGCTCAAATCTGGACTTAAGTTAAAAAAAAATCTATCACATGAACTTTTATGAAAAAATCAACTTTGTATGATATGAGCTATGATATGGAAGTTTTATTAAATGTAAGATCTTCTATTTCTTTGTGTGGAACATGAGTTAAAGAATCATCTTGTGGAAGAAAAGTTAAGTTAAGATTTGGACACAAGTAATTAAGTGCATAATCTACCACCTAAACTTAAGGAAACGATGAAACAAGTTGAAAAACCAAGTGAGGACCCCTTGGAACCATCATGAACAGATCTGGAACGTGGGAAAATGAAGCTCAAAAATATGATAAAGGTGAATGAACAAAGTGAAAAGATCAACTAAAGCAAGTATAGTAAGCACATAAAGCCTAAAACTCAAAACCGAGCCTAAAACTCTCAAAACAAGCCTAAAACTCTCAAAACAAGCCTAGAATTCTAAGTTGGGCCTTCAATAAAAATCTAACCAGCACCTTAAAGTACCAAGAGAGGTTGTTTTGAAGCCCATAACAAATCCACCTAAGGCTCCATAAGCCCACCAAAGTCACTAACTTTAGTTTGGACCAAAAATAAGCCCATTTGACAACTTAAGCCCACTAAGGGGCCCAAGAAGTGGTTGTTAGCCTTAGGAATATAAATCAAAGTTGTAAATCTAATCTCAAGGAGTATTTTAAGCTTAGGATAAAATCTTAAGACCAAGCCCAAAGAATTTCTTAAGTTATTAAAAAGCCCATTTACTAAACAAGGCCCAAAAACACTCCAACACATGAGGAACGCTACTGTTCTGACCCATGGACAGAATTGTATACCTCATTTCGAAAATATAACCTTACTACGATAAAGTACACTCAAAAACGATGAAGATGGACTATAAGATCATAAAAATCGGATTTAAAACGAAAAAGTTATACGCGATTGAACTTTAGGTAAAAATCAGGAAAAATTATGAAAAATAGTCAAGAATATAACTTAGGAAAAATTTACTTAGTTTCTTAAGTTTGTTTCAATTTCTTATAAAAATTATTTCAATGACCAGGGGACACTGTTTGCGGAGATGACTTGCCTCCGGATTACTTTGATTGACCCACATGGCAGAGTGAGTAAATTCCCGATGACTCTTTACTTGATTGTGCTTATAGAATAGATGCACCTAAACGTATATATATAAATTTGGATGCTTGTGGGATATGAGAAATACATGTGTATGAATTTGTGGATGAATGCGATGACTTGTTAATTATATTTAATAATGGGAATTGTTTGCATTATATATACATGTGAATTGTATGGAATGAAATTGTCTAATCACCTTAAAAATCGAGTTAATCACTTATACGATTAAGAAATCAAAATGAATCATGCATTCCCCATATTGCATACGAATAACACCGACTGCCACTTCATGTAGAAGATGGGAAGGGACTCATAGGAATACAAGTTTCCTGTAGGATTGGGCACTAGCTATGTCATCATATATATTGAGTCTCTATCCTAAGTTGATGGGCTTACTAAGCGTTGGGAGACGCCAACCGTCGGTAAGGGGCCGAGTCTTGTGGCTTCTTGTTAGGGCGTGTGTTTGTGGATTGCGGAGGCCACCACACCGCTAAACTTGGAATTTTGAAAATATGATTTATTATTCGGTAATGAAAGTATATATATGTATATATATACATAGTTTTGTTTTGACTTAAGTACAATAGTGCTAATGAATTAAAACCCAAGATCTAGAATCCAAATTTTGGTTTGGGTCGGTTAATTATCTCTAAACCTCGACTTCAAGGGGCGTAATTTTGAGTCGTATGCAGTTCCTAAGCCACTGCATACGTTGTTTGGCATACTGATTATTCATGCATTCATATGATTGTGCATCTAATAAATTTTGCCATGCGGTATTGATGAGGGTAATTATCTCACTAAACGTAAGCTTACACCCCAACAGTTCTTTTCCTTGCAGGTTGATCGATAGTTGGGAATGGGATAAGAATCGAGTGTAGAGTGCTACCATTGAATCAGTATGATGAAAATCTTGTGTAGTTAATTTAGAGTGTTCCGAAAAATGACTAATATTTCAATCAAGTTTAGTGTCTTTAGTAAGTTTAGAATTTTCTGGAATTATTTATCTTATTTCACTATCTTGATGGGGGATACCAATTCTCTGCGATTCTGAGGAATTGTAGAAAAATGGATATCCATAATTATTTATATTATATAATGAGTCAATGAACTAAAATTGAAGACTCTAGCAAATAACTATTTAGAGTCTTGCAATCTCTGACTTGCAAGGTGATTTTCTTATCATGGGTGTACACATAATATGGAAATTTTTAGCAATACTACTAGGCCCCTCCTAAGGTCGCTACAATTCCTTTGCAATTTTACACGATTAAGCGTATCAATCAATAATTATACCTAATTAGAGTTTTATTATTGTAAAAGTAAATTTGTATGTTTATAAGCTTAAAGTCTTAGTTTTAGGGTTTTTATCATATTCAAGTTTAGTCTCTAGTATTTACATGCATATAGGGTTTAGGGTTTTTATATGCGATCAATTTATTAGGGTTTCAATTAATATATTAGGGTTTTTCTCTTTGCAATAGTTTAGGATTTATAATTTAATAAATTTTTTAGTTTATCTAGCCTTGTCGACTCATAGAATTATCTAAAACATTTAGGTTCAGTTTAGGGTTCAAACTAGAAAGTTACATGGTTTACATCCTTTTTCCCTTTAAATAAGTTTTGTCCTCAAAACTTGAAAGGCGTACTTAGTATTTCAAACACATGCGGATGTCGACGCTTCACTTCATCTTCTACTTCCCAAGTCACTAATTCTTGTTCATAATTGCTCTACAATACTTTAATATATTGAATCTCTTTATTTCTTAACTTCTACACCTTCTAGTTAGTAATTTTCACTTGGTGTTCTTCGTATGTCAAATTCCCTTGTAACCTTATTAATATTAACTCAACAATGTGATTAGGATCAAGAGCATATCTTCTTAAAACAAACACTTGAAATATATTTTGAATTCACAATAAATTAGGTGGTAAGGTTAACCGATTAGCTAAATTCTTGACTCGCTCTAAAATTTCAAAAAGACCAATATATCTTGCGCTTAGCTTGCCTTGAGTTTTCACATGATGTATACTATTAGTCATATTCACTTTAAGATACACATGATCCTCAACTTGAAATTCCAATTCTCTTCTTTTCAAATCAGCCCAACTCTTTTATCTATCTTATACCTCTTTCATTTTCTGTTTAATTATAGTAATCTTTTCAATTGCTTCTTGTACTAGATTTGGGCCTAATGTTGCTTTCTCTACATCATCCCAAAAAAATGGTGATTGGCATTATCGTATGTACAAAGCCTCATAAGGTAGCATTTGGATAGTGGAGTGGTAGCTATTATTATAAGAAAACTAAATCAAAGGTAAATAAGCATCCCAACTCTCTTTAAATTCAATGGTACGTGCTCCTAACATATCTTCTTGGGTCTATATAGTCTTCTCTATTTATCCATCAGTTTGAGGATGATATGCTATACTAAACTGTAGTTTTGTTCCCATGACTTTCTACAAACTTATCCAAAACTTTGACACAAATTAGGGATCTTTATTTGGCAAAGTTCTTATTGGTACCCATGCAATCTCAATATTTCTTTTATATAAATTCAAGCCAGCTTCTCTAAAGAAAAAGTCATATTAATTGGTAAAAAGTGAGTTGACTTAGTGAATCGATCAACAATCACCCAAATTGCATAAAAACCAACAACTGTCCTTAATAAACCACTTACAAAGTCCATAGATATTTGATCCCATTTCCATTCAGGAATAGGTAATGGTTGTAACAGTTTACCTGATCATTGATGTTCAACTTTTACTCTTTGACAGGTTCCACATTTCAAGACAAAATCACCAACATCTTGTTTCATACTGTTCCACCAAAATTTTCTTTTCAAGTCATGATACATTTTTGTTCCTTCTAGATGAAAAGTGTAACTAGAATAATGAGCTTTGCTTAAAATTTCTTTACAGAGTTTTGGATTATCAGGTACACATAACCTGTCGTTCATATGAAGTGCTCCATACTCATCTATTTTGAAATTAATATACTTTACACTTGCTATATCTTCTCTTACTCAAATCAAATCATGATCATTATGTTATGCTTCTTTGATTCTTTCCATTAAAGTTAGCTCAACCATTAAATTTGACAATTCCGCAGTAGCTTCATGTCATGAAAATTCCAAATTCAACTTTTCAAATTCTTCAATTAACTCTTTTTATCAGTAAGAAGAGATGCAATTTTAGCATGATTGTTTTTGCTTAATGCATCAACAACTGCATTTACTCTTCAAGGACAGTAATTAATTCCCAAATCCTAATTTTGATTAACTCAAGCGATCTTCTTTGTCTCATATTTAATTCTTTTTGCGTAAACAGATATTTGAGGCTCTTGTGATTAATGTAAATTTCACATCTTAGCCCATATAAGTAGTGTCGTGACAGTTTTAGTGTAAACACTACAACTATGAGTTCCAAATCATGCACTGGATAATTTTGCTCATGTGGCCTTAATTGTCTAAAAGCATAAGTAATCACTTTTCCTCCTTGCATTAACACATAACCTAACCCATTCTTAGAAGCATTGCTATGTATTGTAAAAGCCTCATTATTATTTGGAAACACAAGAATTAGGGTGGATACTAACCTCTTTTTCAACTCTTCAAAACTCTTTTCCTGTTTCTAAGTCCACTCGAACTTCACATTCTTTTGTGTCAAGTGAGTGAGTGGTCTCGCGATCTTTGAAAAATCCTTAACGAATTTTCTATAGTATTCAACTAAACCAAGAAAACTTTAGATTTCTATCACTATTTTTGGTCTTTTCTATTCTACTATGGCTTTAATCTTTTCCAGATCAATAGAAATGCCTTCACCTATAATTACATGTCCAAGGAAAGATATTCCCTTCAACCATAAGTCACATTTGGACAATTTGGCATACTTGTGTTATCACAATGTTCGCAATACTATTCTTAAATGTTCTTCATGTTGTTCAGGTGTAGTAAAACACACTAAAATATCAATGAACACAATCACACACTTATCCAATAAGGGTTTGAATATGCGATTCATCAAATCCATAAATGCTATAGGCACATTTATTAGACCAAAAGGCATCACAACAAATTCATAATAGCCATACCATGTTTGAAATGTTGTCTTCGGAACATCCTTTGGTTTGATTCATAGTTGATGATAACCTAACCTCAAATCAATTTTAGAAAATACACTTACACCTTACAATTGATCAAATAGATCATCAATCTGCAAAAGTGGATATTTATTCTTGGTAGTCACTTTATTTAGTTCTATGTAATCAATACAAAGTCTGAGTGATCTATCCTTTTTCTTATCAAATAAGACCAGTGCACCCCATGGTGATACACTTGGTCTTATAAATCCTTGATCCAGTAACTCCTGTAGTTGCTTTTCAATTCCTTCAACTTAATTAGAGCCATTCTGTATGAGGCTTTTGGAATTGATTTAATTCTCAACACTAAATCAATAACAAAATCAATTTCCCTTTTCAATGGTAATTCGACTAACTCATTAGGAAATACATTAGGAAACCCATTCACTACTCGTATTTCCTCTATGCTTGGTTTCTTTGATTTAGTTTCCAAATTATTTAGCCAACTAACATCTATCATCAATTCTAAAGTACTCATCTCTTGTATTCATATTGTAGTAAAACCTCTAAATTCCACTTTTATTCCATCAAAAGTTTCAAACATTATTTTCTTTTCCCGACAATAAACATTAGCTTTAGCTTCGATCATCTAATTCATTCCTAATATAGCATCATACTTGCCCATCTCCAAAAGGATCATATTTGCTCTACTATCATAATTCTGAATTCTCAATGGACACTCCTTCACTATCTCCTTTGTAATCACTACACTTCCTATAGGAGTCTTTACCCCAAGACTAGATTCAGTAGCAATTGTATCCAATCCTACTTAATTCACTACTCCGGAGGCTATAAAGGAATGTATAGCTCTAATATCAAACAACGTATACACAAAGTGTCCATTGATTTTAATAATTCCTAAATTTTGATTATAAACCTTTACTCTCATGTTTTATCAATATAATATTTGCACTTTTGAATTTTATTACGCACTACTGTTTGTCATAACTAAACATCCTAATATACTTTTAATAGCTTAACAAAGAAAAAGTTGAGTTAAATACCCATTATGAGCTCAGCACCAACAAAATCATCAACTTCTTCATATTCCTCTACATCTTCACCTGGGTAATCCTCATATCCCCAATCACTTTCTAGATTATACGCTCTAGCAGTATTAACTATACTTAGGTGAGTATTTCTTGCACTTAACACTCCAATAGCTTTTCCAGTATCAAGGCATCCAACAGCTGGTGGTAGCTTGGTAGCTTGAGCAGTGGTGGTATACACTAGAGGCATGTAATAGAGAAGTGCCTAACTTTGCTCCAAATGAAACATGTGGTAGTATTCATTTCTAGGTAATTAGTCACTTAATGTGAGCCTTCACTACAAAAGAAACATTTGCCTTGTAATTGTAGACAATCTCTTGAGTGATTTCCTCTACACTCCTAACACTTAGCTACACCACTAATAGTCTTCTTTTGAATTGTCCTTTGTGGTCTTAGAAATTTTCTAACTTTGCTGCTACTGCTACCACCTAATCCTTCAAAAGGGCTTTTACCAAACACATGAACCTTTTGTTTACTAGTTTCTTCACTTTATTTCCTTGCATTATCTAATACTCTTGCTTTCTCAACAATATCAACAAAATTTCTCGACTCAAATTCCAAAAGTCTCCTTTTTCATATGAGGATCAAATCCTTAGGAAAATATTTACACTCTCTGCTAATTATTGGTCTGATACTCTAGAGGTGTAAACTGTAGTAGTCCATTGAATTTAGCTTCATACTGCTCAACAGTAAGTGTTCCTTTCACAATGTCCAATAAATCTTCAACATACTTTACCCTTAAACACTTAGGAAAGTAATGTGCCAAAAGTTCACATGTAAAGTCTTCTTAGGTAATTGGACCTCTTAAATTCCTTTACTTTGATTCCCACTAGGTACGTACATGCATCTTTAGCAAATAAGTACTGTATGTGAGTGTGAGATGTGGTGGTACCTCAAATGCTTCCAATCCTCAACCTTATCAAGACGACTTGTAACACCCTAAAAAATACTTATTACAGTGAATGAATTTTAGTAGAATACTATGTTGGTATCTAAGATCAGGAGGTACTGAAGACATAACTCTTGCTAGACCAACTAGTAATAAAGAAGGAGGCCGTAGTAAAGGAATCTCTTGATCTGCTATAAAGGATGGAGCTTGAGTTGGTGGGGTACGTTCCTCAGCTAAGTATGCTCTTAAAAGCTCGTCCTGTACATTAATTGCAGCCAAAATTTCATTAGTACGATCTTATAGCATACGTGGCTCTTTCTTATGAATAGGTGGGGCTCGAGCTAGGGGTCTCCCTTTACACTGATTTCAATTAAGAAATTCATTTCCCACTTTAAGCTGTAATTAATAAAATGTACAAATTATAAGCACAAAATGAAAATAGAACATAAACTTATACTGTAATTACAATAATAAAAAAAGCTGTATCACTTCATTTCTTATAAACAAAGTGAAGTTATATCTGTTTGGTGGTCACTTCTAGTGAGTAATCTTTGCTAGTCATCTATAGTCATAAAATCTAGATCAAGAGATAAGGTTTCAAAATACAAAAGAGCTTGTCTTAGTATATATGTCCTCACTATACAAAAGAGCTCTTAGTACATCAAAACTAACCAAAAACATCATAACCTTACTACAAGAAAACTCTTAAAGTATAAAATGATCAAACATGATCCTAAAATCTACAATAAAAGGAGCAAGTGTGATCACTTTGATACCATGCAGCAACATCAAAAGTAGCCTATAATGATAAACATCAATAGTATCTACCAAAGATGAGATGATGGTCCTATACCCATATCACCTCGGGGTCTGAATTCTAGAGCAGAAAAAGTAGAGCCAATATTGGAGTATATACTCCTCACCAGTAGTTTGTAGGGCTCACACTCTAAGTAACTAGAAATCTAAAGGATTTGGCCAAATAGTAAGTACATCAGTGGGATCACCCCTACTAATGCTATAGGAGGAAGTTCGAGATCAATCTAATAATACTCAAAATCCTAAACAAGGGACAACTCTTGAATAGGCTTAGTATATAAAACATAGACATCCATATGTACACCAAGGTCCTCATCCTCGTACCTTGTCTAAATCCATCCGTCTCAACATCCTATAGCTAATTGAACCAATGCTCCATGCTAACCTAAAAGTTAGCCATGGCTATAGCGTTATCTTAGGCTATGATCCTACTATGATCAGCATGATGGTCAATAGCTAAAGCCAAATCACGACCAACATATTGTTAGTAAACAAATGAAGTCGACTCTAGTCAAGGCTCAACGTAAACTAAAAATACCAACTCATGGGTATGTCTAGCACTTTCTTCAGCCTTTAACAAATAAACCATCTCCTCATAATCGACATATCTCTTAATATATGGATAGTCCAATAAACCCTCTGATCCTACCAATAAGTACTAAGGCTTGCTCCCCAAGTAGTAAAAACCTTATGCAAAGTATGAGGTCTATCAGCTAACACTAAATCCTCATAGAGAATCCGTAATTGATGTCTATACTCAAATAATGTCTCACCTGGTTAAAGATAGAATAAAACCCAATTGGTCATTAACCCAAGGCCAGACTCTTGAACCAATAAGGCTCACAATTACTCTTATTATTACATTAGTGTAAGGTTCATTAATTTAAGTATTAGGAGCGAAATACTTATCCCAATTCTACCCATCTTGACTTCATTAGGTAGGTTGTCATAGTATCTAAGGTTAGTGTTTTGTTTATCCTAATAATATTCATACTTTGATACGACATTTCCTATCATGACTCGAGGGGTGGCTTAATTGTGGTAAGCACCATATATCTTACAAAAAACCATAGATTGGTTACCCTTCCAATCGACAACCTTTCATACGACATATAAAGCTGCTGCTACTACAACTAAATACCCAAGAGTACATAGGCAAAGATAATATCACAACATATTCATATTAACATGAAATTCACTAAGTAATATCACTACATACGTACCACAGTACTCTAAGTCTCAAAATGCGAGTAAATATTCTACAATAGTAAAGAGAGTTACTATAAACCTCGCAAATTTAGCTATTTAAAGAGTAGGATTGAGCTCTAATACTATAGATAACTTAATAAGTCATTAGAGCTGAGCAAGAGAAAACAATTTAATAAATCTAAATTTAAATATATTATAAGTAGTAAAAACCTTAAAAATTGATCAAAACCCTAAATCATATACTAAAACCCTAAAATTGCTTTAAGCACCATTAACAAAAATTGGACCAGAACTTGTTCTAAATCCTAAAATTATAAATATAAACCTATAAAATAATTAAATATTACACAATAGCGATAAAATTATAGTCGAATGTAATTTTTGACTAAATCGCCTATTTGCACGAAATTGTAATGAAATTACAACAATAACTTGTAAAAATTTTAATTGTAACGGGTACCAATTAAATTGATAAAATTTCATAAAAATTTGAAAATTAATTTACTAGGAGAATCGTTATAATTTATATGATTCAAAAAATTATATATATTTTTTAATAATTTTCATTTTCCTTCTCTTCTATTTCCAATTTATCTCATTTTCTTTCTTCCATTTCCAATTCAATGCTTTCATCTTGCACAAAAAGTGAAGGAAAAAATCAGCAAATAAAAAATCCAAAGAAGCAACCATGTGAGGATTAAATGGACATGTGTTAAGTATATAATAAAAGAGAAATGGAAATGATTAATTTTTGTCATGTTCTCATTAATTGTAAGTTATCTTAGCTTACATTTTAAGCTAGTAACTCATGTGAGCAAGGGAAAAATATAAATATGGAAAAAGAAAAAAGAAAAACTGCATAAACACAAAATCTGCAAAGCAAACAGTGAGGAAAAAGAGAGAAAAAGAAAGAAGGACGAAAAAGAAGAAGGAAATGAAGAAGAAAAATACAAAAATCAATAGGTAAGTAATTTATTTTTTTAGTGTAGATGTATATTATATGGTATATAGATGTATAAATATAGTATTTGTATGGTATTTTGTACATATAACATTACTAAGTCCATGTATATGTGCATAAACACATAAATTGAGTTATATATGCATATATTAGGCTATGTATGTATACATATATGTACACAGGTATATAGAAGAGTATGTATTATGTATTTTTTTTAGAATACATATAATTAATATTATGGATTTCAACAAATAATTATAAGTATATCTATGTATATGTGTGTACCATAAATATATATGTATATGTATATCCATGTATAATTACTTTAGAATACATATATATATATAATCGTATGGTACATATGTATATATATATATAGTAGTATACCTCCATGAGTGGTAATTATATGTATATACTGAATATATATGTATGTATTTATAATTATGTACATATGTAAAACTTATATATAAATAAATACAAATACATGAGTATATGAATATGTATATAAGAGTATGTTTATTTTCA